>OZ004710.1:100962697-101113639 GCA_963924515.1 Vespertilio murinus
CTCTCTCATCGGTGTTTCTAACTCTCTATCCCTCTCTCTTCCTTTGTGTGGTCCTGAGATAGTCACCATAAAACAAGCAGACTGCCAAATGAGGAGCAGATTCTATTTGTGTGGTCCTGAGATAGTCACCATAAAACAAGCAGATTGTCAAATGACAGCGGGGAGGGGAAGGAGACCTGGGGGGAGATAAGAGATCAACCGAAGGACTGGTCTGCATGCCTATAAGTACAACCAATGGACACAGAACTCTGGGGAGGGAGGGCATGAATGGGAGGTGGGGGGGGGGGGACAATGGTAAGCAATGT
This sequence comes from Vespertilio murinus, assembly GCA_963924515.1. NCBI lineage: Eukaryota > Metazoa > Chordata > Mammalia > Chiroptera > Vespertilionidae > Vespertilio > Vespertilio murinus. Next base: position 100,963,003 of record OZ004710.1, read on the forward strand.
ACACATATAATACCTTAATACATTTTTAAAAATCAATAAAATATATTTAAAAATAAAAATAGGAGCAACAACAACAGGACCTTGGGCAGCAGGAGGGTAAGCACTGGGCGGTACCTGGGTGGGGTGGCGGGATGCCCGGTGCACCCGGTCCTTGTCCCCGGGGTGGTCCTGGCCGGTGTGGCGGCAGAGCTGGGTGGCGTGGCACTGGAGGAGCGAGGCCGCCCGCCCCGCGGGCTGCGGCACCTGGGCGGGCGCCGGGGGCAGCAGGGGGCTGGCCTGGAACTCGCGGGCGTCTGGAAGCAGGAACAGAGTCAGCCGGGCCCGCCCCCGCCCCCACCGCGCTCCCCGGCACCCCCCAGAGCCTCACGCTCACCTCCTCTGGAACCCATTTCAGGCATGGCGAGCCTGCTGGCACGGAAAGCGTTCCGGGGGGCCGAGCCCTGGTGGGAGACAGAAGCAGAGCCCCCGAGGTGAACCGCGATGGCGCGCACCGGTGTGAGGGGCCACAATGCGGGCACCCGGATGGGGACAAGGAAAGCCGGGCAGCGACAAGCAAAGATCAGCCCGAGCTGGCGGGTCCCACCTGGAGGCGCTGCAGCTTCGGAGTGCGAAGGAGGGGTGGCACCCAGGGCAGGGCCAGCTGGTCCCGAATCTGGCTCCCAATGGCCCGGGGCAGGATAGCTGAGTCACCTGTGGGGGTAGGGAGGGAGGGAGGGTCAATCAGGTGTCAGTGCCACAAGGGCAAAAATACAGACCACGGGACAATAGCCATCGCTCCCTGACACCACCTCCCCGAGAGATGCATTCCTATCTAGCTTCTCAAACTCATACTCCGTCATTCAGCAAGTACTTACTGAGCACCTACTATGTACCAGCCACTACTTGAGACTCTCAGGCTCTCAGTGACCACGAGGAGATCAAAACTAAGGTCACAAGGAGGGTACAGAAGACTGTCAGGTGGCGATCAGGAGAGGGAGATGGGACTGCTGAGAGGACGGTGTCATTTTATATTTTATTGGTTTTTCACAGAGAGAAAGGGAGAGGGATAGAGAGCCAGAAACATCAATGAGAGAGAAACATCGATCAGCTGCCTCCTGCACACCCCGTACTGGGGATGTGCCTGCAACCAATGTACATGCCCTTGACCGGAATCGAACCCAGGACCTTTCAGTCCGCAGACCGACGCTCTATCCACTGAGCCAAACCGGTTTCGGCAGGACGATGTCATTGTAGATGAGGCAGTCTGCGACTGGCCTCCCTGATGTGACATGATCAGAAATCGAGAGGCTATCTGGCCCAGCCGGGGTGGCTCAGTGGTTGAACGTCAACGTATGAACCAGGAGGTCACGGTTCTATTCCTGGTCAGGGCACAGGCCTGGGTTGTGGGCTCCATCCCCAGTAGGGGGCGCGCAGGAGGCAGCTGGTGGATGATTCTCTCTCCTCATTGATGCTTCTATCTCTCTCACCCTCTCCCTTCCTCTCTGAAATCAATAAAGAAATATATATTTTAAGGCTATCTGGGGGGACAATAATCCAACAGTGCACCTGGCATGTGTGAAGGCATCAAGGAGGCCAACGGGGTCAGAAGGAGGGGAAGCAAGGCAGGAGGTGAGAAAGGGAAGCCCGCCCCAGCGCCAACTCACCTGGGTCAGCCCAAGTCCCGGCCCCTCCCGCCTGCCCCGTACCCCTCCCCCCAGCCCTAACGCCAGCTCTCCCAAAGACACATATCCCCACCCCCTCTTCGGCAACCTCCTCACCATCTCCACCTCTCTCAGCCCCTATGACACCCAAGAACGCCACCCTCTCCGCTCACCCACGTTATGCCCCAGGCACCCCATACCTGCAGGCTGGTCCGCATCCTCGGAGGCATCCGTGGGTAGACGCTCAGCCAAGAAGAGGAGCAGGTCCCGGAGGTCGGGCTCACTGGGGTAGAGGAAGTTCTGGTAGCCAAGCTCCAGAGGGTAGCCCAGGTCCTAGGGGTTGAGGAGAGGGTCCCATCAGCCAGGCAGGCAGCCTCCTCTCGCCCCGGAAGCGCTGAGCCTTGACCCTAAGTGCTCCCACTCTCTCACCAGCCATCAGCCCCTGACCCTCCCTTCGGCTCCCCAAGGTCTCTGGGCTTCTGTGGGAGGAGCCACAGAGCGATTCTTGCCAACGTTCCAGAGAGCAAGAAATAAAATTAAAGCTCTAGCTTCTCTAACGATGGCTCAAAATCCAGAGACCATATAAGAGAAGATGGGTATTTCTGTATACATGAAAAGAAGTTTTAAAAAAAAAATTTAGCCAAAACCAGTTTGGCTCAGTGGTAGAGCGTCAGTCTGCGGACTGAAAGGTCCCAGGTTCGATTCCGGTCAAGGGCATGTACATTGGCTTCGGGCACATCCCCGGTGGGGGGTGTGCAGGAGGCAGCTGGTCGATGTTTCTCTCTCATCGACATTTCTGGCTCTCTGTCTCTCTCCCTTCCTCTCTGTAAAATATCAATAAAATATATATATTTTTTAAAAAATTTAAAGGAAAAATGCAATAACCCACATCAAAAGAGTACTGACATGCTGGGGGGGGGGGGGATATTTGGAACTCATATCAGAGGAAATAAAAAGCACCTAAAAGTAAAGCAAAAAGACCAGCAATGCAGCAGAAAAATGCACAACAGGCAAGAACAAACAGTTTACCGGAAAAGAAATGAAAATATCCCTGAGGAAGCTGGTGAAATGAGGGAGGGTGGATCTTGGCACCATTGTACATGGTGCGCATGATGCTTCAGTCTCAAGGATGAGCCAGCGCTGGGTTTTGTGCCTAGGGAAGCCATAGCTTTCAAGAGCTCTGAGAGTTCCATCCATGTGGGGAGCACAGCATCTATGGGACACAAAACTGACTTTGGGGTTCAGGACCTCCGGCACCCTGGGGTCCACTGAGTCTCCCGTGGACCACGGAGAGAGGCCTGGAACAGATGTTTGCTCGTGGCCTCCGAGGTAATCAACCCTGCTGAAACCTTGCTTTTGGACTTCCAGCTTCTAGAACTGTGAGGCAGCACGTTTCTGTTTTTAAGCCAAAAACAAATCCCTTAAACACGTGGAAATATGTCCAACCTTGCTTATGAGAAAGACATGAACGGAAGGCACCCTGAGAGACTCCACACGAGCATCACCGATCGGGACAACCTGATGCTCCATCCTCCTGTGGCGTGCACTGAGAGGGACACGCTATCGTCAGGGCAGTGCTCCTACCCCAGAGCGGAATCTACTCATTAGAAAACACTGAGCAATTCACACTGTGGGGCATCCCCAACAAGCAGATTGGACGCTTCAAATACATTTGTTATTTAAAAAAAAAAAAAAAAAAAAAAGATCTACAAGCAAAAGAAGGCAGTTCCACACTCAAGATTAGAGATATAACAATGAATCAAAATGTAATTCTTGATTCGACTCTTTGAAGTTTAAAAAACTATAAAGGATACTTTCGTAGCAACTGGGGAAATCTAATCTAGAACTTGGATACTATTACATTTCATGGCTGTGATCTGGCATTGCGGTTATGCAGGAGAAAGTCATTTTGCTTAGGAGAAACGCATTCCGTTTTAGGTATGAAATGTCATGATGTAAGCTATATATATATATATATATATATATATATATGTGTGTGTGTGTGTGTGTGTGTGTGTTGTTTTTTTTATTGATTTCTTACAGAGAGGAAGAGAGAGGGAGAGAGAGTTAGAAACATCAATGAGAGAATCATCGATCAGCTGCCTCTTGCACACCTCCTACTGGGGATGTGCCCACAACCAAGGTACGTGCCCTTAACCGGAATCGAACCAGGGACCTTTCAGTCCCCAGGCCGATGCTCTATCCATTGAGCCAAACCGGTTTCGGCAATGTAAGCCACTTTTAAATGGTTCAGTGAAGAAGTGTGCATTTAGGTGTGTAAAAGAATGGAGCAAGCCCTAACCGGTGTGGCTCAGTGGATAGAGCGTTGACCTGCGACCTGCAGAATGAAAGGTCCCAGGTTTGATTCTGCTCAAGGGCATGTACATTGGTTGCGGGCACAAACCAGGTAGGGGGTGTGGAAGAGGCAGCTGGTCGATGTTTCTCTCTCATTGATGTTTCTTACTCTCTATCCCTCTCCTTTCCTCTCTGTAAAAAAAACAAAAAAATCAATAAAATATATATTTTTTAAAAGAATAGAGCAAACTGTTCCAATGTAGGAAGCTAGGAGAAGGATATACAGGTATTCACTGTTCCATTTTCATTTTCCTTTAAATTTGAAAAAAAATTTAAGGTACAAAGCTGGGCGGGAGGAACTACCGGGGATGTGCCCGCAACCAAGGTACGTGCCCTTGACCGGAATCGAACCTGGGACCTTTCAGTCCGCAGGCCGACGCTCTATCCACTGAGCCACACCGGCCAGGGCAAGACTTTGGTATCTCAGTGTAGTTCCTCCCGCCCAGAGGGGATCTAAAAATCCGACAACACAGTCAGTGGGGAGGCTGCGGGGAAACAGGCTGGTGGGAATGCAAAATTAAAGTCCCAGGGAGGGCAACTGACAAAATCTAACCAAACTACACACGTATGTACCATTCCCCCTAGCAATCCTACCCCAAGAAGTAGATATTTCTCTAACAATTTAAGAATATATATGCACAAGATTGTTCAATGCAGTATTCTTTGCAGAATATTGGAAACTCCCTAAAAGCCTAGGAGAGTGGTTGAATCAACCATGGTTCATAGTCAACGACAGACTACTTTTCAGCTGTAGAAAGTGGGACAATACTAAGATCTCTACTACTTGTTATGAAATGATTTCCAGGAACGACCGTTAGATTTTTAAAAAGCTAAGAAACTACACATATGTTTCCTTCTGTGTAAGAAAGAGGGAAATAGAATATATATTTGCTTATATCTGCATTTAAAAAAAAAACTGGAACGATACACAAGAAACTAAGCAAATGGGTAGGGGTAACGGCGTGGACGCTTGGGATGTAAGATGCCTCAAGGTATCACACTACTTCTGTCACACCTTGCGATCTCTTCTACAGTTTCAATAGTTAACCACCTTTTACCTATTTCACGGTGTTCGTTTTATATACAGTATGGTATTCCTGTTCACATTGCTGGGGTTTCTGTCTCCAGACTAGATCCATGTTAACAAAAGAACCTACTCCAAACAATAGATCGTTTTTTAAAAGACACGACAAGCTTTGGTATAAAAAAAAAAGATTGAGGTTGAAACCCAGCCCGGGCTACTCACTGGCTGTAAGGCCTCGGACTGGTTATGAACACCCAGAAGCTCAGATTGCGAGCTGGCAAACAGAGCTGACAGTGCTTTCCCTCGGTGGCTACTTTAAGAGGTAAAAGAAGAGGTAAAAGACCCACCAGGATTCTGGGTAGGGACTGAACGAAAACCTTTTTCTTCCAGAATTGCTGTTGGTCCGGAGCTGCCTAGACTCTGAAACCAGACTTTCCTGAATTCATGTCTAAGTTCTGCCTCTTATCAGCTGTGTGACCTCAGACAAGTCACTTAACCTCTCTGTGCTTCCCTTTCCTCATCTGGGAGAAAGAAAAAAAAGGATACCAGCAGTGCCCACCTCAGACAGTTGTCATGAGAATGACATGAGCACACACTCAGAAAAAAAATCATTATCATACGCATATGTGCTGTGTACTGGGTCACAATGTGAGATGTATTGATTTTGGAGGGTCACGGTCAAAAACGTGTGAAAACCACGGGCTTTTAAGCTACTTGACTTTGGGTTTTTTCCGACACCTGCAATCAAAGAGTTGTGACTAAGAGAGAAACCCATTCCAGGAGTGGGGGGTGTGGCGTGACAGACACCAAAATATGGAGGTGGCTGAGTCGAGGAAAGTGGCAGCAGGCGTGGGGCACGGGAAGAGGCAGCCGCCAGGAGGCGGCAGTGCTGAGCCAGGGGGGGGGGGGATCGGGGCAGCACCGCTGGATGGAGAGACACCTCTGTCTGCTGCGCAAGCACAGAGGTTCAGGGGCCAGACAGTCACATGAAACTCTCGACCACTGAAAAAGCCATACTCTCGGCCCCACTCTAAATATAGTGAGAGCAAAAGTAGGTCAACATCAAACCCAGGGGGAGGCGGCACTGAGAGAGGAGAGGAACAGAGGGGCCTGGGGAAGACTGACCCCTCCCGCCACACACACACACACACACACACACACACACACACTCACCCCTCAACATCTCCCGCTATGCATTCTCCTTGCCAAACAGAAGACATAACTCCCCCCTTACCAAGTGCCATCCTTGAGAATACAGCTCATGAGATGTATTCAGGCCATGAGACAGACAGAGTGCCTGCTTTGTACTGCCACCAAGACCCCCAGCCAGAACCTGAGAGACAGGGATGGGCAGAGCTCTGAGCCCTGTTGCTAAGAGACAGACACTGCATAAAGCAAGGTCCAAATTCAAGAAACCTGACCACCTTGGCTCCTGAGTCTAAATGGAAGTGTTCACTGTAGTTCATCTACTGACCCTCTACCAACATACACTGGCATGCCAGATGTATTTGCCTTCATTATGTAGCCACAGGTCGCTGGAATGCAAGCAGCCAAGCCACGCCTACCCAATAACACTAATACCACTTACACAAAGCTTATTATAATCCAGCTCTGCGTAGATCAACTCATTTTTAATCCTTACAGCGGCTCTGTGTGGTAGGTACAATTCTCACACCCATTTTACACATGAGAAAACTTAGGCCCAAAGAAATTAAGAGCCCTAGCCGGTTTGGCTCAGTGGATAAAGCCTTGGCCCGTGGACTGAAGGGACCCAGGTTCAATTCCAGTCAAGGGCATGTACCTCGGTTGCAGGCTCGATCCCCGGCCATGGTTGGGGCACGTGTGGGAGGCAACCAATCAATGTGTCTCTCTCACATCGATGTTTCTCTCTGTGTGCCTCTCCCCTACCCTTCAACTCTCTCTAAAAAGTCAATGGAAGCCCAGCTAGCGTGGCTCAGTGGTTAAGAGTCAAGATTCAATTCCTATTCAGGGCAAATGCCCAGGTTATAGTCTTGATCCCCACTAGGGGGTGTGCAGGAGACACCCAATCAATGATTCTCATCACTGACGTTCCTAACTCTATCTCCCTCTCATTTTCTCTCTTAAATCAATATATATATATATATATATATATATATATATATATATGGATTGAAGATTCTCTCTCATGTATATCTATCAATGGGGAAAAAATATCCTCAGGTGAGGATTAACAAACAAATTAAGAGACTGGCCCAAGGTCACAGCGAGTGAACCAGGAGACATGACATTACTGGGAGCCCTCGGAGTACTAACTGGACCCAGGTCTATACTGCAAGGGCGTGGATGCTTGATCAGAAGGCATCACCCAGGTAGAGACAGACTTGGAGCTATTCTCATGAGAGGCAGGCTTTGCGCGGCTGCCACAGGGGAGAGTGCAGTGTTAGTGCAGAGACAGGTTTCAGTTAACATATATCTTCCTCTGAGTACCATCCCAACTCCACGTGATCCTGAAGCAGCCAATCACAGCGCCTTATGAATGACCATGTCAGCCACCTGGGCCGATCTCAGTACACAGTGGTTCATTCAGGAATGAGCATGTGAACCAAGCTGGGCCTTTCTGGAAAGTGGCAAATGGATACTCTAGGGGGGAAATTCTTGGCGCTAAGCTGAAAATACAGGGGCCGGGGCAGCCCAGGCCCAAACTAGATCAACTCTCTTAATGCTCATAAGGACCCAAATTTTATCATCTTTTTAAAAAAATATATTTTATTGATTTTTTTACAGAGAGGAAGGGAGAGGAACAGAGAGCTAGAAACATTAATGAGAGAGAATCATAGGTCAGCTGCCTCCTGCACATCCCCCACCTGGGATGTGCCCGCAACCAGGGTATATGCCCTTGACCGGAATCGAACCCGGGACCTTTCAGTCCGCAGACCGACGCTCTATCCACTGAGCCAAACCGGTCTCGGCCAAATGTTATCATCTTGATTTCACATTTAAGGAAACTAAGACCCAGAAGGCTTAGGGTCATACAGTTAGCAAGTGGTGCCGTGAGGGTAAGAACTACTCAGGCAGCTGAAACCGGTTTGGCTCAGTAGATAGAGCGTCAGCCTGCGGACCAAAAGGTCCCGGGTTCGATTCCGGTCAAGGGCATGTACCTTGGTTGCCGGCACATCCCCAGCGGGGGGTATGCAAGAGGCAGCTGATCGAAGATTCTCTCTCATTGATGTTTCTAACTCTCTATCCCTCCCTCTTCCTCTCTGTAAAAAAATCAATAAAAAAGAAGAACTACTGGGGCAGTTTGACCAGAGAGCCAGCAGCCTTAATGCTAAGCCACAGAGGGAGATGGCAAAGAGGAAGGGCAAGAGTTTCAAGGAGGAAGGAAGAGCCTGTGTGTGTTGGGAGGAGGGAACTCACCATGCAGGCCTGGGCCAGGCTCATGGCCAGGCGGAAACGGGCAGACATGGCGAGAGGCAGCAGCGGGCTGAGGCCGGAGCCCACAGCGGGGTCGATCACACGCAGGCAGCGGACAACAGCTTCCACCACCAGCTCAGCGGTAAAGGCTCGCAGGGTCTGCACGTCTGGAGGAACCGCCCTGAAGACAAATGGGGGCGGGCTCAATGTGGGGAGCAGTCAGAAACCGAATCAGGCTGGGCTGGGCTGCCTTCTGGGAGCCCTCGTAGTGGAGTGGGGTGAAGAGGGTGGCCATGGCTCAGACAGGTCCTGGGTATTGATGAAGGTGACTTCCATTTGGAAAACTGAGAGCTGAGCATGGCCCGAGCTAGTCTGGCTCAGTGGCTAGAGCGTGGGCCCTCGAACTGAAGGGTCCCAGGTTCGATTCCAGCCAAGGGCATGTACCTCAGTTACAGGCTCCGTCCCCCGGTCAGGGCACATGCAGGAGGCAACCAATTAATGTGTCTCTCTCACATCAACATGTCTCTCTCCGTGCCTCTCCCCTCCCTTCCCCTCCCTCTAGAAATCGATGGGAAAACATCCTTGGGTGAGGATTAACAACAACAAAACAGAGGATGTCCTCAGCTCCTAGGAACTTGCTGCAGGAGAAGAGTGGATGGAAGGGATCTGAGTTGAGAAAATCTCCAGTTTCCCTGTGCTTAAAAGGCCCAACTCACTGGGGTCTGGGAAGGGCAAGGGACCTGTGTGGTATGATTTCTGGGTTCCTGGTCCCCAGGTATCATGCTCTCTAAGTGTCAGAGGCTCCTGGATACTGAGCTGCTTGAGTTTTGAGACTCTATGTTGGGAGGCTGGAGTTTCCAGAAGTTCCAAATGTCAGGATCCCTGAATTCAAGCAATCCAGAAACCGGGCTCCTTACGTGAAGGCATCTGGGTTCACCTCCGAATGTGGGAGTCCTGTGTGTGTGGATCATCGGGCCTTGAGGCCGCCAGAATATAGGCTTCTGGACTTTTAATAGCCCCGGGGTGCCGGGAAACTGAGTTTTAAGGTTCCCACGGATCCATTCCCGGAGTTTTGGGGATCCCTGAGTGGAAGGGTGCTGGGGTTTTAAAGTTCCCGGGTTCTCAGGAAAAAGGCGCCTTAGAATCTCCAGGCATCAGGATCCCAGGATAGTGATCTTAAGATCACAGATTTCTGGGTCCCGGGTCTTGAGGTTCCAACGTTTTAATGTTTCCAGGTGTCCGGGTCCTTGATTTGGGGGGTTAACAAGTGTGGGGCTTGAGAGGCTCCTTGGGAGTGTGTGTGAGTGAGTGTGTGTGTGTGTGTGTGTGTGTGTGTGTAAGGGGAAAGGGTTGTAGGATCCTGAAAGTTGGAGCCCTGGATATCAAGGACCAGGGTTTTAAGGTTCCAGGGTGACGGTCCGGAGTTTTGGAGTCCCGGATATAGGCATGCCGGGGTGGGCGGGGGCTGTGTCCTTACGTGCCGGCCTGGCGCAGGGAATGGATGAGGATTCGGTCTGCCTCCTCCATGGTGAAGCTGTGTCCGAGTCTGGGGCTGGGTCCAGGGCCGGGTCCAAGAAACGAACAAGAGAGGCGAGCTGTTGAAACCCAGCCCCGCGCCCCGCGGTCCAAGGAGTGTCACGGGCCGCCCGGGGCGCGCTGGGTAGTGTAGTTCCAGCAGCGCCTGCAGCTCCTGGGAGCGCCCTGGGGCGGATGTGAGCGCGGGGTTGGACCCACAATGGCTGCTAGGAGTTGTAGTTCTTCCGCCTACACTGCAGCGGGCTCCGGCAAGTTTGCAAAAAAAAAAAAAAGAGCGAATCTCGTGCATGTGCGCGCGCGCGCGCGTTTTGGACCTGGGCGCGCTCGGGAGCGCGGTGTGCGCGTGCGCGCGCGCTGGGAGGGTGGGGCGGAGAGGGACTTCTTGACTCATTCGTTTAGGGCGGCGTTCATCTTCCAGGGGCTTCACCACAAAGAACAACAGCCTGTGATTATTGGAATGGAGAGCCTAGTGTAGGAGGGCGGGGGCTTTAGCACGAAGGGTCCAGGGTTGAGTCTCAGCTCTTGAAGCTCCGATCGTTAGCTCGACTTGCTTCCTGTGCAATCGTGGGCAGATTACATAACTTCCCTATCTTCGTGTCCTCATCTGTAAAATGCACCGCGGTAGTCTCCCTTCCCCCAGGCCCGGTTCCGCTTTCTGCTGTTTCCCGAGATTAATCGCCATCTGGAAATATTAAGCGGAAATTTCCAGAAATAAATCATTCGTAAGTTTTTTCAAGCGCACGCCATTCTGAGTAGCTGTGATGAAATCTCGGGCCACCCGGCTCCGTGCCCCCACCCCCACCCCACCACGCCCCCCAACGTGAATCATCCCTTTGTCGCTGTATGTGCTACCTGCCAATTAGTCGCTTAGTAGCCTTCTCCTGATCAGAAACGCTGTGACAGCTTTGCAATGCTTCTGTCCAAGGAACCCTTATTTTACTTAATAATGGCCCCGAAGTGCTAGAGTGGTGATGCTGGCAATCCAGATATGCCAAAGCGAACCATAAAGTGCTCCCTTAAAGAGAAAAGTTGTGCATACATAGCAGGGAAGGGGAACATAGTGTACCCAGGGTTCAGTACTAGGGTTCTTTCAGGCATCCACTGGGGGACTTGATAGATAAGGGGGAGACTGTTGTACCTGCTTCCTTTGATTAAAACAAAATGAATTCACGTAGCCGAAACCGGTTTGGCTCAGTGGATAGAGCGTCAGCCGGCGGACTGAAAGGTCCCAGGTTTGATTCCGGTCAAGGGCATGTACCTTGGTTGTGGGCACATCCCCAGTGGGGGGTGTGCAAGAGGCAGCTGATGGATGATTCTCTCTCATCGATGTTTCTGGCTCTCTGTCCCTCTCTCTTCCTCTCTGTAAAAAATCAATAAAAATATATTTAAAAAATTAATTCATGTAAAGCACGTTGTACTATGTACTTGACACATAAAAAAATAAGAAAAGAGTATGTACATTGTAGTTATGAAGTAACCACTCATGTGTATACAATCCAACGACTGATTATGCAGTGAGCATCTATATAACCATCATTCATTACAAAGATCACGCTAACGCAGTCCTGGCACACCTGATCTGTACTTCAATAAAAGATGTTTGCTTTGAAAAAACAACAACTTTCCAAAACCGGTTTGGCTCAGTGGTAGAGTGTCGGTCTGCAGACTGAAAGGTCCCGGGTTCGATTCCGGTCAGGGGCATGTGCATTGGTTGCGGGCACATCCCCAGTAGGGGGTGTGCAAGAGGCAGCTGGTCGGTGTTTCTCTCTCATTGACGTTTCTATTTCTCTATCTCTCTCCCTTCCTCTCTGTAAAATATCAATAAAATATATTTTTAAAAATAAGGGGGAAAAAGGAGCTTGCTGATATTTAAAAAAAACATTTAAAAAAGAAAAAACAACTCTGTCTTCATTGCTCATTAGTGCCATGTATGTCATAAAGCATGGGTACATACATGTAGGACTCAGGTTTGGAACTTCATTCTGTTTTTAATTACTGCAGCTTTATAACAAGCCTTGATTTATAATATGGCAAGCACTCCTCCCATCTTGTACTTGTTCAAAGGATTTTGGCTTTTCCAGGTGCTTTGCATACCGATATACATTTTAGAGCCATCTTGTCAAATTCCATGGAAAAACCTTTGAGATTTTGTTTGGGACTGCATTAAATCTCTAGATCATTTTGAAAAGAATTGACATCTTCCCAGTTTTTACTATTTCAATTAGTTATTTTAATATATACTGGTATGTCCATTTATTTTGGTCTCCTTTAATCACTTGATAATATTTTATAATTTTTTTGCATGGAGATCTCACACATATATTATTTTAGTTCTATTCCTATGCACTTCAAATTGCAGATACTGCTGGAAAATGTAATTTTTCTTATTTTAATTTCTGACTGGTGCTGGTATATATTTTGTAAAAATACTTTTTTTAGCCCGGCTAGCATGGCTCAGTGGTTGAGCAGTGACCTATGAACCTGGAGGTCAAGGTTCAATTCCTGGTCAGGGCACATGCCTGGGTTGCTGGCTCCATCCTCCTTGTGGGGCCCGCAGGAGGCAGCTGATCAATGATTCTCTCTCATCACTGATGTTTCTATCTCTCTCTCCCTCTATCTCTTCCTCTCTGAAATCAATTTTAAAAATGTTTTTAAAATATTTTTTTAGTCAGTGCCTTTTCTGTTACCAGGCTCTGGCCCACAAATGTCCCATCTTTGACCCTGCTCACCCTCCATCCAATCCAACCCTGTTATGGCCCCGCCCAGTGACCTTAATCTCTCCAAAGCTGGGGGAAGGGAGGGGGGCTGTTTGCAGATGGCTCTCCAACCTTGAAAGGAGGATGTCGGCATCTGAAGGCGGGAAAGGTGAGAGCAGCCTTCCACCCCTGCAGACCCTTTGAGCAACCCTAGGCTCTGTCTACCCCTGGCCCCTCTGACTCACCCACCGCCCACCAGGACCCCACCCCTGGCGAACCACCAGGTGACCGGGATCACCCTGTTCCCATCCCAGCCAACCCCAAACAGCCTTACCTCCAACTAAGCCATGAAGCTCAGCGTGACCCAGACGCTGCTCTGTACGGCCTCCCTTTCCCATCCACAGCCAGTTACCAGCTGAAACCCAACCCCAATCCTGGCTTTGACCCCTACCCTACTGCCCACCCATCTTCAACTCCACAGCCAGCCCAGGGTTAATCCTAACACAAACCATACCAACCAGAGGGCAAATCCCCGTCCGAGTCCAAACCCCAACACAGATACAGACCTTACCTCGAGCTCTAAAGTCACCTAACCTCAACCCCAGCCCCTGGATGTCAATACTGTTAGCAAGTGGTTCTCTGGCTTTCCAGAAAGAGTGCAGATCCATTTTTTAAGGGGGGAAAAATAGAAATAGAGAACACACACAATGGTGGTAGTAAGTTGTGAGAGCTTGCTGTCAGAGTCTACCTGGATTTGACTCCCAATTCAATCACTTCATCAAATCACTTAACCCCCTTTTTTCACATCAATTTCCTCACCTGCAAAATGGGAATAATATTGTGTGCCAGGCAATTTTCTAAATGTTGAACTAGCCAAAACCGGTTTGGCTCAGTGGATAGAGCGTCGGCCTACGGCCTTAAGGGTCCCAGGTTTGATTCCGGTCAAGGGCATGTACATTGGTTGCGGGCACATCCCCGGTAGGCGGTGTGCAGGAGGCAGCTGGTCAATGTCTCTCTCTCTCTCTCTCTCTCTCTCTCATCGATGTTTCTGGCTCTCTATCTCTCTCCCTTCCTCTCTGTAAAAAATCAATAAAATATATTAATTAAAAAATGTTGAACTAATTTAATCCTCATAACAACCCTATAATGTAGGTCCTCCTATAATCATCCCATTATACAGATAAGGAAATTGAGTCTCAGAGGGGTTATGTAAGTTGCTCAATGCCACACACAGCTATCAAGTGGCAAAGTCAGGATTGAAACTCAGCTTCTTTCCTCCAAAGCTGGGGCTCTTAACCACGTCAGTCTACCGCCCCTTAGAGGCTTAAGCAAGGCCATGGGGATTGGGAATGACCTTAGCTGAAAACCCCAATGCAAAACTCAGGTCCCATCCTTAACTTCAGCTCCAACCTTGATCCTAACTCTAATCCCAGCTCACTCAAATACCCAGTCCTAACCCGAAATCATAACTCAAGCACACTCCACTCTCACCTGTATTTAAACCCACCCCAAAAATCCACCACTTGAATTTACCCTAAATCTGCCTCCAGCTAAAAATGTAATGGTACCCCATGCCAATGTAAACTCTATCCCAAGTCTAACACCAAACCCTACTTCACCTGGAAACGTAACCTCACCTTCACTCCTCTATAAACTACCCCTCTATCCCCAATCAATTCCAAAACCAACTCTTACCACCCCAATCCTTAACTCAGGTACCCCTAACTTTTCCTAATTTTACATGTTTTGTTTTTTTCCTTCCCTCAGACAGAGGGATGGAATCAGGTAGGTGGCAGCTATGATTGCCCCCAATATCCTGTCCCTCTTGACTTGATTTCTCCACACAGACATCACCCCGGAGCCCAGTCCAGCCAATGGGACAGGCCCTGGTCCTGAATGGGGGCTGTGCCCGGGGCCCCCAGAATCAGGAGGTGAAGTCAGTGGGGCATCAGGCCTGGGGACCCCTAAGCGAAGGACTCAGCACAGTAAGCACAAGACGGTGGCAGTGGCCAGTGTTCAGCGGTCACCCCGGGCGCTCTTCTGCCTCACCCTGGCCAACCCTCTGCGGCAGTCCTGCATCAGCATCGTGGAATGGAAGCATCCTGGAAGGCCAGGGGCGGGCTTAGGGGGGTGAGATCACCAGAGTACCAAGAGTGAAGGATTTGGGTCAGCATTAGCATGGGTCAAGGGTCAAGTACTGGCTTTGGGGGGGATTTGAGAAAAGTGAAGGTCATTCACCAGGGAGTCAAGAGTCAAGGACTAAACCACAGCAAGAGTTTAAGATGGCTATCCAGGGGGGTCGGAGTCAAGGCCTTGGTCAGGGTAGGGGCTGGGAATGTGAGGGCTGGTCACCTCGGGGTCAAGGGTGAGCATTGGGTGGGGGGGGGACCCCAAGGGAATGTTGGGGTTCTGAGGCTGCTTTGCCTGGGTCCTTAACTGTGTCTACCTGAGGCCCTTCGACATCCTCATCCTACTGACCATCTTTGCCAACTGCGTGGCCCTGGGGGTCTACATTCCCTTCCCAGAAGATGACTCCAACACCGCCAACCACAACCTAGTGAGTTTTGCTTCACCACGCCCACCCTGTCTGATACTGCCCCGGTAGAACTACACCTCAAGCCTTCCAACCAGGCCCTCTCCTCTCTGATCCAGATGACTCACCTCTGCCCAGCCCTCCGTCCTGGCTGTGCCCTTTCCCCCTACCTCTGCCCCCATCAACCCCCCACCCAGTTAACTCCCAGATCCCCGGCTCTATCCTCAGGAGCAGGTGGAGTACGTGTTTCTGGTGATTTTCACTGTGGAGACGGTGCTCAAGATCGTGGCCTACGGGCTGGTGCTCCATCCCAGCGCCTACATCCGCAATGGCTGGAACCTACTCGATTTCATCATCGTGGTGGTTGGGTGCGCGTCTGCGGAGCACACCCCCCATCCCCCCAGTTCAACTTTCCATCCCCAGCCCGCTGAACCCAAGCCTTGCCCCCACCCTCTTTTTAAGAAACCCTCCAAAATTCACAAGACTCAGCCCCCAGATTGATACCTCGCTTTTATTTATAAAATTCTTCCACCGTGTGCATGCTGAACCAGACTACTTTCAATTGCTCCCATTTTCCAGAATCAGGAATATTTTAAGCCTATTTGCATTGCCCATCTCAGAGACTTGTGCTTTTCTCGGGAGAGGAGAGGGATGGGAGGGGGTGCCAAAGCCCGACACCCGCCCTCGCCTCATACCTCGCTCCCCCCTCAGGTTGTTCAGCGTGCTGCTGGAGCAGGGCCCCGGGCGGCCCGGGGATGCTCCGCATACTGGAGGGAAGCCGGGGGGCTTCGATGTGAAGGCGTTGCGGGCATTTCGGGTGTTGAGACCACTGAGGCTGGTGTCTGGGGTCCCGAGTGAGTGTCACGCCTCCCGGGGTTGAAGGAAGGGAAGGGAAGGGGACTGAGCGGGTCCCGCCTCTACCTCACCAGCCCTGGCTTCCGGCAGGCCTGCACATAGTGCTCAATTCCATCATGAAGGCGCTGGTGCCGCTGCTGCACATCGCTCTGCTCGTGCTCTTCGTCATCATCATTTATGCCATCATCGGACTCGAGCTGTTCCTCGGACGCATGCACAAAACGTGCTACTTCCTGGGATCTGGTCAGCCAGCCAGCCCCTCCGGGGACAGGACGCCTCCTAGGCCAGACCCTGTTCTCAAGGGAACCCCAATTCACAAGACCTCGCCCCCAGACTCAGGCGCCAACCCAAAGACAAGCCCTGCCCATCCATGCAAGACTCCGCCCTCCCGAAATCTCAGACTACAGTCGCCCACTTGCTAACAGCTCTGCCCTATCCCAAGTTTCCACCCTCTAGCCACTTAACACTCCATCCTGCGCAACTAGTAACCGGATATCCAGGCCCTTCATCCGGGCCCCAACCCAAGCCTTGCCCCCACCCTCTTTTTAAGAAGCCCTCCAAAATTCACAAGACTCAGCCCCCAGATTGATACCTCACTTTTATTTATAAAGTTCTACCCCAAGATTTACAGTCCCACTCCCCAGATCCCTGTGGATGGGACTCGGCTTCCTATTGGTTCAGAATCCTGACCTGGCAGAGCCAGGGTCTAACTCTAAGGGTTGTCCTTGGTTTAGAAAAATCTAGAACCCCGAGTTGAACTTCCTAGGTGGGCGGAGCTACGGGGTGGCAGAGAGAGCGGGTGGGTGTGGCTCAGAGCCCAGAGCCCAGACCTTCTTCCCGCAGAGATGGAAGCGGAGGAGGACCCCTCGCCCTGCGCGTCTTCAGGCTCCGGAGGCTCTGGGCGCGTGTGCACGCTGAACCAGACCGAGTGCCGCGGGCGCTGGGCAGGGCCCAACGGAGGCATCACTAACTTCGACAACTTCTTCTTCGCCATGCTGACGGTCTTCCAGTGCGTCACCATGGAAGGATGGACGGATGTGCTCTACTGGGTGAGGTGGAAGGAGGGCACACCGTTTAGAGGCTGTTCCTGCCTTTTCCACGTGAGCCCGGAGGCAGGAGTGTCTGCATGCCCTGAGGGAGGCATGTCCTCTCTCTCCCCAGATGCAGGATGCCATGGGGTATGAGCTGCCCTGGGTGTATTTCGTGAGTCTCGTCATCTTTGGGTCCTTCTTCGTCCTCAACCTTGTACTTGGCGTCCTGAGTGGGTGAGGAGCCTTGACACCCCGCCCCATCCTGCCCCTCAGATTCTGTCTCTTTTTTTCTTCCTGGAAAACTCCTAGGCAACCTTCAAAACCCATAGGAAATACCCCACCACCATCCATTCAGTCAATATTGAGCATCTACTGGGTGCAAAGCACCATTTTAGGAATGGAACAAAGGACGAAAATCCCCGCCTTCCCAGATATTACATTTGAGAGTTAGGGGGAAAACAGACTATAGCAACATATATAATAAGCAATATGTATGTAGTGTTTTATATGGAATATGTCTTATGAAAAGGAAAGAAGAATAAAAACAGGAATAGGAAGGCTTCTGGCCAATTTGCAAGAACAGGGAAAAACACTCGCATATCAATTTTGATCAACTCTACAGTACATTTTGGATTTATGTCACATTTGCAAAAATTGCAGTTGAAGGTGCATTAATTGGTCTTAGGCCTTTTTTGAAGTACGTATTATTGTGGATAATGAAGACGTGTGTGCACAGCCAAAAAAAAGGGGGGGGGGAGAATGGGGCTATCTTGCAGTTATAAATAGGGACCGTCAGGACAGGCCTCCTTGAGAAGGTATTACTGAGTAAAAATGTGAAGGAGATGAGGGGATGAGTCATGTGGCTCTCTGAGGAGTGTCCCGAGCAAAGGGAACATTCTGTGCAGAGGCTCCAAAGCACGGATGTGCTTGGCATATTCAAAGAACAGCAAGGGTGCCAGGGTGGCTGGAATGGGGAAGGCGAAGGGGCCAGGGTGGTTCCTCCACCTCACCCTCCTCTATCCTCCACCCTCAGGGAGTTCTCCAAGGAGAGGGAGAAGGCAAAAGCACGAGGGGACTTCCAGAAGCTGCGGGAGAAGCAGCAGTTGGAGGAGGACCTGCGGGGCTACCTGGACTGGATCATGCATGCAGAGGAGCTGGACATGGAAGACCCCTCAGCTGATGGCAACTTTGGTTCTGTGGCCGAAGAGGGCAGGGCTGGCCACCGTAGGCAACCCCAATGTGGCCCATTCCCTGTTCCATGTGGGGTGCCCTCCTGAGACCCAGATCTCACCTGCAACAACTCTAGGCCCAGCCCTCATATGTGACCTAGGAAACAGAACCTAGATCCAGATGCAGATCCACCTCCCAACTGTACCCAGAACAGATTCCAAATAACCCACCTCCCCCACACACAGCCTTCCCCTGCCTCAGGCCATGGTCCTCAACTGTCCTCCCTACCCCCGCAGGACCACAACTGGCAGAGCTGACCAATAGGAGACGTGGACATCTGCGCTGGTTCAGTCACTCCACCCGCTCCACACACTCCACCAGCAGCCATGGTGGGCGTCCATCCTGGTTGGGGAGGGACCAGGATGGGTAGATGGAGGAGAAAGCCAAGGATGGAAATTTGGGATCTTCATGCACTGACCTCTGTCCCCATCCTACCCACAGCCAGCCTGCCAGCCAGTGACACTGGTTCCATGGCAGAGACTCCAGGCGATGAGGAAGAGGAGGAGGGGGCTCTGGCCAGTTGTACACGCTGCCTGTGAGGTCCCCAACCCCTTGACCCCTGACCCAGCCCAGAACTCAGTCCAGACCCTGACCCCAGTGCTTACTTTAGTTTCCAACCTTGACCTCAGCCCCTGACTTCTGATCCTAGCCGCTGACTGACCCTCAGCCCTTTATGACACTCACCTCCCATCAACCTCTTTTGCAGAAACAAGATCATGAAAACCAGGGTCTGGTAAGTTGAGGAAGTTATGTGACTCCTGGACCCCATGACTCTGTGATCCTCACCTGAGTCCCACAGGGCAGGCTGAGGTAGGTGATCTCAGCCAATGGGTGATCTCCTTTCTGCCCAGCCGCCGCCTCCGTCGAGCCAACCAGGGTCTCCGGGCATGCTGCCGGCGAGCTGTGAAGTCCAATGCCTGCTACTGGGCTGTGCTGCTGCTTGTCTTCCTCAACACACTCACCATCGCTTCGGAGCACCACGGGCAGCCCATGTGGCTCACTCAGACCCAGGGTGTGCCCTCCAGCCTGCCGGCCCTCTCCCCCAACCTCCAATTCCCTTCATCCCAGAAGCTCCAATTCAGGATCCCTCAGGTGTCTCAGACCCCCAAACAGTGCCTTCCCCACAAGTAAATGCAGAAAGCTTAGCCTGTCCCATCCCACTTGCAGCCTACACTTCCGTAGCTCTTTTATTATTATTATTGTCTAAAGTCTTACATAGGTCTTCTTTTACCCCAGTTGACACACACTCCCCAGACATTCCCACCCCAGGCAAGCAACCACTGCCCCAGCATCTGTGTCCATTTGTTATGCTAATATCCATGCATACAAGTCCTTTGGTTGCTCTCTCTAACCCCGCCCCTCCCGTCCCCTACCATTTGTCTCTGGATCTATTCTTGTTCATCATCTTTTTTATTGTTATTATTGATTTCAGAGAGGAAGGGAGAGGGAGAGAGAGATAGAAACATCAATGATGAGAGAGAATCATTGATCGGCTGCTTGGTGCACACCCCCTACTGGGGATTGAGCCTGCAACCCAGGCATGTGCCTTTGGCCGGAATTGAACCTGGGGCCCTTCAGTCTTCAGGCCAAGGCTCTAACCACTGAGCAAGCAACAGGCTATGGCAGGGTCCAGGCTCTTAACACCACACTGGACAAGTTAACCCCTCTGTGCTTCAATTTTCTCATCTACAAAATGAGATGGTTATAGTATTCACTTTATGGGGTGGGTAGGAGGATTAAATTAAAGTGAAAAAGTGCTTAGCACATTGCCTAACATGTTATAACTGATAGCTCTTACAAGAATTCATTTTCATCTCAACCCCAACCTTAATACTGAGCACTCTTCTAACCCCAAACTTCAAACCAGCCCCAATCCTAACTAAAACCCAGACTCTAACTCTACCCTTGAATTGGAGCTTTTCTGGATTCATAGAGGCTGATGTCCCACCCCAACTTTGTCCTTTACCCCCAACTCTAAGCCCTCATCCACTCTGACCTACAAATTCACCCCAATCCTTAACTCTAATCCCACCCCCAGCCCGTGCCTGGCCTGATACCAGCTACCCCGGATCATCCCATGGCCCTTCCTCCTCACATGTCACCATGGAAACTGGCCAGCCCTCCCCCTTTCCCCACAGAGTATGCCAACAAAGTGTTGCTCTGTCTGTTCACGGTGGAGATGCTTCTCAAGTTGTATGGTCTGGGCCCCTCAGTCTACGTTTCCTCCTTCTTCAACCGCTTTGACTGCTTCGTGGTCTGTGGGGGCATCCTGGAGACCACACTGGTGGAAGTGGGTGCCATGCAGTCCCTGGGCATCTCAGTGCTCCGATGTGTGCGCCTCCTCAGGATCTTTAAAGTCACCAGGTATGTGTGTGAGGGGGGGGGGGAGGGGACTGAAGCTATAAACACAGCCCAACAGCCCCCACTCCAGTCCCAATGATTATATATATATATATATATATATATATATATATATATATATATAATTTCACCATCTGATTTGCAAATATCCATTGAGTGCCTGCTGTGTACCAGGCACCATTCCAGGCCTTAGGGAAATACCAGGAATCAAAGCAGACACCAGTTCCTGCCTTCGTGGAGATTCAAGTTCTGTGGGAAGGATGTCTACTCCATTTCCATCTTCTTCCTCAACCTCAACCCTGCTTCTGAACTCAACTCCATACTCATGCCCAACCCAAACCCCATCCCAACCCTCAACTGCAACACCATCTCTAGCCCAACCCCCAACCCCATCCCAACCCTCAACTACAACACCATCTCTAGCCCAACCCCCAACCACTCATCATCCACAAGCCCATTTACAACCCCAACACCCATCTCCAAACTCATTCCTAACTCACAGCCTCATCCCCATCACTAACCACAATCCCTCCATTTCTAGCTCCTAACCATCAGTTAATCTCCAACCACAACCCTGTTCCCAACCCCAATCTTATCCCCGACTCAGTCATCTACAACTCCAATTACTCCCCAATCCTAACCCCAGCTTTGACCCCAGCTGCAATTGCAAACTCCAACCCCAGTCCTGGTCCCAACCTGAAACCCAATTCTAGCTCCATCAATTTCCATTTACCCTCCATCCTAACCTCATCCCCCATTATTCCCCTAACGCTTAACCCCAATCTCAATCTTCCCCTCACTTCTTATTTTTGCCTCACTCCAGCTCCGAAATCATTTCTGACCCTGATACCAAAGGCCATTTTAACCCAGCCCGCCCCAATGAACCTCGAGCTGGAATTCCTGACTCACCACTGGGCATGTCAACCCTGCCCCCTCCATCTCTGCTGCAGGCACTGGGCATCTCTAAGCAATTTGGTGGCATCCCTGCTCAATTCAATGAAATCCATTGCATCCTTGCTGCTTCTCCTCTTCCTCTTTATCATCATCTTCTCCCTACTTGGCATGCAGCTGTTTGGGGGCAAGTTCAACTTTGACCAGACACACACCAAGCGAAGCACCTTTGACACCTTCCCCCAGGCCCTCCTCACTGTCTTTCAGGTGGGGCCCGGAGATGATGGGATGGGTGGGTCAGGGGCACCCTAGGGTGCAGGGAGGGTCCCAAGAGCTTCATGGTGAATTCCCATCCACCCCCAGATCCTGACAGGTGAGGACTGGAACGTGGTCATGTATGATGGTATCATGGCTTATGGTGGCCCCTTCTTCCCAGGGATGCTGGTGTGCGTCTATTTCATCATTCTCTTCATCTGCGGAAACTGTATCCTCAAAACCTTTGGGGGGCTGGATGGTGGCAGGTGGGGTGGATAGAGGGGTCTGGGTGGTCCACAAGCAGGCTGATTCTCCATCCTTTGTAGCCTGAGCTCACCGCAGACATCCTGTTGAATGTGTTTCTTGCCATTGCTGTGGACAACCTAGCCAGCGGAGATACAGGCACTACCAAGAATAAGGGCAGGTGATGTCTGGATCCAGCCCTCCCCCTGGATCTCTGCCTGGGAATCCACACACACCCCACACCCCACAAATGCCTCAGACACCCTGGCAATCCCCATCCCCACATCCAACCTGCCAGTTCTCGTTCATTCAACATGCATTTCTTGAGCACCTACTTTGTGCCAGGTCCTGTTCTAGAAACTGAGGAAATATGAGGGATCAAGGTAGACAGAATCCTCTCCTTCAAGGAGCTGACATTTGAGTTGAGGGAGCAATAAAATACATAAAAATGAATATATAAGATACTTTAAATATATGTTAATATGTAACAAAGAAAAAGAGTGAAATAAAAGAATAGAGAAAAATAAAGATTGCTATTCTGGTTAGAGTAGTCAAGGTAGGTCTCTATATGGAGGTGACAGTTGAACAGAGAACTGAAAAAAACTGAGAGAGTGAACCATTCAAATATATAGGGGAAGAATGTTCAAGGCAAGGGGACAGCAAATCAAAGGTCCTGAGGTGATGGTAGTCTTAGCACATTCAAAAAAAACACCAGGGAAACCAGTGAGCAAAGAAGAGAGTGGTAGGAGGTGAGCTCAAGTGGGAAATAGCAAGGCCAGATTTAGGGTGTTCGGGGCCACAGTGAAGACTTTGGTTTTTGCTCTGAGTGGGAACCATGGGAGGGGTGTGAGCAGAGGAGCGATGTGCCAGACTTAGGATTTAACCGGATCCTTCTGGCTACTGTGAGAAGAACAGACTGTGGGGATGAGGGCGGAAGTAGGCAAGTTCTGTGGGGTCTAAGAAAGGTCTGTTCTGACTGCAATGTTCCCCCCTCATCCTCACCCATCTGCTGCAATCCTCAGCAATCACACACACCCCCATTTTCTCACACAGGGAGAAGAGCGCTGAAGGGAAACACCCACAGGAGAATGGAGCGTTAGTGAGTTAGAAACCCGGGCACTGTCTACACCTCATACTGCCATCAATGCCTATCTATGTGTTTGAGTGTTTAACCCCCAACCTCTGCCTATTCAATCCTTCATTACTGCATCCCTTCCGTGCCTCCCTATGTCCATATCCTAATGTCTCCCCCACCACTGATGACCCCTATCTTACTGTCCCCAGGTGCCTGGCGGGGAGAATGAGAAAGAGGAGGGTGCAAAGAATGAAGGAGCAGGCAAGTGACCAGGAACAGGTGGAGGATGTGTGGGACCCTAGGGACAGCACCCAGGCAGAGCTCTTGACCCCTGAGACCCTCCAGTTTAGGGAGCAGCCTTTTCCAAGACCATCTTGAAAATAATGGGCATGGTTTTAGCCATCAACATTTGGGACATTGATCTTAAAGAAGATTAACAGATGTTTTGTGTTACTGAGGAACTTCTCAGAGCCTTTATTTTATAACTAGAGGCCTGGTGCACAAAATTCATGCATGGATGCAGTCTCTAGGCCTGGCCAGAGATTAAAGCGTGAGTGTCTGCCTGAAAGGGCAGGTCCCAGCTGACCTCTGGGCCCTGATCAGCACCTGGACCCCCGGGCCCCAGCATACACCCCTCTGCCTGAGTCATCGGGCCTTGCCCAGCTCCCTCAGTGCCTGGGAGCCGGGCAGCGGCCCTACCCCCTGCCACCGCTCCTGGTTGCCATCTATAGGGTGATCAGCAGGGTGATCAGGCCCCGCT
The DNA here is from genome assembly GCA_963924515.1 of Vespertilio murinus. Taxonomy (NCBI): domain Eukaryota; kingdom Metazoa; phylum Chordata; class Mammalia; order Chiroptera; family Vespertilionidae; genus Vespertilio; species Vespertilio murinus. Next base: position 100,986,884 of record OZ004710.1, read on the forward strand.
TACACCCACCTTGTCCTAGCACTGCCCACTCAGCTACTCCACCATCCCACTGTGGTACTGCTTTTATCGGGGCCCATCAGGACCAGCAGTGCCTCCACTGCCACCTGCTGCCAGCGCCACATCACTGGCACCCACCATGTTCTGAGCTGCCCCCTGGTGGTCATCGCATGTCATAGCAAGCGGTCAAAGTCCAGGTTCAGGGGACAATTTGCATATTAGGCTTTTATTATATAGGATAGCATGTATATGACTGCAAGGATGGCAATGTTCATTCACCACACATTTACTGAGCTCTTACTGTGTCCCAGACACTGTTCTAAGTGCTGGGGACACAACAGTAAATAAAACAAACTAAAATCCCTTCTCTGAGGAGCTGACATTCTAGCAAAGAAATGAGAAAAATTTACCATGTGTCAAGCACTGTTCTAGGTACTTTACATACATTTTCTCAATTAATTTCCTCTCTTCTGATCTTGTGGTTCCAGGCATGGAGGAAGAGGAGGAGGAGGAGGAAGAAGAGGAGGAAGAAGAGGGTGCAGGACGTGTGGAACTCCTACAGGAAGTTGTTCCCAAGGAGAAGGTGGTGCCCATCCCTGAGGGCAGCGCCTTCTTCTGCCTCAGCCAGACCAACCCGTGAGTGCTGAAGCAGAGAGCAATAGTGGGGAGGAGGGGCTGGGGCAGCGAAGGGCCAGGGGGCAGCCAAGGCTCAATGGGGCAGTGTACACAGCCTGATACAACAGGCCTGATCTGCTTCCTTTGGGCTCTCCCAATCAACTCTGGGTTCTGACTACAACCCATTCCCCATTCACCAGAATGAGGAAGGCTTGCCACACCCTCATCCATCATCATGTCTTCACCAATCTTATTCTGGTATTCATCATCCTCAGCAGTGTGTCCTTGGCCGCTGAAGACCCCATCCGAGTCCACTCCTTCCGTAACCACGTGAGCCTTTGGGGGGCACTCCCAGGAATGTCCTACTGGGCACTATCCAGGCCAGAGTGCAGACAGGGACGAGATTCTATAAGGGCAGAAAGAGAAGGGCAAGAATGGCAGCCTTACTGTGTGCAGCACACTTGTGGAAGCTCCAGGGAGGAGATCAGTAAACAGCTGAAGAAGAAGCTGTGCTCAAAGAGGTTGAACAAGTCAAGGGCACCCATCTAGCTGGGTAGAGGTAGAGAAGCCCAAATTTTGAACCCTAGCCTTTCTGATGGCCAAGCCTTTTGCCTTGTAGGGAAGTTCTTAATGATCATAAGAAAGAGAGGAGGGAAGGGAGGAGGGAGGGATAGCAATGCTTACATAGAGAGGTACAAAATGTGTGTGCGTGTACACACACACACACACACACACACACACACACACACACTCCTAGGATATCCCACAGCCATGACTCAGTGACTTTCCCTCTTTCTCATCCCCCAGATTCTGGGGTACTTTGATTATGCCTTCACCTCCATTTTCACTGTGGAGATTCTACTAAAGGTAACTAGTGAATCCCCAAACATACCCCCAGTTGCCTCAACCCACTCCCACCCACACCCACAACCCACCTCTCCTGTTTCCATCCCCTTCTATCTACCCCTTCTATTCCCAAACCTGGGGTCTAACCTGATGACCTCTATCCCCCACCCCAGATGATGGTGTTTGGGGCCTTCCTGCACCAAGGCTCCTTCTGCCGTAGTTGGTTCAATTTGTTGGATCTGCTGGTGGTCAGTGTGTCCCTCATCTCTTTTGGCATCCAGTAAGTGACCCTTCACCCACCCCATTCCTCCAGAGCTGAGGCAAGGCCTGAGCCAGGGCCTGAGGACTGCCCCCTCCCCAGCTCCAGCGCAATCTCGGTAGTAAAGATTCTGCGAGTACTCCGAGTACTTCGGCCCCTTAGAGCCATCAACCGGGCCAAAGGACTCAAGGTAACCCCACCCCACCCAAGTCCACAGGATCCAGGCCTTGCCCCAGGGGCCAAAATCACTTATCAGATTGACCATTTGCATGATGCATGACCACATGTAACTGACCATTGGCCATGTGGCCAGACCCGTATTCCTTAACCAAAGACCACATTTTTTTCTGATCTGAGTCCCTGGCATGTGGCCAAATATCCTGTCTGATAAACACTTATTCCTGGTTGGTGCCCACACATCCCTGGCCCACATCACTGCCCCTTAACCACGTGTTCCTGACCACACATCCTTGATTCACAATAACATGTCCCTGACCCAAGTCGCTGAGCTCCATCCATGCCCAGAATCCCTGCCCCATGGTTGCTGTGGCCTGCGCTGTCCATTGGTCATATTTGTGGGTACCTGCAGCACGTGGTGCAGTGTGTGTTCGTGGCCATCCGGACCATCGGGAACATCATGATTGTAACCACACTTCTGCAATTCATGTTTGCCTGCATTGGTGTGCAGCTCTTCAAGGTGGGAAGAAACAGCAGAGGGAGGCCCAGGCATGAGTCAAGGTGGGATTGAAGGGTGCACCTGCTTGACAAATATCCTCCCTACAGGGGAAATTCTACAGTTGCACTGATGAGGCCAAACACACCCCCAAAGAATGCAAGTGAGTAACCAAGACCCTGCCCTCACTGGGCCCAGGACCCTTCCCAAAGGCCACAGAGGCTCCTAGAGCTCACCAAGCCCCTGAAACCCTTAGGGTTTCCTCCCAAGAATTTCAGAGACCCCCCCCAGATTTTATCAAGGCTTCCAGAACTCCCCAAGCCTCCAAGATACACCACCAGAATTCTCCCAAGAACTGCAAAGGCCCGCAGATCTCACCAACCTCTAAGAGGCTCTTCAGTACCTCCCTAAACCCCTCTCCACCTCCCAGAATTACCTATATTTATTCTGGACCTCCCAGCCATCCCCAAACACCATGACATCCATGCACCACTCAATCCTCAACTTCCATCCTGTACAGTGTAGAGGTTAGAAGCATGGACTTTGAAATCAAAAATTCCTGGTTCAAATCATCCACGAGACTTTTCTTAACCTTGTAATGTCTTACATTTCTTAACCTTGCTGAATCCCATTTTCTTTACCTGAAGAATGGGGATTTTTAAAAATGTGACTCTCACTGATTTTTTTGTGAGGAGTAAATGAGTTATTACATGAATAGTGTACTACAATGTAAAGTTACTAGGTATAGAGCCTAGCACCATGGATGGCATAAACTTAGTGCTGAACAGGTTGACTATTATTTGTATTACCCTTTTCTGGGTGGTAATGATAATGATGGTAATGGTGATGAGAGATAACATACAGGGATTGGCAAAAGTAGGTTTACAGTTGTAATACAAATAATACTACAAGAATAAACTCTGTATCTCATGCACTCACAACTCTAAACCTACTTTTGCCCCACCCTGTATGTGGTGCCAACTATGTGCCACACACTATTCTCATTATTGACTTAATTATACAAGTAACAAGAAAGTAAATACATTGTCCTTGTTTTTATTTCATGGAGAGGGCAAAATGAAGCACAGAAAGGTTAATGCCCAAGGTCACCCAGCCAGTAAATGGAGGGGCAGGATTTGAACCCAGGTTCCAGCTCCACCATGATGCCCTGCTGCCTCCATGCTGGAAACCTCAGTCCCCTTTCCACAGCCCTCCACTCCTCCTCACCTACTCAGACTGTATACAACTTCTACAGGGGCTCCTTCCTGGTCTATCCCGATGGAGATGTGTCACGGCCCCTGGTCCGGGAGCGGCTCTGGGTCAACAGCGATTTCAACTTTGACAATGTCCTTTCAGCCATGATGGCTCTGTTCACTGTCTCCACCTTCGAAGGCTGGCCTGCGTGAGGAGAAGGGCCCCAGGGATGAGCAAGGGACAGGGAAGGATTATCTAGGGAACTGGCTTGGAATCTTCTGAAGGATGGGTGGGAGGGTATCTTGAAGTGTGATGGAGGTCTCTCAAGACTGGATAGGGTTTTCTGGGTACTGATGGGCATATCAGAAGACTGGATGGGGGATCTCCCAGTAGCTTGCTGGGGTGCTTTGGGGACCTGGGTGGGTGGGATCTCCAGGGATTGGGTAGAGATCTCTGAGGGATTAGGTAGAAGTCTAGAGAGGACTGGGTAGGATTTGGGGGGACCAGGTAGATGCCTGGAGAAACTGGTTGGGAGTCTCAGAGGAGATGGAATGGGGGATTCAGGGGTTTCCAGAGAGTTGTGCAAGTCTTCAGGGTAGTAGTTGGAGATCACTAGGTAAGTGGAGAAGGGAATTCAAGTTGATGGGATTTAGCAATATTTGAGGGTTGGTGGGGGAGTTCTGGGTAACTGCATGGGGATTACAGGTGGATGGAGAAGGGGATCTGGGGTGTCTGTGGGAGCTTAAGGGATTTGGGAGTCTTTGAGGGCCTAGAGGAGGTCTCTTGGAGTATGTATGGAGGTCCCAGGTGATTAGGTCAAGGGATCTAGGGGTCTTTGGGGTACTAAGCAGGAGATTCTGAGGTGTGTATGAATAGTGGACTGGGGCAGTGGTCGGCAAACTCATTAGTCAACAGAACAGCAAACCACTGGTCCTGGGGAAAGTCTGAGAGGACTGTTATATCCCCTCACCTGCCTCCACCGGCTCCACAGGCTGCTATATAAGGCCATCGATGCACATGCTGAGGACCAGGGACCCATCTATAATTACCATGTGGAGATTTCAGTGTTCTTTATTGTCTATATCATCATCATCGCATTCTTCATGATGAACATCTTTGTGGGCTTCGTCATCATCACCTTCCGTGCCCAAGGGGAGCAGGAATACCAAAACTGTGAGCTGGACAAGAACCAGGTGACCTCTGACCCCTGATACATGACCATCAACCCCCCTTATACACCTCTTTGCCTTGGGACCTCACTGCTCACTCACGCCCTGCACCCATATGCAGCGCCAGTGTGTGGAGTACGCCCTCAAGGCCCAGCCACTCCGCCGCTACATCCCCAAGAACCCGCATCAGTATCGTGTGTGGGCCACTGTGAACTCTGCTGCCTTTGAGTACCTCATGTTTCTGCTCATCCTGCTCAACACGGTTGCTCTAGCAATGCAGGTCTGAGCTCCCCACCCTAACCCCTGCCAGATACCCTATCCTGTCTACACAATCCCTTGGGAACCATTAGCTGCAAAGTAACAAAACCCCCAACTGACAGAGACTTAAGCTATAAAAATATTTGCCACATATCCATAATGGAGGTAGATAATGTGAGGGGTTAGACCAACCAATTGTACTATACCACATCCTCAGACTCCCATCACTCCTAGCCAGAGAACATTTGACTAGGGGTGGGGGGTTCTCTGCTTCAGGTGCTGTCCTCACACCTGATTTTCTCCTCCAGCACTATGAGCAGACTGCTCCCTTCAACTATGCCATGGACATCCTCAACATGGTCTTCACTGGCCTCTTTACCGTTGAGATGGTGCTCAAAATCATCGCCTTCAAACCTAAGGTGTGCCCCACCTGCAGTGGGTGAATTCCTTGGGGTGGAGCTCATTGCAGTGCTCTCAGGAGGTCAGCAACCAGGGAGTCATGAGACTAGGGAATGAGCGGGATCCAGATGCAGGGCCATCGTGTGGTCTAAGCTGGGCTCTGTCACCCCAGTTTCCCCACCGTACTGGCCCCCCTACCCTAGCTTCCTAAATATGACAGGGTTCTGCTTTCCTCCTGCCTCCAGCATTACTTTGCCGATGCCTGGAACACATTTGATGCTCTTATTGTGGTGGGCAGCGTAGTGGACATTGCTGTCACTGAAGTCAACGTGAGTACTGGCCTCTCCACTAACCCACACTCCCCCTGTTAATCTTTCCTCACCTCAACCCCAGGGCTTTCTTTCAAATGGGTAGAGGAGATGACACACTCCCCTCCACCCCATTCATGGAGACTCAGTGCTCCTCATTCTAGCTCTATCCCTTCTGAGTCCCTGTTGGATTCAGCCAAAATCCCCCTCCACCATCTCCCTCATGTCATTTGCAGCCCATCTTCTGACCCACCATCACCTAACATGACTTTGTTATTTCTATTATTTCCTTCATTGTTTCTACATCCACCTCCATTGGCTCCATCATCTCTTCTGATTTCTTCATTGACTCCATCATCTCCAACGCTGGGTCTTTCACGTCTCTGTCATTACTGCTGACTGCATGGTTGGCTCCATAATCTCCTCCATTCGGTATTATATGGTACTGTTACATCTATTGACAATGCTGCTGCTTCCATACCTCCATCACTGGCTTGGCTTCTCCAATGGGTCTCCCCATGGGTTCTCTCATATCCATCATCTCCATAAAACAACTGGCTCCATCATTTCCTCAATTGGCTCCAATATCTCTCCTCCATAATGTCCTGTACCCTCTCCTCTCCTTAACCCTCATTACCAACTTTTCCCACAACCATCTTGATCCACTACCATATAACCTTCCCTGTTGGACCTTGCAAAATGACTGTACCATCCATTAACCCCTATAACTGTTCATTTATCCCCTTGTTCACTTGGACCTGTGATCACATCATCTCCTTTATCTCCTCTGTGTTGACCATATCTCCCTCCAGAATGGTGGCCATCTTGGCGAGGTAGCCCCCCTCATCAACAGGGACTCTCTGCTTTCCCCACCCACCCACCCTCTCTTCCTTTTTACCTTAAGAGACCTTATAAATGCTCCCTGACCATCCTGGGACCTGACTTCTTACAGATTTAGGGGCTGGGAGGGCCCAAACTTGAAGCAGGGAAGTGGCTGGGGGAAATGTGGACTGAGCATACCCATCATACCCCCAACCCCAGAGCTCTGAGGACAGTTCCCGCATTTCCATCACCTTCTTTCGCCTCTTCCGAGTCATGAGACTGGTCAAGCTTCTCAGTAAGGGTGAAGGGATCCGCACACTGCTCTGGACATTCATCAAGTCCTTCCAGGTAACCCCCCATCCCTTTGACCACCCCTTACCCCCACCTTACCTCTTAGCCTGCTGTGTTACCACCCTCAGAACTATATCTCCTAGTGTGCCACACCCTCCGGCAACTTACCATTTTCAGTTTTCTCTCTTTTCTAGGCTCTCAATTCCCAGCATGTCTTGGCTTCACTGACTTTAGTCTATTGTATTTAATACTGTGTCCACATTTGGGATATACTGGTAGTCATCACATGGGCACTTGGGGGATGGACCACATCTCTCATTAGGCTTGAGGGAGCAGTGCATTCTAGGGATTATAGTTCTCTGCCGGGACCTGAGTATCTATCTTCCTCTCCACCCCATAGGCCTTGCCCTATGTTGCTCTTCTCATCGCAATGATATTCTTCATTTATGCAGTCATTGGAATGCAGGTGAGCGGGGACCCCAGGGAGCATCCCTCAGGCACTTCTCTTCTGAGGGAGGTTGATTAGGAAGAGCCCGAAATTGGGATTGGTGGGTGGAAAGACAGACACACTGGATGGCCCTGAGACAGTCCACATGTCAGTGAAATGGAATCAGCAGTGCCTGTTTGTCAGGGTTGTAAGGACCCTTTGGGTATTAGGAGTTGTAAAATGGGTGTCAGCCTATGGGATCATGGGTTCACCCCTCTGACACAGCCCGTGTGCCCACAGATGTTCGGCAAGGTGGCCCTTCAGGATGGCACACAGATCAACCGAAACAACAACTTTCAGACTTTCCCACAGGCTGTGCTGCTTCTGTTCAGGTGACATCTACTCCTCCCTCTGCCACCTCAGTCCCCAGCATGCCCTTTTGGGTCCCAGACTGCCTGGGCTGTGGAAATAACAGGGCAGCGTGGAGTTCCATGTTGCCTGGGACCTTTTCTGGCTGTGACCTGAGTACTTGAGAATATTCTAGCCTCGGCCATCCTTTTTCTGGCTGTAAGATGTATCCCCTTCTTTGGCCTCAGTGTCCTATCTGTAAAATGTGAATGACACTCATAAACATGGCATGCCAGCTTTTTAAAAGTAGAAATGTTATTTGTGCCAGATGTAGCCCCTGGCAGGAGGTGGGTTATCCCCTAACCTTTCCTGTCCCCATAATACCACTTGCCATGGCTTCAGAGCCTTCCCTCTAGGATGACAACCCCCTGTGATCCCCAGGTGTGCCACCGGTGAGGCATGGCAGGAGATAATGCTTGCCACCCTTCCCGGGAATCGATGTGACCCTGAGTCTGACTTCGGCCCTGGCGAGGAGTTTACCTGTGGTAGCAATTTTGCCATCGCCTATTTTATTAGCTTCTTCATGCTCTGTGCCTTCCTGGTGAGGACCTTTTCCCCATAACCACCACCACCGCCATAGGGGCTGGTCCTGGAGGGTCTGGGGATGTCAAATGAGGTGGGGAGCCCAGATCTTCAGAGTAGGTGAAAGGGCTGGCCTGGTTCAGGGATTTGTAACCCAGCGACCATATAATCTTACCTCAGCCTCCCACCAACTCCCTACTTCCTACTTCCTACTCTGCCCTTCACCTAACCACCCTCCCCTGCTCGCTGGCCCACAGATTATAAACCTCTTTGTGGCTGTGATCATGGACAACTTTGATTACTTAACCAGAGATTGGTCCATCCTGGGCCCCCATCACCTGGATGAATTCAAGAGGATCTGGTCTGAATATGATCCTGGCGCCAAGTATGCCCTCTAACCTCTAACCTCTAACCCCACACCTGGCATCCTGGCATCCCAGGGGACAGTGCACTGCCCCACACTCTCCCAGCCCCAGAACCTCTAACCTACTCCTCCCGTTACCCAGTCAGTAGATGCCCCAAGGTCCTCTGACACTGTCTCCTGACCCCCTCCCCTACATTCCCCCACAATGACTACCCTTCAAATCTGCCCTGGCAGACGCTGGGATGTTGTTGGGGAGAGGTAGTGATGGCTGGTGGGTCCTTGAGAAAGGGTTAGAGGGGGTATCTCCAATCCAGTGGTGCCTCCCACCCACTCCCACCTGCCCAAGGGGCCGCATCAAGCACCTGGATGTGGTTGCCCTGTTGAGACGCATCCAGCCACCACTGGGATTTGGGAAGCTGTGCCCACACCGAGTGGCCTGCAAGGTCTGTGCACCTGTTCACCCCCGCCCCCCTTGCCTCTGAGAGAGCTGTCCACCACCTGGCAGGGGTGGGCGGGAATCTTTGCCTTGGGTGAGGGTGGGGGTGTTTGGTTGCATCTTCAAAGGATTCTGTCCCTGGACATTCAGGCCCGCATCTCAGGCATTTGCCCAAAGTGGGTTTTGTGTCCCTGGTGTGCAGAGACTCGTGGCGATGAACATGCCCCTCAACTCAGATGGGACAGTGACATTCAACGCCACACTCTTTGCTCTGGTTCGGACATCCCTGAAGATCAAGACAGAAGGTGTGCGTGGGGGTGGGGGACAGGAGTGGAAGGATCCCCGGGGAGGTTGCAGGGAGCAAACCGAGTGCTGGGTCCCACTCCTAATTCTGAACCTCACGATAGGGGACAGTTTTCTCCAGGCCCATCTCCCCACCTGTCCACCAGGGGCGGTGGTGCGGGACTGCAGTAGAAGCTGGTGAAGCCCCTCCAACAGTGAGGGAGTGGCTGTGAAGGGCTCTTCCTATTGGTTCATGCCCGCCCCCGCCCCCATCCTCTCCTGGAGCAGGGCACCTGGAGCAAGCCAATCAGGAGCTTCGGATTGTCATCAAAAAGATCTGGAAGCGGATGAAGCAGAAGCTGCTAGATGAAGTCATCCCCCCTGCTGACGGTGAGCTATGCGCACCCCAACTCTTGATCCAGCCTCTGCATGTCAGATGATTGCTCACCGGCACTGGCTGGGGGAGGGGGAATATGCTGGGGGCAGGGTGGGAGGAACAGAGGACCCCTATGTGACCTTGCCTCCTCTCCCTTGCCCCCAGAGGAAGAGGTCACCGTGGGCAAATTCTATGCCACATTTCTGATCCAGGACTATTTCCGCAAATTCCGGAGAAGGAAAGAAAAGGGGCTTCTTGGGACTGAGCCCCCCCCAAGCACCTTCTATGTCCTTCAGGTCTTCAGGGGGGAGCCTGAGTGGGTGGGTGGGGGGGTGTGGGAGCACTGTGGCAGAGGCTAACTGCCCTCTTGATTTCATGGAGCCCGTGTCACAGATTTGGAAACTGAGGTCCTAGGACCCGCAGAGGGTCAGAGGTGGTTGAGGGGACTCCTCCCCCCACCCCACACTCCTACATGGGGAGCAGCCTTAATGAAAGGGGAGTTTAGACCCTGAGCTATTCCACTTCCCCGTTTTTCCACCCTCACAGGCTGGTCTGCGGAGCCTACAGGACTTGGTTCCTGAGATCCGACAGGCCCTCACCTGTGACATAGATGAAGAGGAAGAGGAAGAGGGCCAGGGTAGAGAGGAGGAGGAAGATGAAACATACCAAGTGAGGACAACAAGTTTCCACTCCCCCGGGATTGTAAAGTACCCCTCAATCCCCTGAGTGACTCCCACACTGCCTCTAAGAAGTTCCCACCCACCCACCCACCCTGGCAATAGACAAATGTTTATTTGGTACCTACCATCCACTGTTGGAGGCCAAGACCCAGATACAGCCAGTCCATGGGGTGCTCACTAGAGACACTCCATATGACCAAGTGACTTAGATATAACATGCGTGCAACACTGTCTTGTGACTCCCACAGGCTCCAATGGGCTCCCAGCCCCCATCCCATAAGAGCTCCCTGGTTTCTGTGTCTCTGCCGACTGGGGACAAACTGCCAGATTCACTCTCCCTTGGGCCCAGTGATGATGATATGGGGGCTCCCAACTCCAGACAGTCCAGTGTGCCCCAGGCTGGATCCCATGCTCACAGGTATGGTCAGGAGTCTGGGGGGAAGATTGTGAGGGAAGGCAGGCACTAGCCACTGTATGGGGATACCTCAGGGGGCACAGGAGTAAGGCCTTCTAATGGAAATTTGGGAAAGATGAGAGGGATTCAAGGGCTCAGGTGGGAATAAAGGAGAATAAGATTCATGTGAGAAAGGCGATGCAACGGTTTAATGCAAAAAGCACATGATGGGGGACTAAATGGGTTTAAGTTCGAATCCTGTAGCTGCCATTTGCTAAGTGACCTTGGGCTACTCACTTAGTTTTTCACAGGTCCTCAGTTTCCTCACCTGTGAAAGGGGGATAATAATAGCACCTTACTTCATAAAGAATGTGGAATGATGAAATAAGGTCACTCCTAGCTTTTACACCCCAGCAACCCCCCCCCCCACAGTTCTTATTTGAAGTTGTCTCTTTAACAGGCCAACTTTTATTTTATTTTATTTTTGAAATGTTGGGTCTTTCCAATGAGAAAAAAAAAAGTCTCTTAAACGAAAGCCCATGTTCACTTTTATTTATTTTTATTTTTTTTAAATATATTTTATTGATTTTTCACAGAGAGGAAGAGAGGGGGATAGAGAGCTAGAAACATCGATGAGAGAGAATCATCCATCAGCTGCCTCTTGTACACCCCCTACTGGGGATGTGCCCGCAACCAAGGTACATGCCCTTGACCGGAATCAAACCTGGGACCTTTCAGTCCGCAGGCCAACGCTCTATCCACTGAGCCACACCGGTTTCGGCCCATGTTCACTTTTAAATAACAGGTTAATTTTATGTTATGTTAATTTTATTTTCCCCCAATTAAAAAAACATTAGAAGCCCAGTGTTTCTGTAAGGGAGAGGGAACCAGGGGCCCAGGACCACATACCGGTATTTGGGGGTCTGATCTGCCTAACTTGCCTCACTTTCCCCAGGAGAGGTTCTGGGCCTCTCATTTTCACCATTCCGGAAGAAGGAAGTTTCCAGCCCAAGGGAACCGAAGGGCAGGAGAAACAGTATGAGGAAGAGGAAGTCCCGGGCCTGTATTCTGGCCACAACAAGTAGGATGAGCCCAATTTTGGGGGGAAGGACTGATGGCACCCCATCACCCATGCCCAGGCCTGAGCTCACCCCCAGCCCGCCCTTCTTCCCATTCAGGGGCTCCTACTTAGAGGAGCAGGCCAGGACTCCCCCGTGCCCCATCCTTTTGCCACCTCACAGACCCCAGAGATACGTGGATGGCCACTACGCACCACGCCGCCGTCTGCTGCCCCCAACACCTGCAGGTGAGAGTGTGAGTGGGTCATAGGGCCCCCAAGGGCCTGCAGGGCAGAGGGGTGGGGAAGCACTGACAGGTCCCCCTTCTTTCCCCCCATACCACCTACCATCCTCACCTCCAGGTCGGAAGCCCTCCTTCACCATCCAGTGTCTGCGGCGCCAGGGAAGTTGTGAGGATTTACCCATCCCAGGCACCTATCATCGTGGGCGAAACTCAGGGCCCAGCAGGGCACAGGTGAGGTGAGGTGGGGGCAGCCTAGGTTAAAATTTGTTAATGTGTTTTTATTTATTTTATAGAGAGAGGAAGGGAGAGAGAGAGAGAGAGAAACATCGATGAGAAACATTGATCGGCTGTCTCCTCCACACCCCCTACTGGGGATTGAGCCTGCAACCTGGGCACGTGCCCTGAGCCCCTGGTTCATGGGTCAACACTCAACCACTGAGCCACACCAGCCGGGAAGCCTAGGTTGAATTTATCAGACACACTACGTGTCAAGAGCTTCTGAAGAACAAAGCACATACAGTATGAACTCACACATTCTCACTGTACCCATGAGGTGGGTACTGTTATCAGTCCCAGTTTACAGATGAGGAAACTGAGGCCCAGAGAGGCTTACCCAAGATCACACAGCTAGTAAGTGTCAGAGCTGAGATTTAAACTCAGGTCTTCTGTGCTCTTAAATAAACTCACGTGTAATTTGCACACATTCAGTTTGACTACAGTTGTGCTTAGGGGTAAGAGGTAGGCACAGAAATGAGTCCTATACCCTCACACTCCACCCATCAATGACTGTCCTTCTGATGTTTATTCTGGTCCAGGGTTCCTGGGCAACCCCTCCTCAGAGGGGTCGGCTCCTGTATGCCCCACTGTTCTTGGTGGAGGAGGGTGCAGCAGGGGAGAGATACCTCAGCAAACCCAGCGGTCCGCTTTGCACCTTCACTTGTCTGCAAGTGCCTGGAACCCACTCAGTCCCCAGTCACGGCAAGAGGGGCAGTGCTGACAGCCTGGTGGAGGCTGTGAGTTCAGAAGGGGCATGGGCAAGAGGGATGGGGGAGAACAAGAGGAGGGGGGAGCTTGGGAAGAAGGGGGAAAGGGTCCCCAGTCTCTGTGCTGTGCATGTAGCTCTCCCTTTGCTCTGTGACTTCTACTCAGCATGATGTATGTACGTACCACTGTCCCCCGCTGACTTCCCTGCATGTCCTCAAGGGTGCATCACTTACCCGCACTGACCTCTCTGTGCATGCTGCTTCAACCCCATGCTGTGCCTTCTGTCGACTCTGATCCTATCTGTGGCCCCAGGTGCTCATCTCTGAGGGCCTGGACCTCTTTGCCCGAGACCCGCGCTTTGTGGCCCTGGCCAAGCAGGAGATCGCAGATGCGTGTCGCCTGACACTGGACGAGATGGACAGTGCTGCCAGTGACCTGCTGGCACAGAGAACCAGCTCACTTTATAGTGACGAGGAGTCCATCCTCTCCCGCTTCGATGAAGAGGACCTGGGAGATGAGATGGCCTGTGTCCATGCCCCCTAAATTCCCACCCCTACCGCACTGCTCCATAAACCTCCTGCCCTCCCTTCCCCAGAGGGAGGCAGGCATAGACCACACTCTTGGAGTTTGATGTCTCTGCACTTGGAGACTAGGGCTGCCTAGAAGCCCCCATCTGTCCATCCGCCCATCCATCTATCCTGGTTCAGTGCTGAGCCACTGCCCACACATGGGTATTTCCGGAAACCAGGACAGCCAGGTCTGATTACTCAGCGTCAGTGAAGGAGGGAGGAGGAGGAGGAGGAGACAGCAGCCAAAAAAAGCTGGAGGCAGAGTGGAGGTGGTGGGGGAGGGGTCAGCATTGGACAGAAATGGAGAAAAGGAAAGGCGACTTGGATGAGGAGTGTGGTAAAGTCAGAGACCCCACAATGGGTCGGTCAGGTCAGACTGAGGAAGGACACATAGATGAGAAGGAAAGGAAAAGGAAACCAGAGGAGAGTCCTGCCAGTAGAAAGGCCTACAGGTTAGAATTAGCCTGGTATGGCCCAGCTGGCATGGCTCAGTGGTTGAGTGTCACAAGTTCAATTCCCAGTCAGGGCACATACCTGGGTTGTGGGCTCAACCCGTAGTAGGGGGCGTGCAGGAGGCAGCCAATCAATGATTCTCTCATCATTGATGTTTCTATCTCTCCCTCTCCCTTCCTCTCTGAAATCAATAAAAATAAATTAAAAATATATTTAAAAACAAATTAGCCTGGTATGTGTTATGTCAGGCAGAGCGGTCCTCTGATGGCATCAGGGATTTCAGGGGGGCTAAATTGTTATCATCCTGTCTCCCACATTCCACCTTCTGCCTGAGAAAAAGAAAACCTAAATCCATTGCCAGAAGACATGGATGACAGCAAAGGATGGGATTCAGGGCCCAACAAGCTTTTCTGAGACCAGCTAAGAGTAACCCACTCTCCTCTCACACAGCTCCCAGAGCTCCTCTTTCTGCTTCTTGCCCTACCTATAGTCACTGTCCAACCTCTGGGATCTCATTCATTCAGTGAAAGCTTACCAAGCATTTATTTGTATCAGGCACTGTTCTGGGTTTCCCTCAGAGGAAACTGAGCTGACTTAGACATGTCACATGACTTGTCCAAAGTGGAACTCAGCCCCACTCCAAAGGAACTGAAGGCAGTGCTGGGAGTGGCATGGCGTGGGGTCACCACTAGGCCCTTAGGATCTCCTCCCAGCTCTCACAGCAGGGGTTTCTCATTTGTAAAACTTGTGTCAACTGAGCCAGTACTGAAATTTGATGAAAGCCAAAATTGGAGACTGGGACTCAGAATATACACTGAGTGGCCAGATGATGATGATCTCTGAACGCATAATAATCTGGCCACTCAGTGTATATCCTATAGAATAAAAGGTTAATGTGCACATTGTCCCCTCAACCAAGAGTTCCACCAGCAGGCAGGCCAGCCAACCGCCCATGTTCCCTCCCCCTGGCCAGGCTGGCGGGACCCCACCCATGCACAAATTCATGCATCCAAGCTTCTAATATATACTGAGTGGCCAGATTATTATGTGATCAGAGATCATCATAATCTGGCCGCTCAGTGTAGAGTGGTTGGGCTGGTGTCTTGTGGGAACAGTAAGTCACAGGCAGGAAGTAGAGAGTGAAAAGCTGTTAAGGATGAGGCGGGAGAGGCCACCTGAGGCCAGATGAGGCACAGCCTTTCGTTGCCAGACCCCAAACCCTGGGACTTTTCCTAAAAGCCGTGGGGAGCCATGGAAGGGATATGAGCTGGGTAGTGACATAGTTAACTTTGCATTTTAAATAGATGCTCAGATGACTGTGCTGAAAACAGAAGGGAAGGAAACAAGACCGAAGATGCTAATTGGCAGGAACAATGGTTGTCTTAGCCAGGGAAGGTGGCAGAGGAGATGGTGAGGAGTGAGTGGATTCCAGAGATGTGTAGGAGGTGAAATGAAGCATTTCTTTGGCCCTGTGAAAAACGCGTTACAATGATTATCTTGTTTAACCAGTGCAACGACCTTATCAGTATAATTTTAAACATCTTACATGTCCAAAGTCATGCAGAATATTAGATCTGGGATTTAAATTCAAGCAACTGAATGTCAGGACCCATGCTCTTCCTCCCACCACCCCTGTAAGACAGTAACTGAGAAGTATCCATTACATGTTTGTGTGAATTTGAGTGTGTGTGTGCCTGGGTTCGCGTGCGCACGCTTAAAAAATAGGTATAGCCGAAACCGGTTTGGCTCAGTGGTGGAGCGTCGGTCTGCGGACTGAAAGGTCCCAGGTTCGATTCTGGTCCAGGGCATGTACATTGGTTGTGGGCACATCCCCGGTGGGGGGTGTGCAAGAGGCAGCTGGTCGATGTTTCTCTCTCATCGACGTTTCTAGCTCTCTATCTCTCTCCCTTCCTCTCTGTAAAATATCAATAAAATATATTTTAAAAAATAGGTATACATTCAGACAATTCAAAATTCAAAAGGTACAAAAAGATATACAATGAAAAATCCCTCTTTTCTTTGGAGAAAACCAGCATTATCAGATATCTTTTATACATGTGTAGGATTCTGTATCTATAAGTTAGTGGCTAAGAGTAACAAATACTAGTGCCAGACTTCCTGGGTTCAACTCCTAGTTTTACCATTTACCAGCTGTGTGACCTTAGGGAAATTCTTTCACCTCTCTGCACTTTAGTTTATGCACTTGTAAAATAAATATACTAGTAGCACCTACCTCATAGGGTTGCTGTGAGGATTTAAGTGAGTGATATAACTGAAGCTCTCAACAGACACAATTTAAAATGTTAGTTATTCTCTTTTAAAAAAAATATTTAGTTCAGAGAGGGAGAGAGAAGAAGAGCGCAATAGAAACATCAATAATGAGAGAGAATCATTGATCAGCTGCCTCCTGCACTTCCTATACTGGGGTTCAAGCCTGCAACCTTGGCATGTGCCCTGACCAGGAATCAAACCAGGACCTCCTGTTTCATAGGTCGATGTTCAACCACTGAGCAACACCGGCCAGGCCGTTGTTCTCTTTATAATTATGATATAATCCTTGCCTTCTCTTTGTACTCAATCTCCACACAGCTTGACATGTTGCATGCCTCAACTAAATATCTCACATGAATGGGAGGTGGGGGGAATAAGGACATATATGCAATACCTTAATCAATAAAGAAATTTAAAACTAAATAAATATATCGGCAACCATCCCATATCTCTACATTGAGGGGTTTTTTTGTTTTGTTTTATTATTATTATTATTATTATTATTATTTAATCCTCACCGAGGACGTTTTCTATTGATTTTTGGAGAGAGTGGAAGAGATAGGGAAAGATAGAGAGAAATATTAATATGAGAGAAACACATCGATTGGTTGCCTTCTACACATGCCCCAACCAGGGCCGGGCTGGGGAGGAGCCTGTAACCAAGGTACATGCCCTTGACCGGAATCAAACCTAGAACCCTTCAATCCGAAGGCCAACACTCTATCCACTGAGCCAAACCAGCTAGGGCTCCACATTGCTGTTTTTTATTGGAGAGAGAGAGAGAGAAAGAAACAGAGAGAGAGAGAGAGAGAGAGAGAGAGAGAGAGAGAAACATTGATTTGTTGTTCCACTCATTTATGCCTTCATTGGTTAATTCTTGTATGTGCCCTGACCAGGGATGGAACTAGCCATCTTAGCACAGGGAAGATGCTCTAACCAGCTGAGCTACCTAGCCAGGGCCCATATCCCTGTACTGTTAATGATAGTCGTATAGTACTCCATGTTGTAGTTGTATCAGAGTTTATTTGAATGGGCCACCAGTAATGAGCACTTTGGGAGTGCCCACTCCTATTATAAACAGTGCTGCAATATATCATCTTATACACACATCTTTTAGCACATATACCAATCTATCTGTGTAAATTCCTATAAGTACAAATGCTGAGCCAAACAGTGCAAGGATTTGTTGGTCTGATAGATTCTGCCAAATTGCCCTCCCTCTCCAGAGGTTATGCCAACTTAACTTCCACTATCAACCGATGAGAATGTCTGTTTCTGGGCAACCTGCCAATATTGAGCATTATTGAACTTGTTTATATTCACCACCCTCAAAGATGAAAAACAGTA
This sequence comes from Vespertilio murinus, assembly GCA_963924515.1. Classification (NCBI taxonomy): domain Eukaryota; kingdom Metazoa; phylum Chordata; class Mammalia; order Chiroptera; family Vespertilionidae; genus Vespertilio; species Vespertilio murinus. Next base: position 101,004,530 of record OZ004710.1, read on the forward strand.
TCTTAGGAGTTTTTATAGGTATTTCTTTTGTATGAGTGAGGTCGAGCATCTTAAATTCCAACTGTATCATTTGTCCATTGGATGTTGCTACATGGCAATCACCATTGCTTTTGGTGGGCCTAGTGTTAGTAGCACGAAGGAGGGGTAGGCAAATTAAGAGTGGGCTGGGGAATAAACAGGAAGTTAAGTGTAGGCAAGAATTTTAAGAGGGTGAGAGAAATAGGGAAGATGGTTGGAAGTGGGAGGGATTTTAAGATGTGCTTAAAACCAGGGGAGAGAGAGGGAGGCAGGTAGTGGGATATGGAAGAGCAGGGGTGCAGTTGGGGTGGGGAGCAACAAATGGATGGTTGGATTGGGGGTAGAAATGAGAAGAAACCCTCAAGGCCTTGAACTATGTTTAAATTTCAGGGACTTTGGGCACTGCCAATTGCTAGCTGGACAACCTTGTACAAATCACTTAACCTCTCTGGGGGCTCATTCTCATCTGTAAAAATGGAGCTAATAGTCCCTACCACATACATAGGGTTGTGTAATGATTAAATGAGTGAACATATTTAACAAACTCATTAAAGGGCCTGGTAAAATGTGATACTGCGGGACCTAACGGTCCCTCCTCTCCCCAGACCTCTACCTGTGTTTTCAGACATAGATCTTTCTTGAGCATTCACGGGGTTTCTGCCTCGGGTCTGGAATGGCCGCCAGCTACTTCAGCTTGGCAGATATGCGCAAGCGCAGGTGGCCAATGAGGTGGGGGCACGAGGGGAGGAGCTGTGGCTGTCTGGGCTGTTCTGACGATTGCGCGTGCCCCCTCCCCCGCTGCACCCGCCCTTGCAAGCAGGCTCCTCCCGCCCCCTGCATTGCTGAAGCTGCCGCTCGCCGACATGGACGTGGTGAATCAGGTACGCGTTCCAGCACCGCGGACAGAGCCCGCTGCACCCGGGCCTCCCCGGCCTGGGTTGCAGAGGATCCACCACCGACTTTGAGAGGTGGTGATCCGGGTCGTCCTGGCAGCAGACACCCAGCCCCCGACGCTGGGACTGGGGTCTGCAGCAGACGAGGGGAGGAAGAGGGAGGGGGAGAAAAGGAGTGCGCCTTTGCCGCAGTGAGGGCTGTCCTCACTGCCGCAGCGGGGGGCCGCCACTAGGTTCCTTACTGGAGGAAAACGGAATCTTGGGGTTAGGGTACAACAAGGGGGAGGGGAGGGGAGAGTAGAAGGAAGATGGGGGTGCTGCGGATGAGCCAGGAAATAGAGCGACAGAAGGCGTGAGGGCGGGGGATGGGGGAGGGCTGACAGCTGCCCCTCCCAAACAGAGTCGTTACACCGGTAGAGAACCACTCCTTTCCCCAGACCAGACCAAGAAGGTCAATCTGGTTTTGCCTGTCCAAAAACCCTAGTCTCCCCCCCCCCCGCTCCGCCTTCCCCCCAATATATCCAGTGAAGCCATGTTCCAGCCCTCCCCCATCTTAACCAGCCTAGACCCTTTGCCATCTCACTCTTCTTCAATACATTAGAACCTCGCCCCTCTCTAACCAGTACCAACCCCTCCCCATCCTCATCACCTCAGACCCCCCCCCATTACCACCATCTGACTCATGTTTACCGCAGCAGACCCCTCCCCCACCCTAGCCAACCTGGCTCGCGCTAACGCGCTCTCTCTCTCTCTCTCTCTTGCTCTCGCTTTCTCTCTCTCCCTCTCCCTCTCCCTCTCCCTCTCTCTCTCTCTCTCTCTCTCTCTCTCTCTCTCTCTCTCTCTCTGTTATGACTCACCTTCACCACTCAGGACCCCTTCCCCCACTCTAACGAACCCCGACTCTTTCCTCACTTGCTCCACCCTATCCCTTTCTCCATCTGAACCATCTTTACCATTTCAGACCTTCTCCCCTTCCTTAATTCATCCTGACTTTACCCCATTTTCCTCCCCAACCCGCTCTGCCATCTATCTCCCCATCTCCCCAGGGTCTTCTCTCAGAGAAGGTGTGCCCACACTGTCCCCGAAGTGTCACTTTCTCCTTCTCACCCCCTCTCCAAACGAATGTCCTCAATCCCTCTTGGAGGTCACATGCCCTATCCCCAGGGGTCATCACCTGATGGCACCCCTCACCTCCCTCTCCATCCCCAACAACCCCATCCCCTCCCCGCCGTTTCTCTCCTCAGCTGGTGGCTGGGGGCCAGTTCCAGGTGGTCAAGGAGCCCCTTGGCTTTGTGAAAGTGCTGCAATGGGTGAGTGTGGTCTGGGCCATGGGGAGAGAGAGGGAGGCAGGTAGTGGGATATGGAAGAGTGGGGGTGCAGTTGGGGCGGGGAGCAACAAATGGATGGTTGGATTGGGGGTAGAAGGGGATGGTGGTATGGTACCCCAGGGTAAAGTCCCTGGGGCTTGAGCCAGAGAATGGATGGGCTGTGAAGTGATGTCACACACGGCCAAGGGTACCCCGTTGTGAAGTGGAAGACTGTGATGTCCTATCTCCTCTCCTGAGGTGAGAGGGAGGCAGGGGGGTGGAGCTTAACGCTGGTTGCTGTGGGAGAGATGCAAAGCCAGGAGAAAACCCGAGACAGTGAAAAAGATAGAGAATGAGAGACAGGGAATCATGGAGATAGAGACTGAAATTCTGAGAAAAAAAGAGATACAGAGAGAGGAGACAAACAGAAAGAGACAGAACAGAGAGACAGAGAAAGATGCACAGAGAACAGAGATGCAAAGAGAAATAGACACAAGAAGAGAGGCGGAGACTGACAATGAGGTGGGGGAGAGAAAGAGAGACAGAGAAAGGAGAAAAAGAGAGGCTAATACATAGAGAAAGAGAGGCACAAGGGAGACAGAGAACACTATACAGAGACTGAGTGAGAGACAGCAGGGAGATAGACAGACTGAGAAACAGAAAGACATATAGAAAGGCATGCATTCACACCCAGAGAAGGGGGGAAGACAGAGACAGAGATACTGGAGAGGCAGAGAAACAGAGATACAAAAAGACATCTGAGAAAGACAAAAGCACATAAAGAGGGAGATACCGAGAGAAATAGAGACGGACAGAAATAGAAAAGAAGAAAACAGAGACAGATAGAAATACAGAGAGAGACATAGAAATAGAGAGACTGAGTCAGGGGAGAGAGAGAAGGAGGGGGTCAGAGCATTGAGAGGTACAGGCAGACAGAGACATCAGGAGAAAGACTGGAAGAGACAGCCACACCCCTCTAATCAGCTTGTCCTTGGGTCTGATGAGCCCTGATTAGGGGGTGGGGGTGGGGACCGGTCCATCTGCTGTTGCCTGTGCTGGGCCCTGATCTGTCCAGACGAGGGCACCCCCATCCCAGGTGCACACAGGCTCACCATGGCTCTCCCCATCCCCGCTACCCAAGGTCTTTGCCATCTTCGCCTTTGCCACATGCGGCAGTTACAGTGGGGAGCTCCAGCTGAGCGTGGATTGTGCCAACAAGACCCACAGCCTCCTCAACATCGAGGTTGAATTCGAGTACCCCTTCAGGTGTGCCTCCGCCCTAGCCCACCCCTGGGACCCCAACAGACCTGGGAGAGGATGGGGGCGGGGTGGGACCTGCCAACATCTCCTCCCCAGTGGCTCCTGCCCAGACCCTACCTCAGGACACTGCACCCGTGAGTACCTACCGTGTGCCAGGAACTGCTCTAGGCCTCTATGACATGTGGTGAGCAAGAACAGACACAGGCTTCTCTGCCTGTGGAGTAGCCTCCTCTGTCCCACTGCTTCACTAATTAACTGTCACTTTAAAAGAAACAAAAGACAGGCATAGGCTGTTGCCTTCTGATTCTGCTCTAGTGGAAGGGAGCAGGAGACAGGGAATAAAAAAGGTTCAAAAGCAAAAGTATCTATAGCCTTAACACAGTATGTACTCAGCTAATGTTAGCTGCTATTCATTCCCATTCATTCATTCATTCCATACATAGGTTTCTGAGAATCTGATCCATGCCAGGTACTGATCAAAGTGCTGGGGACATAATAGTGAACAAAACAGACCAAGCTCCCTACCTTCATGGAGCCAACAGTATAACAAATTAATTAATAAAGAGAATAATTGCAGATTGGGAGAAATTCAAGGAAAGGATCCTCATGCAGGATTTTAGGATAGAGAATAGAGGGGGTGCTGTTTAGCTCCAGGGAATGATTCAACTCCACTAACCCATTCTGATATTTATTGAGCCCAAGGAAATGTTTACCGCCTGACTGGCAGGGAGACAGAGACCCAGAGACACAATTTCATTAGAGGTTTCAGAGCCTCCTCCACTACTTGGACAAATCACGTAACTGCTCTGGATCTCAATTTCCTCATCTATAAAATGGGATAATACATTTCTCCCTATGACCCCCTCCTCCATCACACCACAAGAAAGACCTTAGCCTCAGACCCTCCCAGTAAGCCCCTCCCTCTCTCAAATACACGCATCATGTTCCAGGATCCCTTCCACCCTCCTGTCTCTCTCTTCCTATTTTACGGTCTCTGAAGAAATGTAATGTATACATTTCTTTCTCTTGGGGACCCGAAGTAGGACGGAGAGAAGAATCAATATGATGTAGGGGGGGGGGGATAAATGGTTCAGATCATAAATCCGCTATTCCCTCGCCAGCTGTGTGACTTTAGTGACGTTAATGTACTCCACTGAGCCTCTGTACATCTCATCCAATAGACATTGATTGAGCACCTAGTATGTGATGGTTTCAGGCCCTGGAGACATAGCAGGGAACAATACAAAGGGAAAAGCCCAGACTTCTTGTAATTACAGAAAAAGAGAGAGAGAGAGAAATGGTATGTCAGTTTGGGGTATCACTGCTCCAGTGAAAAAAATGGAGCGAAGAAGGTGGCTAAGGAGTGCTGGGAGGGAAGAGTTTAATTTAATTTTAAATAATAAGATGAAGTAAAGCAACAAGCAGACTGTCAAATGACAGCGGGGAGGGGAGGGTGATCTGGGGGAGATAAGAGATCAACCAAAGGACTTGTATACATGCGTATAAGTATAACCAATGGACACAAAACTCTGGGGAGGAAGGGCATGTTTGGGGGGGGCAATGGTAAGATACGTACACGGATAAAAATTTAATTTAAGCTGGAAAGCAACCAATATAATACCTTAATTAAAAAATGAAAAATTATTAAAAATTTTTAATTTTTAATTTAAAAATAAATAAATAAATAGTAAGATGAGGGAAGGATTCACTGAGAAGGTAACAACTGAGCAAAGCTTGAAGGAGATGAAGGGAGTAAGACACAAAGCTATCCAGAAAAGCATTCCGGTGCAAAGATCCTGGAATGAGAGGGTGCCGTGAATGTTCTATGAGTAACCAAGTGGCCAAGGTGTCTCTGTTAAAATGAGAGAGGAATGAAGCTTATTTCACGGGATGCTATGAGCAACCAATGAAATGTGACTGGTACACAGTAGGTGCTCTGTGAATGGTTCTATCCTCCTCTTCCGGGGACCTTGCAGGGACTCATGACTAGGTGGGGGGGGGGGGGGGATTTTAAAGTCTGGGCCACACCTGCTACCTTTCTCTGCAGGCTGCACCAAGTGTACTTTGATGCGCCCGACTGCAGAGGGGGCACCTCCAAAGTCTTCTTGCTAGGGGACTACTCCTCATCCGCGGAATTCTTTGTCACCGTGGCCGTGTTTGCCTTCCTCTACTCGATGGGGGCTCTGGCGACCTACATCTTTATGCAGAACAAGTACCGAGAAAACAACAAAGGACCGGTGCTGGTGAGCCCCCCATCCACTTGTATGCAGGAGCCGGGGGACACAGAGCCTCGGGGAGCCAGTCATGTTCATGGGTCACACCAAATCCCAGACATGCCCACATGCAAGCAGCCACCATAACAGCCACACATGCGACTGCTGCTGGTGCTGAACACTAAATCATAGAGTGACAGACACACTCACAGCCCACACAGACCTACACCTGAAACCCGCTACCTCTCACACAGCCACACAGTCTAGGTCAAAGGAAGGAGCACACAGATTCACTGTGACAGACGTGCTTGTCATGCCACACAGACACCCTGATTCCTACACAGCTGTACTCATATACCCTCATCCCAGACACAAAATGACACATATCCCCACATTCAGACGAAAGTGGACACAGTATTTTTCATAGATTCGACAACCATCCTCCAGAATTCCCCCACACCCACACCACACCCACATATCAACAATCACACTCCCACGTCTTCTGTGCCACCCACAAGCCCAAGCTAGGAGGGCCACCTTCAAGCGAGTGCTGGGGAAAAGGCAGAGGAGACCGACCCCTTTTGGGGGACCCCCTCTCCCAAGAAAGCCTGTGATCTGAGGAGGCCCCACAAGCCAGCATAAAGCTGCCCACTCACAAGTGCCCTCTCCTCTCCTGCCCATCCTAGGACTTCCTGGCCACGGCGGTGTTTGCCTTCATGTGGCTGGTTTGCTCATCGGCATGGGCCAAGGGGCTGTCGGACGTGAAGATGGCCACGGACCCAGAGACCATTATCAAGGGGATACCTAGCTGCCACCAGAAGGAGAATACATGCAAGGAGATAAGAGACCCTGTGACCTCTGGCCTCAACACCTCCGTGGTGAGCCCTGGGAAGCTGGCGAAGCTGGCTGGGGAGGGAGGCTAGGCCACCTATAGTCTGGCATGGGATGCGGTGGAGAGAGAGAATAAGAGAATTCAGATACCCAGACGAGGCATACCAACAACAGAGCCTTGAAGGATTAGATAGCAATTGTAACTATGGTGACACCACAAACTGTCCTCAAGAGGGGAACATGAGATCTTCTGTACAATTAAGTTTGGGAGACCTGGCTCTCAGCCCCAGCCTCATCATGTAAAATCTCCAGCAACTCAGTACCCTCTGCAACCTTTTTTCTTTTTAGAAAAATGTATTTATTGATTTCAGAGAGAAAGGCAGAGGGAGGGAGAGAGAGAAACATCAATAATGAGAGAGAATCATTGATTGGCTGCCTCCTACACGTCCCACACTAGGGGTTGAGCCTGCAACCTGAGCATGTGCCCTGACAAGGAATCCAACCATGACCTCCTGGTTCATAGGTCCACGCTCAACCACTGAGTCATGCTGGCTGGGCAACATGTATTTGTTTTAATATAAAAGTATTTTTACATATGTTATAGATGTGTAGTTATACATATATTTGTGTATACATATATATGTGCACTTACTCACCTATTAGTGGTACATTTACATATTTAATTGAAGTTTATGCTTAATATTTATATATCAATCACAAATTTAGATTTTACTATATTTTATACATATACTAGAAGCCTGATGCACAAAATTCACACAAGAGTAGGCCTTCCTTCCTCCAGCTGCTGGCACCTGGACAGAGCTTCTGTCACAGCCCCGGCTTCGTCCAGTCTAATTAGCATATTATGCTTTTATTATTATAGGTTATTATAGATAAACATGCTTGTTTAACAGGTAAATGTGCAAATATATAAACAAATGTATGCAATATTACTAGATTCCCAACATCCCAGGAATCTGAATTCTTTTTAAAATATGTTTTTATTGATTGCAGAGAGGAAGGGAGAGAGAGATAGAAACATCAATTAGAGAGATTCATTGATTGGCTTCCTCCTGCACACCCCCCACTGAGGATCCAGCCCCATAACCGGGCATGTGCACTGACTGGGAATTGAACCGTGACCTCCTGGTTCATTGATCGATGCCCAACCACTGGGCAATACGGGCACGCCCAGGAATCTGAATTCTAACACGCCCCACTCTCCCCGACCCCCAAGGTGGTTTTTCTGCACTTTGGCATTCATGCGCTGGGACTCGGTGGTCTGGGTTTCTGAAACCACCACCCTTCAGAAGCCCGAGGGTCCGTGCCTGAAGCACACTGCCTCCAAGTTACCTGGGGCCGCCCAGGCCACGGGAGTGTGACGACAACCTGGCTTTATCTCCCCGCAGGTGTTCGGCTTCCTGAACCTGGTGCTCTGGTTCGGCAACCTGTGGTTTGTGTTCAAGGAGACTGGCTGGTCCGCCCCATTCCTGCGCGCACCTCCTGGTGCCCCCGAGAAGCAACCGGCGCCCGGGGACGCCTACGGCGAGGCCGGCTATGGGCAGGGCCCTGGCGGGTACGGGCCCCAGGATACCTACGGGCCTCAGGGCGGCTACCAGCCCGACTACGGGCAGCCCGCCGGGGGCACCGTTGGTGGCTATGGGCCTCAGGGCGACTACGGGCAGCAAGGCTATGGCCCTCAGGGTGCGCCCACCTCCTTCTCCAATCAGATGTAATCTGGTGAGTGACGGGCGGGCGGGGCGGCCAAGGAGGGTACCTGAAAGGAGATGGGCGGGTCAGTGAACCAATAAGAGTCCGTAGTTAATGGTACGTGGGACGCAGGGCAGACCAGTGAGGGTGGGAGTTACAAGTGAAGAGCGAAAACCTATCCAATGAATGGAAAGGAGGAGAGTGATGCTTGAAGATGGGAAAAATGAAGAGCCAATGGGAGAGGTAGAAGTGCAGCTCCGAGGGAAGGGAGGGGGCAGAGAAACGGGCAGGGCAACCAAAGAAAGTAGGGAATAGCAGAGGGACTAGCGTAGTGGAGAATTAGCGGAGCATAGGAGCCGATCAGAGAAAAGGAAATGGTCTTAGAAATTATTGATAAGGTCAAAAATGATGAGAGTAAACTGGCTTGAATCATGACGGGAGGAGGTGATTCATTCTGCCACCTCTCCCAGCTCTTCAGGTGGGGGAGGTGGTGTCGAATTTCAAAAAAAAGGGGGGGGAAGGGATGGAGTGGGGTCATTGGAAAGGTTTGCTGGCCTTCTTGCTCAACCTGAAAAGAAAAATGAGATTTCCCGCATACATGAGGGGGGAAGAAGGGGAGAAGAGGCAGGGCGGATGTCATGAGAGGAGAAAGGCAAGGAGGTGGCAACACGTGGATGGAGGTAGCTTCTGGCACTTGGCCAGAATGGAAAGGGCAGGAAGCAGTTTCTTACGTATCCCACATCTAATTCATCAAAAATTCCTGTTGGCTCTACCTTCAAAATATAATCTATAATCTTCCCACTACTCACTGTCATCTCCCCCAGACATCTCACGTTTCCACCCCCATTCCCGTTCTGTCCTATTCACAGCATTGGGGGAGATCCCATTCCATCTTAAGTCAAGCCCTAGCAGGTTTGGCTCAGTAGATAGAGCATCATCCTGTAGACTGAAGGGTCCCAGGTTCAATTCTGGTGAAGGGCACATGCTCTGGTTATGGGTTCGTTCCCCAGTGGAGGGCATGTAGGAAGCAGCCAATCAATGATTCTCTCTCCTCATAGAGATATTTCCATCTCTCTGTGCCTCTCCCTTCGACTCTGAAATCAATAAAAATATTTTTTAAAAAGTCAGGCCACCTTCCTCCTGTGCTCAGAGCTCTACCAGGGCTCCAATATCACTCAGATTGAAAGCCAAAGGCTTCCCACAGACCTACACAATCTAGCCCCTCCCCTCATTTCTCTGACCTCTGACCTCATACCCCCCACCACACACACACACAAACACACACACACTGTTCCAGTCACACTGGTCACCTCCATGTTCCAGGCACAATCCAACTTCAGGGCCTTACCTTGGTACTTGCTTTCCTATTGGAGTTTCACAACCACACACATTGATAACCTCACCTGGCCAGTTCCTGACAAGTCCTATTTCTTACCTCTCTCACAGTACCCTGTGCTTTTCTTTACCACAGTTTGTAATTATTAGTTTATATATCTTTTATTAATTTGAAAGAGAGGGAGAGTGAGGGAAAAAGAGAGAGACATAAATTTGTTGTTCCTCTCATTTATGCATTCATTGGTTGACTCTTGTATATGCCCTGACCTGGGATCAAACCTGAAACCTTGGCATATCAGGATGACAGTCTAACCAACCGAGCTCCCCAACCAGAGCTTAGTTGATACATTTTTTGGCTGTCTCTTCCACTGGACTAGGGTATGTAACCAATACATATTCATGCTGTGCACATACCACTTACAGCACTACTAAGGTTAAGACACATTTATTGAGAAAATAATAGTAACAACATAGAATGTCTTTTTATTCTTCTTTGCTCAGAATCTTCCCATGACTTACACCTCATCCAGAGTTAAAGCTGATGTCCTCACAACCTAGTCCTATGAGGCCCCATTACTTACCACTCTGACATCACCTCCCACCACTCTCCCTTGCTCATTCCACTCAAGTCCATTGACTTCCTTGCTGTACCTCAAAAATACTAAATGTGGCCCCACCCCAGGACCATTCCATTCCTGTACCCCCTACTTGGGAATGCTCTCCCACCCCCTACTTATCTGCATGGCTCATTCCTTCACCTCTTTAACTTCTTATTCCAATGTTACTTCTGTTGTCTTCTCTGACTACCCTACTTACTGCAGCAACCTTCCTTCCCTTACCAGCACTCCTAACCCCCTCAGCCTGGTCTACTTTTTATTTTTCCATTTCACTTATCATCTTATGTTATACTAGATAACTATTTTATTTTTTAAATGTGTTTTTATTGATTTCAGAGAGGAAGAGAGAGGGAGAGAGAGTTAGAAACATCAATGATGAAAGAGAATCATTGATCAGCTGCTTCCTGTACACCCACTACTGGGGATCAAGCCTGAAACCTAGGCATGTGGCATTGACTGGAATCAAACCCAGGACCCTTCAGTCCATAGGCTGACACCCTATCCACTGAGCCAAACCAGCTAGGGTTATACTAGATAACTTTATACATTACTAGAGGCTTGGTGCACAAAATTCATGCACTGGGGGGAGTGCCTCATCCCAGCCTGCACCCTCTCACAGTCTCAGAGCCCTCAGGGGATGTCCAACTAATGGCCTAGGCCCCACGGGAACAGGCCTAAGCTGGCAGTCGGACATCCTTAGCGCTGCCACAGACGCAGGAGAGGCTCCCACCACCGCCATTGCACTCACCAGCCATGAGCCCAGCTTCTGGGTGAGTGGCGCTCTCCCTGTGGAAGCGCACTGACCACCAGGGGGCAGCTCCTGTGTTGAGTGCCTGCCCCCTGGTTGACAGTGCGCATCATAGCAACCAGTCATTCTGCATTTCGGTCTATTTGCATATTGTCCTTTTATTATATAGGATGTTTATTGTTTGAAGTCTGTCTTCCGTGCTTCAATGTAAGTTCCACAAAGATGAGAACCTTGGTTTGGCTCAATATAGATGATAACCAATATAGATTATAACAGTTCCCATTAATGAACATCTTTGGGTTAGGGGAATGAGGACCATAACTTCTTTGGTACCTTACCTGGTAGTAGGGAAAAATATACCTTCCCAGTAGGAGCAGCGGGATGAAACTGACTGCAGAACTCTGAGTGAAAGAAAAAGGAAGAAAAGGCATGTCAGACAGATGGTAAAGGCAGGGTGAAGGCATACCAGCCCAGCCCCTCCTGAAGGGCACCACCTATGTCTGGACCCCTTCTCCTTTCTGTGTCTTTTGTCTCCACAGGTCAGTGCAGCCCAGGAGGACCCCATGGGTGGGCAAGAGCTCAGGAGAAGGCCTGCCCTCCCTGCTCACCCCTACATCCCAGGTCTCCACCCCTCAAGCCAGGAGACCCTTAACTGTCTATATATATATATATATATATATATATATATATATATATATATGAAACCTATAGATATCTATTTGTCTGTCTGAGCTCTGACCCCACTCTGCTCCCCTTATACATTAGGGCCCCAATCTTTAGTGGGCCCCTCTCTTATCCTCTGCCCTTTCCTTGCATCTCTTGGCCCCTCTCTGTTCACTGGCCCTGTGCCCTGAGGTTGACGAAGACTCTGAAAGAGGGACAGGGAAGAGACAGACCTTGGCTGTGTGGGTAGGGTGGGCTTGACTTCAGAGTCTCTCCCGTCTCTCCCTCCCCTCCTGCCAACTCTGGCCTTGATTTCGCCAGCAATGTTTGAACAATGGCCATTACAGAAAAGTCAACCCTGATTTGGGGGAGAAGGCAGATATTGGAGGGCTTGGGACTCAAGGTGGTCGTGGAGAGCTCTGGGATGGAGGGGACTAGTAAGCAGGGAGGTTGGGTTCCAGACATACTAGAAGCGAAGTCCAGAGGAGAGGGATGCCCTAGAGTATTTTGTAAAGGAGCTTGGAAGGAGGCTGAGGGTGAGTTTCTACAAAGATGGCAGCTTTGAGTGAAGCAGTGGGTGGGCCCCTGTGTGGTCAGGGCTTGTAGTAGGACTTGGTTCTATGGAAGGGATGTGACTTGGGGGCCTGGGGACAGGGTTTGGAAGAACGCTGAGAGTTCTAGAGGGGGTGTGGCTTGCACCAGGCAGTGGGTGAAGCTCCAGAGGAGGTGGGTCTTGGATTGGGACCAGAGTCTATGGAAGGAGCGTGGCTCGGAACATTCAGGAGACTGGGTTTTGACTCTAAAAGCAGGAAAGCTGAAAGGGTGACTCAGTAATGGGCCACCCTTGGGGTGAGGGGCGTGGCCAGGGTTCTAGATAGGGTGGGGCTTAGAATGGGGCATGCGTGATGGTTTCAGAGGGGACAGCCTGCCCCATCACCCCCCAATGGAACAGTAAAGAATATATGGCTTAAAGTTGGGCAGGTTTGGTAGTGGCTGGGCCTCAGGGAAGTGTTTTGTTAGGAGAGGGGGGCGATATCCCTCACTAAGGCTAGGCCTCAGGGGGCCTAGGGAGAGCTGAGAGGTATGGCTTGAAAGGTAAGGGGTGGGATCCAGAGAGAGGCACCCACACATAGCCTTCCTTGCCCACCCCCACGATGGCAGAGTTAGGTAATCAGAGGACAGAGCTAATGGGCCTGTGGGGCCAGCCTACCCCTCTCCCCCTTTCTCTTCCCTTCTCCCTCCCTCCACACCCCACTGTCCTGGGATGGTTGGAGATCGGGTCTGGAGCCCCTATCCTGTACCTTCTGCTGTGTCTGTGATGTCGGTAGTGCCTGTGACAGTGTGTTGCCATTTTGTCTGGCTGTGGCCCTCCTCCCTCCACTTCAGACCCCCACCTTTTCCCTTGCCCTTCGGTATTGTTTGAAGACTCCCTCCCAGAGGAAGAACACATATGATTCATTATCTTCCCCTAAATAAAGTCCTCAACCACCTAGTACTCCTGGCTCAGACTTCTCAGTGTGTCTTTTTTTCAAAAATATGTGTTGAGTTTAGAGCGAGGAAGGGAGAGGGGGAGACAGAAACACTGAAGAGAGAGGAAGCTTAATCAGCTGCCCCCTGCACGCTCCCCACTGGGGATTGAGCTCACAACCCAGGCATATGCTGATTAGGAATCAAACAGTCCACCTCCTCATACATGGGACAATGCTCAGCCACACCCACAGGGCCTCGGTGTGTCTTTTTAGGAGGACATAAAGGAAGAGATGGAAAGGAGGTGAGAGGAAGCTTCACCACTCCTGACCTGCTGGATGAGGTTCAAGTCACCTCATCATTTTAGGCCCCCTAACAGCATTTGGCCCAGGATGCCTCGCCTGCAGATCGTTCTAGGTCACGCTCCGAGTGGCCTGTGCAATGCCCCACTGCTGGCCACAGGAAGTTGTCTTCCAAGGGCTCGGTTCTAACTCTGGTCCCTTAGCCACGTGCTTCCCCACCCTGCTCTCAAATCCCCCAGAGGCGCCAATAGAACCCCAATACCTCACAGGGAGACTTCCCTCTACGCATAGCCTCGAATTGTTCAGAACCTGCTGTCTCTTCCTTTCCTTGCCTGCCCTAGCCCGCAGCTGGAAAACCGGGAGACCAGGTAGGCTGCAAGACCAGGGGCGGGGAGCCACTCATTCATCCCCTTGAACCCCTCCCTGGAGCCAGAAGAGGCCGGAAGTGACGGAGATGTGCGGGATGGGGCGGGATGGGGCCTGGTAATCCCTGGCGCCTGCGATGAAAGGCCGGGCTAACCGCCGCCTCCGCCGGGCCTAATTAGAGACCCCAGCCCAGCCTGGCGCCAAGTTCTGATTGCTGGCCGGGGACCCCCTCCTCCCAGCCCCGAGGCACAGCAAAGCTGTAGAACGTGAAGGAGAGACTCCCAGCTCTGCGACTGAGCTGGGGAAAGGATATCTAACTGGAGAGAGGAAAATGGGAGCGGGGGAGGAGGGGGAACGCTATTAGACTTGCTCAGGATTTGGGGGACACGACAGCTGGGCCTGTAAGAATGGGGGGAGGGAGGGCATGGGAAACTGGCCAGTGACTTTAACCTCCTCCTCATAAATCTCAAATAATCCTGGTTCTGAAGGGATGAGAGCAGGGCTGGGGGGGGGGGGGGGTGAGCTAGCTCTCTGATGGGCCCAGGGAGCACGAGCTAGGGCCGCGATGGAACTGGGGGCCATCTTGCAGCATTCCTACAAGGGAACGAGTTCTTCAGACAATCACTAGTGGGGAAGACGCCAAGAGGTGGCTTTAACCCCTCCTCCAAATGCAAACCCCACCGCCCCACTCCTTACGGTCACATCGCCACTACCACGTCTCCCTCCTCCACTACAGAGCTCTCAGGCCCTAAACTATCCCGTGGGAGGCCGCGTGGCACCTCGGCTTTCTGGGGCGCGGGGCAGGGGGCAGGGGAGCTCCCCGCACAGCCTTCCCAGGGTGCGCGCCCTTCACCTCTAGGCAGGGGGCGCCCGCCCGGCCCGGAGAGGAGAGGAGAGGAGAGCGGAGCCGGCGGCCAGAGGCGGCGCTGCGGGGCGCTCCTCCCCCGGCGGCCGGTGTCAGGTTTACGGAACGGAGCTGCCAGGCCGGAGCGCGGCGGCCGGACGGACGCGAGGATTCCTTTCGCCTGACCCGGCCCGTCCTGACCCTGCCCGGGCGCGCCATGTTCGCGCGTGGGTCCCGGCGGCGCCGCTCCGGGCGCGCGGTGAGCGAGACTCAGGGCAGCGGCGGGGGGTCAGGGGTAAACTGAGGCCCGGGAGAGGGGGCAGGGGAGAGGGGTAGCGAGGGTTTGGGAATCCCCATCCCCAGGACTCCCAGACCGGAGGGGCTAAAGGCAGGTGGGAATCGGGTGGCCCACGCTCCCCAGTCACCTCTCCGCACACGTCTAGCAGCACTCAGAGACCTGGTGTGGCTCCCTCTCGCGTGGATTATGGGGGGGGGGTCTCTGAGGGCCAGAAGGTTGGGTCTTGGGTTCCTGGCTCGAGCAGGGACCTTCTGAGCTTCTGGGGGAAGGAACCTCGCCCTGTCCCTTGGCGGAAGGTGAACTGAAGAGGGACGTCCTGGTGCCGGACACTGAGAGTCCGGGGATTGGGATTTGGGGTCCACTTGAGCAGACAGCCTTTGACTTCCTAGATAGGAGGGTCTCTCTCTTCCTTTGGCGGGGAGGTGGGGGGTCTCTAGTGGGGCCTGGATCTGGTGGTCCAGAGGAGAGAACAGCCCTAGGATGTGAGGGGTACGAGCCAAGGCTTCTTGAGGGTTCTGAATGGACCGGGAGCCCCCTGTTCCACTGCAGGAGGGTCTCCAGTTCCTTGGGTGAAACCAGGGTTTGGGGGGGGGGGCGGGAGGGGGGGTTCCTGTGCAGATCCCAGTAAGGATGATGTCTCAGACTTCTCCCCTATGGAACTGGAGTGCTGCTGGCCCCGTGGGGGGAGCAGGGGCCTAGATGAAGCCGGGGGTAGATACCTAGGTTAGGGACTCTGCCCTGAGGGGGGCGAGTACTCTGAGTTCCGGAGGGGGTGAGGATGTGGAGGCTGGCCTGGGGAGGGGAATTCCCTGAAAAGGTGACATAGAGGGAGGTGGCCTCAGCGGTCCCGCCTCTGTCTCTGTTGTGTACCCCTCCCCCCGAGCTCGGGGTGCTGTCCCAGCCTGCCCAGCGCTACCCAGGTAGAACAGGCCCCAGCGTGTGGTCTCCAGCCTTGGAGTGCAGAGGCGGGCCCTGACTGCTCCCTCCCCGCCCCCGCGCCCTACAGCCTCCCGAGGCAGAGGACCCAGACCGCGGCCAGCCCTGCAACTCCTGCCGGGAGCAGTGCCCCGGCTTCCTGCTGCATGGCTGGAGGTAGGTGACCATCCTAGGGCCTCGCCTTTGTCGGGGCTCCACCCTCAGGAGGGAAATCCTGAAAGTTAAGCCACGCCCTTGGCTGGACCGCGGTCCCCAGAGGAAGCTCAATCAGGGAAAAGGCCTCACGCTGTGATTCAGAGCCCCGCCCCCTGACTCATTCCCTATTGTCTGCTTCCCAGGAGAGCTCCACCCACCACACAGCCCCGCCCCAGAGGTGTCCTAACTCCAGCCTGAGCCCTATCCCCAGTCCCCCACGTCTCTTTCTAGAGTTAAGAACTCCTCTCCCAGACCCCTGTGCCCTACCTCCTGGAGCTCCCTACCTAAAACAATCCATAATGCACTACAGAGAGCCCCATCCGGAAGTTCTGAGGCTCCATACAGGCTAGAGTCCACCTCCAGGGAAAGTTCCCCCCAAATGTCCAGAGCCTCTCCTGAGGAGAAGCCCCTAGATGTATAACTCCAACCTCAGACTCAGAACCCCAGCCCTGCTCGGGCCCAAGTCCCAGAGCTGAAAATCGGGGCTGGCCTTGAGACCCCCCAGCTCCATCTCTTCACCTCCTCCACCCAGGCTCGCAGCCCCACCCCCAGGTCCATAGTCCTTTGGTGGTGACCATCTGCGTGTCCCTGTCCCTCAGTTGGGCTTTCTTGGGCTGTCAAGGGGTCCACGTGGGCTACTCTTGGTAACTGACCCCCATTCTGGCCCCCTCAGGAAGATCTGCCAGCACTGCAAGTGCCCTCGGGAGGAACACGCCGTGCACGCAGTGCCGGTGGACCTGGAACGCATCATGTGTCGGCTAATCTCAGACTTCCAGCGCCACTCCATCTCCGATGACGACTCGGGCTGTGCCTCAGAGGAGTACGCCTGGGTGCCCCCTGGTCTCAAGCCGGAGCAGGTGACCGGAAGGCATCACCCACTGTTGCTCTCCAGTGGGTGCACACACACTCCAGTAGAAACCTAGTTCTGGGGCAATGCTAGGGTG
Source organism: Vespertilio murinus (assembly GCA_963924515.1). Classification (NCBI taxonomy): domain Eukaryota; kingdom Metazoa; phylum Chordata; class Mammalia; order Chiroptera; family Vespertilionidae; genus Vespertilio; species Vespertilio murinus. The sequence continues at coordinate 101,021,477 of OZ004710.1, forward strand.
TGCGGTCAGACTGGGCCTGTCTTTCTGACTCCTCTGAGATCTAGAGGAGATCAGCCCCCCAAAACTTAAAGGCAACTCTGAGCGATCACTGGGCCAGTTCCTTGGGCCTCTTCACCCATTCTTGTTCTACCCCTTACCTCAGGGCTTATCCTAGCACTTCGTTCACGTCTCCATTGATTAACCCATTCTACAGTTACCGAGCACCTACTGCATGTCAGACCCTGTTCTAGGTGCTGTGAGGACACAGCAGTGAACAAAATACACCATACACGCTGAGTGGCCAGATTATGATGATCTCTGAATGCACAATAATCTAGCCACTCAATGTATATATATTAGAGGCCCGGTGCATGAATTTGTGCATGGGTGGGGTCCAGCCAGCCTGGCCAGGGGGAGGGGACATTGGGGGTTGGCTGGCCTGACTGCTGGTCGAACTCCTAGTTGAGAGGACAATTTGCATATTAGCCTTTTATTATATAGGATGTACACTGAGTGGCCAGATTATTATGCGTTCAGAGATCATAATAATCTGGCCACTATATATATATCCATTTAGAGTTTAAATTCCTAAAGGGAGCTAATAATGTCATATGGTGTAAGGTCTGTGGATTAAAGAAAAGAAAGGAAGTTGGAGGAGAGGTGGAGAGAGATGTTAGGATTATAAATAGGGTGTCTGGGTAGCCTTTGTGAGAATATGCTTGAGCTTCCTGAACAACATGAGAGTGAAGCATGCAGAAGTACTAGGTTAGAGAGATCTAGGAAAATGGAATAGCTAATGCAAAGTCCTGGGGCAGGAGTGTTCTTGGCATGTGTGAGGAACAGTGAGAATACCGGTACACTGGAGCAGAGTGAGCAACAAGGAGAGTGATGAGGTGGAGGTGGGGTCAGAGAGGTGGCCGGACATGGAGAGGACTTGGACTTCTGCTCTGAATGAGGGAAAAGCCACAAGAGATTTGTGAGCAGAGAAGGGATATGATTTGTCTTAGGATTTAACGGGATCCCTCTGGCTGCCAAGCGTAGAACATACTGTAGGAGTGAGGGGGAAGCAGGGTACCAATGAAAGTGAGAGCACTTCAACAGCCTATGTGGCTGGTGATGGTGCTGGCAGTAGAAGGAGTAAGTGGTGGTCAGATTCCAGTTGTAATTTGAAAGTAAAGCTGAGTGATTTGTGTGTGGGTGTGAGAGAGAAAGGAGTCAAAGATGACCTTAAAGGTGGGGGGATCGGACCAAGGCAGGAGAATGTTGGAGGTCTAAGAGCATAAGTTTGGGCATCAGGAGTTTGAGGTATCCATTAGACATCTGAGTGTCCACTTTGCTTGGAACTCAAGGGAGTGATCATAGAGCCGGAGGCATGCATTCGTGAGGCCTTAGCCATGAGGTGGACGTATGGTAGTCATGAGGCCCCAGGGAAGTGAAGGGAGACAGAGGCAAGAGGACCCAGGATTGAGACTGAGGACCCTCCCACATTTAAGGGCCAGTTAGTTGAAGAATCAGAAGAACAGAGGAGCGGCCAACAGCTTTCCTCTTGGTAAGAGGAAACCCGGGACTGTGCGATCTCCTGGAAGCCAAGGGAACACAGTGTTTCCAGGAAGTCATTAACTGTGTCCGGTGCTACCGCTGGGTCAGGTTGGATGAGAACTGAGACCTGAACAATCACTTTAACAGTGCGAACGTCACCGACGACCCTGACAGGAATAGCATGAGAGGAAGGGCAGGGAAGGCTGGCTGGAGTGGGGGTCTAGAGAGACTGGGAGGAGGGGAAGTGGAAACAATGGGTGCACACAGCTCTTTTGAGGAATTTTGCTGTAAGGGGGAGGAGAAAAGTAGACGCGGTAGCAGGAGGAAAAAGTGGGGTCAAGACAAGAGCGAATTCCTGGCATGTTTGGGAGGTGACAGAAATGGCCCAGCCCTTAGAAGGAAGACATGGAGGGAGTCAGTACACATTTCCTTCTGCTGAGTTTAATTTTCTCAGAGACGTAGGGACCCACCATCCCACCGCATTCCAACCACCCCTCGTCTCAGTTGTTTTTCTTCCATCCCCCGTGTCCTCCCAGGTATACCAATTCTTCAGCTGCCTCCCAGAGGACAAGGTCCCCTACGTCAACAGTCCCGGGGAAAAATACAGGATCAAGCAGCTGCTGCACCAGCTTCCCCCACACGACAGTGAGGTGAGGAGAGAGAAGACAGGAAGGGCATGTCAGGTAGGGGGCACAGCCTGGGCAGATGCCTCGCAGCTGGAAAGAAACGGGCAGGATCAGAGGTGAGCTGATGGGAGGTGGAAGGCCTGAAGGGCAGGGGACATTCCTTGGCCAAGCCACACGTGGGACTTGGGAGAGGAGAACAGAGATGGTTATTCCATCAGGAAGCACCATCTACCCAGAGGCACTGAAGGAAGCTTTGTGAGCATGGAAGAAATGTGAAAGCGGGTGGGTGGGGGCAGGCAACAGGAGAGGAGCCTGTCTGACCCTCACCACCTCAGGCACAGTACTGCACGGCCCTGGTAGAGGACGAGAAGAAAGAGCTCCGAGCCTTCAGCCAGCAGCGGAAACGGGAGAACCTGGGGCGTGGCACCGTGCGCATCTTCCCAGTGACCATCACTGGAGCCATCTGCGAGGAGGTGAGCCGTGGAAGGCCCCGGGGAGTGAGTGGCGCCTTTGCTCCGAGCCCCGGGTTGCAGGACCCATGTCCCTATCCCACTGTCCGGCAGGGACCGCCTCCAAGGCCTTCCTGGAGTGGACTGAGCCATGAGGTGGACTCAGCGATGTCTGGGTTAAGGCTCCCTGGTGGGTGGGACTTGTTCCCCAGATCCCTCTGTTGGGTTGGGTTGGGTCTGTCTCTCGGGTGGCCCCGATGGACCCTCTCTATTCGTTTCCTGCCCTCCACACACCTCTCTGGTCCTCTTGTGGTGGAGACTTGTCCTTAAGAACCCACCCACACTGCCGAAACCGGTTTGGCTCGGTGGACAGAGCGTCGGCCTGCGGACTGAAAGGTTCCAGGTTCGATTCCGGTCAAGGGCATGTACCTTGGTTGCGGGCACAACCCCAGTAGGGGGTGTGCAAGAGGCAGCTGATGGATGATTCTCTCTCATCGATGTTTCTAACTCTCTATCCCTCTCTCTTCCTCTCTGTAAAAAACCAATATACATATATATATATATATATATATATATATATATATAGAGAGAGAGAGAGAGAGAGAGAGAGAGAGAGAGAGAGAAGAGAGAACCCACCTACAGTGGCAGGGCCTGTCTGTAGAGCCTGGTGGTGGCTGGAATTTTCCTCTAAGGCACCCGCCCCTCAGTGGTTGGAGCCTGACCTTACACCCTAGTGTCAGGAGAGGTCTGTTGCTAAGGCTCCCGCTGGGCCTGGCCTGGCTCTATGGTTCCACCAACCCTGCAAAAACAAGACCTCCTTTAAGGCCACCACGATGAGTAAGGTTTCCCACAGACACAGGGTCCCTTTCTAAGGCACTTTCCTCCTCCCATGGAGGCGGGGCCTTTCTCGACGCTACCCCGTAGGTAAGGCCAGTCGCAAAGGTCGACCATGGGGAAGGCCCTATGATACACACCTCGGCCGATCCCCCCGTCTAACCATGCCGGTGAGGGTGACCGCCCCTCTCTGTCGCCTGGCAGTGCGGGAAGCAGATCGGAGGTGGAGACATCGCAGTGTTTGCCAGCCGAGCAGGCCTGGGCGCCTGCTGGCACCCTCAGTGCTTCGTGTGCTCCACGTGCCGGGAGCTGCTGGTGGACCTCATCTACTTCTACCACGCTGGCAAGGTCTACTGTGGTCGCCACCATGCCGAACGCCTGCGTCCGCGCTGCCAAGCCTGCGACGAGGTGATGGCTTACTGCCCGGGGGAGGGAGTGGAGGGCGGGCAGGGCCAGGGAAGGCCCTGCTGACGGGCACAGATGGCCTGTGTCCCCCCCGCCCCTCCAGATCATCTTCTCCCCTGAGTGCACGGAGGCCGAGGGCCGGCACTGGCATATGGGCCACTTCTGCTGCTTCGAGTGTGAAGCATCCCTGGGAGGGCAGCGCTACGTCATGCGTCAGAGCCGACCCCACTGCTGCGCCTGCTACGAGGCCCGCCACGCCGAGTACTGTGACGGCTGTGGGGAGCACATCGGTGGGTGCACGTGGCATTGGGCGGGGAGTTGGATTAACATCTAGGCCACAACCCCCTGCCCCCTCCATCCATCTGTCCTCCAGGCCCCGCCCGCCTTTATCCCCTAGTCCAAGCGCCATAACCCTCTACCTTTCACTGCGGGTCCCATCGCCGAGAGCCCCACCCAGCCATACTTTCTAAATCTTCCTACACAGTTCGGGGCACCACCTCCAGAGTGCCCCCTAATTCCCAGCACCCCGGCCTCCCTGTCAGCCTAGCTCCTAGGCTCCTAACTGTCCCCTGTGCTCTGAGACTCTCCATCAACCTAGCTCAGTGATTTTCAACTCGTGTGCCTCAAGAATTCTTTTTTAAAATATATTTTTTATTGATTTTTTTAATAGAGAGAAGGGAGAAAGATAGAAAGCTAGAAATATCAATGAGAGAGAAACATCGACCAGCTGCCTCCTGCACACTCCCCACCAAGGATGTGCCGCAACCAACGTACATGCCCTTGACCGGAATCGAACCCAGGACCTTTTGGTCCACAGGCTGACGCTCTATCCACTGAGCCAAACCGGTTTCGGCTGCCACAAGAATTCTTAAAGCATGCAATGCCTGACTAATTAGTCAGGGGCCCTGACCTCTTTTCCCTTAGATTGTCAAATAAAAAAAAAAGGACAACAGCCAACACAGCAATAGCCGTCTGGTGCCAGTGAATCCAAATTATACCTATTTGTTGTCAGATCAGCAAAACATGTATTTGTGGTGTGCTGCAGAGGTTTAGTCATTCGTTTATGTGTGCCACGAGACGACAGAGGTTGGAAATCGCTGGCCTAGGTACATCATACTTTCTACCACGCCCTGCTCTCCAAGATTCACTTCTTTCCCACCAAGGCCACGCCCTGCCCGCACCGCCCAGGCCTCTTCACATCCACCGTCCTTCCGCCGGAAGTCCCCTCACTGTCCAAGCCTGAGCCCCATCTTAGAGTCCAGTGCCAGCCCCCACTCTGGGAGGGAGGGCCCTGGGGAAGGGGAAAGAGTAGGGAAGAAGATGTTAATCAGCCAGTTTGAGGTACCCCGCGGTGAGGACCAAACCTCAGATTTCCTGCTTTCTGCAAAGAAGGAAGAAGGGCGCCATTTTGGAGAGGGGGGGGTAGGCGTCTTGGGGTACCCTGCTTCAGATTCCTGCTCTCTTCAGAAGGGCCCCATTTGAGCAGGGTGGGGCATGCCAGGGGGGCTCTGTCTTAGTCTCCCCCCTCCCGTGTGTCCCCCCAGGCCTGGACCAGGGCCAGATGGCTTATGAGGGCCAGCACTGGCACGCCTCCGACCGCTGCTTCTGCTGTAGTGGCTGCGGGCGGGCCCTGCTGGGTCGCCCCTTTCTGCCACGCCGGGGCCTCATCTTCTGCTCTCGAGCCTGCAGCCTGGGGTCCGAGCCCACGGCCTCGGGGCCCGGCCGCCGCAGCTGGAGCGCCAGCACAGTCTCCACGCCGCTCCCGGCCCCCTCGGCCTCTTTCCCTCCCGGGGAGGGGCCGTCCGAGACCGCCACCAAGGGCACCAGCACCCAGGCAGAGCCCGGTGAGTTAACCCTGGAGTCCTGCCCAGCCCTCCCCCGCCAGACCCGGTCCCTTGGGGTGACTTGCCCAGTCCTTTCACCTGCTGTCCCCCTGGTCTCACCCCCACATCATCCCAGGCCTGGGCTGCATCCAAACTACTCCTCCTCCTGAACCCCTTCTATACAAGGCCCTCTACCTCAGCTGGTACCTGCCTCAGCCCAAGTTCCTCCTCCTCTTCTCCAAACCCGGACCCTCCACCTTATGGAAAACCCAATCTGCTCCAGCCTATGCCATGCCCCCTCCACCAGAAGCCACGCCCCTCTCCCCATCCAGCCCTATTTCCCCGGACTCCCCACTTCGCTGCCCTCTCCGACCCCTGCCCCCCACGTTCCCAGTGCTGGTGGAAAGGGGAAAGGAGAAGGCAGACACATGCAGGGACTCCCTCCATCTCTCCCTCCAGCTGCAGGCCCCGAGGAGCCCACCCGCTTTCGGAGAGGGGCCCCTCACCGCCACTCCATGCCGGAGCTGGGGCTCCGCAGCGCCCCCGAGCCACCCCCAGGGACCCCCGGCCATTTGGACCCCGAAGATGATTCCTTCAGTCGCCAAAGCGCCCCTCGAGTCAGCTTCCGGGACCCTCTGGTGTCTGACGGAGGCCCTCGGCGGACCCTGAGTGCGCCCCCCACCCAGCGCCGCAGGCCTCGCAGCCCCCCTCCCAGGGCCCCCACGCGTCGCCGCCGCCGCCATCGCCGCAGACGCCGGCCTGGCAGACTTGACCACCAATGTCACTTGGGATCGGACTCCGAATCTTGCTCCAGCTCGCCCTCCAGCTCCAGTTCAGAGTCCTCGGAGGATGACGGCTTCTTCCTGGGGGAACGCATCCCACTGCCCCCGCACCTGACCAGGCCCCCGTCCGCTCAGGACACTGCCACGAAGACCCCAGACGCTCCATCTCCCGTGGCCCCCGAGCGCTCGGGCCCAGGGACGCCTCGCCAGGCCAGAGACAAGAACTGCATCGTGGCCTGAAGGCCGGGCTGTCCTGGAGGGCTCCATTTCTCCCCTCTCAGGACTCGAGAATAAACCCTCTTCCTTCCCACCTCCGTTTGTACGATTGAAGTGTCTTAATATTTGGAGTAAAACGGGTTGGCTTCACCCCCTCTTTGCTCCTGCTGCCTCCCTTCCCTCTTTTGCCCCTCCTGATGCTTGAGATAGCCCCATCGGATCAAAGGATTCACTTATTCATTACCATATATTCTAGCAATCCGTTTATTATTTATTCATATGTACCCCTCCGCAGAACCTCCTCCCACACTGAGGTGCTTCGCAGTGTGTCACGACCTGGGGCCTGGAGTCTGAAACTGAGGCACCCTACTCCCTCATTTTGCGGCTTAGGTGGGGGCATAGTTGGGGCAGAACTGGTGTCTGCTTGTAGGCGCTTCAGAAGGGGAACCCAGGCACACCCCTAGAGGTGGCCACACCCAGGGGGGCTGATTGGCAGGCTGGAAGACACATTCTTCAGATAAAGGCACTTTTACCTCACACGGGAGGCTGGGAGTTGGCTAGGAGTGTTTGTAGGAGCAGGGAGCAGTGATTTTGATGGGAGTTATTTGCAGAGAGAACTCAAGGTAGTTCACCTACACTGGGCCATCTGTAGGGTCTGCAAGTGAGGAAAAGAGAGAAAGCAGTTAGGACCCATATGCCCACTTTACGAACAAGAATGCTGAAGCTTATGGTACTTGTTGATACTAAAGCCGTAAGTAGGGAGAAACCAAGATGGCGGCCTACGTAAGCACCTAAGCTGCCGCCTCTTACAACAATTTCAAAACAACAACTAAAAGACAGAACGGACATCAGCCATAAGTAGCAATAAGGAACAGAGCTGGCATTCATGCCCTTTCCTTCTCTCCTCAACCTCCTCAACAACACCCCCCTACACACACACACACACACACACACACACACACTTACCAGTAGGGGCTGCTGTGTGTCTTTGCTTCTTCAAGGGGAAAGTGTAATAGGCATCAAAGCCAAAGAGGCACGCAGCGATTAGGCCCATCACCTGGAAGTGGGGGTGAGAGAGAGGGGCTGGGGATTAGGCTGGTCAGCCTACTCAGCCTCTTACCTCCTTGTATCTACCACCTCCAGTGGCTGCCCCGTGAAGGGATGGCGACCAAAGGCCTCAGGTTGGGAAGCCAGAGAGCTCCAGAAAAAGGTTAGGACACTGGACTCTACCCGGACTTTCCCTTCTCCTAGTACTGCTCAACTCAGGAGAGCCACGTGGTGGCCGCCATCTACGCGGCACCGTTCCCAGTGTACACGTGAAACAAAGGTCTAGCCGATGGCAGTCTAGCGTGTTGACAAAGATCCTGTGTCAGGCCAGTGATGGTCTTGGGAGGAATCAAGGTTCTGGCCAGACTTGCCTGAGGACCCTGAGGACAACGGTGGCCTGTTGTGGATCATACACTTTCTGCCAGAAGCAGAGACAGAAATGGCCCCTAGATCCTCAACTCTTCCCCCCTCCCCCCCATTTCTCTATCTCCATCTGTCTATCTCTATCCCTATCCCTATCTCTATCTCTCTCTGCTTTGGAACTGCCTCTAAAGTCTTTACCCCGGCGATGATTTTGGAGCTCTTTCCTTTCTCCACGAGCACAATGATGGAGACGATCAGGTAGAGGATGGAGGCTATGAGGGCCCGGAAGAAATCCTGTAAGGGGCAGAGAGGGGAGGGAAGTCAGCATCCAGAGTTCCCAGGACAATCCCAACTGCTGAGGCCCCTCCCGCGCCTAGCCACTTCTGTCCCCTTTCTCACACTCCAAGGCCAGTTGATGATCCTTATCCTGGAGTTCAGGTCACACATGTAGATGACAAAGAAGACAGCAGCAAGAATCATCTCCACCACTGACAGAGTGGAGTAGGCCGACGTGGAGGCGATGAAGCAGATCAGAATCACCAGGCACAGTATCTGGAAGGATGACACGAGGAAGGGGGCCTCCGTCAACTCCCTGGGCTGAGGGGTTAAAATCAGGAGTCTCTTGGCCCAACTGGCATGGCTCAGTGGTTGGGCATCGACCTATGAACCGGGGGTCACAGTTTGATTCCCCGCCAGGGCACATGCCCCAGTCTCAGGTTCAATCCCCAATGTGTGGGGCATGCTGGAGGCAGCCGATCAATGATTCTCTTGCATATCATGGATGTTTCTACCTCTTTCTCCCTCTCCTTTCCACTCTAAAGTCAATACAAATATATATATATATATATATATATATATATATATATATATATATTTGATTTTTTAGAGAGAGGAAGAGAAAGGGGTAGAGAGTTAGAAACATCGATGAGAGAGAATCATCAATCAGCCGCCTCTTGCACCCCCCCCCCCCGACTGGGGATGTGCCCGCAACCAAGGTACATGGCCTTGACTGGAATCGAACCCGGGACCTTTCAGTCCGCAGACCAACGCTCTATCCACTGAGCCAAACCAGTTTCGGCTAAATAGATATATTTTTAAATCAGAGGTCTCAAACTCGGATGCCTATCAGGACTGGGAAGATGACAAATAATCACAGCTAAACACTTACTGTGTGCTCATTGTGTGCCCCACATTGTTCTAAGAGCTGTACAACTATTAGCTCACTTAATCATCCTGCAGCCCAATAAACTGGGAACTGTTATTAGTACCTTTGTTTTATAGATGAGAAAATCGAGACACAGAGACATTAAGTGACTTGCCCAGGGTCACCCAGCTAGGAAGGGTAGAGTTGGGTGCCTCAGTTTCCCCTTTTCCCTTCTCAGATAGGGGCGGGCGGCCCGCTGGGAGTGGCCCTGCCAGGTGCTTTGCCAGCAGCGCGGAGCCTGCTTGGGGCGGGCGGGACGTGCAGTTCCCCAGGCAACCCCTTTGGGAAGCAGTGAGAGTGACACCAGAGGGGCAGGGCTCTGGTTAAAGGCACCGCACCCCTTTTACAAGTGACTCAAAGGCGGCGTCCACTCTGAGGGGAGGGGGCGGGAAACGGAGGCTCCGAAACAGCGAGGGACCCCCCGCCCCACCACGGAAGGGCCGGAAAGAACCAGAGAGAAGGGCTGGGCGCCGGACCTGGAGGACTAGCACCGGGCTCCACCCCAACAGGCCCCGCCCCTGGGCGCCCCGCCAGCCCGCCCGACGGCGCTCAGGCCTCGCCACGCCCTGCCGCGGGAGGTCCCCCACCTCCCGGCCCCCTGGAGCCCCGTCCCGGAGCCCACGGATGAGTCCACGCGGTCTCCCTCCCCGGCGTCCCCCAGATGCCCCATGGACCCCTGGCCTCACCGAGTGGCCCAGCGACTCCCGACCCCCTTCTCCAAACCCCATGGACCCGCCCTGCAACCCTGGTTTCGGGCCCCGGCCACGGACCCACTTCCCCCGTCCCTCGCGCCCGCGGCCACTAGCCTTCCTTGCGTGTGTGTGCGTGTGTGTGTATGTGTGCGTGTGTGTGCATGCGATCCAGCCCCTCCGCCCCGCCCTTGCCCACCCGCCGGCCCGGGACTCTCACAATCTCGGTGAACAGAAGGATCCCCTTCATGGTGCGCGCGAAGCCGGTGCAGGCGGCCCAGCAGCCGGGGGCCGAGAAGCGATCGGAGTCGGCCATGGCGTGGGCCGGGGTCCCTGCGGGCGCGGACGATCTGCTCGGTTTCCCGTGGGCTCGTGGACACTGCACACCCAGCCGTCCTGCCCTCCGTTTGGCCGGGAAGGGGGCCCTGGGGCAAAGGAGGGAGTGAATCACCGAGCCCGGCAGAAGCGGGCGGGGCCTGAGGGGGCCGGGCCAGGTGGCTGCCGCCCCGGAAGCCCCTTGCCCCGCCCGCCGAGGATCGTCCCCACCCGGAGCGCGGCCACCCCGGGACGCCCCATCTCCGGAGGTGCCAGGCTCTGAGACTTGGCACTTCGGGGTTCCTTGAACTGTAATGGCGAAACCCTTTGCCCTTTTTAAGAATGCAAATGTTTCCAGGGCTGCTCAACTCAGAGCCCAGGGGAGCTGGCCTCCGGGAAGGACTGACTGGGTTTCCTTAGCGGTAAACAAACAAACAAACAAACAAACACACGGTGGAGGCTCTGATGAAACTAGGTATATTGCCAGAATTCGGAATATTTTGAATTTTGGAAAATTTTCCCAGTGCAGCTCTAGCTGGATTGGCTCAGTGATAAAGTGTCAGCCTGCGGACTGCAGGGTCCCAGGTTCAATTCCCATCAAGGGCAGGAGACCCCATTGCGGGCTTGATCCCTAGTAGGGGAATGCAGAAAGCAGCCAATCAGTGATTCTCTCTCATCATTGATATTTCTCTCTCTCTCTCTCTCTCTCTCTCTCTCTCTCTCTCTCTCTCTCCCTCTTCCTCTCTGAAATCAATATATTAAAAAAAATTTTCCCCCAATGCATAGAAGGTGTATTACTTAACATTCAGTGGTGAGTGAGACTGCCCATTGTGTGTGTGTGTGTGTGTGTGTGTGTGTTTTCCAAGCATGTTAATATTTCCTCAAGCAAAGGCGTGGACGTTCACCACAAGTGGAATAAAGTAGGGCAGAAAATTGGGCCTCATTGAGCCAGATCAGGTTTTGTAACAAATGGTTCCAAATTGTGGGGAGACTGTCAGTTCCCAGAGGTGTGGGGACTTGGGCATTGCGGATAAAGGACCTGGGACATGGAATAAACCGCTTGGCCGTGATGGGAATCGGACTGCAGTGGCCCCCTGGCCGAGAGAGGACAGGGCCCGGTGAGCATCTGCTCAGTAAAGGGGGCGAACGCTATGAATAGTGGTGGAGCTCAGGGTGTGTCTGATACTCTGTTCTGCAATCTTAGGGGAGTCCGCTTTTCTGGTTCTGAGGCAAGGGGCTGTCAGCCCAGCCCTCGATGAGGAATGGAAAAGGAACGGGAGTTTTATTGCTGGGAGCTTGGCAAGATGGGGGGGAAGGCTCTTGGGGTGCCAGGCTGGTGACAAGGCTGACAGCATTTGGAGACTGTATTACCCTGAGCAAGCAGTTTCTTCTGACTCAGCCTCGATTTCTGCATGTGAGACCGGCACCTGGTTAGGTGTGCTGGGTGCACCCTCTCTAGATTGGCCATTGGTTTTATTCTCAGCTCACCTGAGAAGGAGAGAGCTGTGGCTGGAAGGCCAGGATAGTTCAACCGAAGGGCTTTCACGCTCTCCATCCCTTAGGCTCTGGCCCCTCAAAACCAAAGAAGGGACTCCCCTCTGTCAGCCCGGTGAAAGAGTGATCGGAGAGTGGAAGGGATGAAGCCTGCTTTCCTAGGGCTCAGTGTGTGCTTTCCAGCTGTGTGAAGACTGAAGACATGCTTGAGTTTCTAGAACATACCATACTCTGCTCTTCACCTGGGCCTTTGCACCTGATGTTCCTGCTGCTGTCAACGCACTTCACCCAGTTCTTTATTCATCTCGCTTCTGCTCATTCGGGTCTCAGCTCAAGTGTTATGTCTTCAAACAGGCCAGCAACCCACCATAATTACCTTCCCCAACATAACCTCCTTTTGCTGTCTTCATAACTTTCACTTTTTTAAATTTCTTTATTGATTTTTACATGTGTTCTTATTCCCCCATTACCGCCCACCTCCCATTCATGCCCCCACCCACCCCCCTGTTGTCTGTGTCCATTGATTAGGCCTATATGCGTGCATGTAAGTCCTTTGGTTGATCTCTCCCCCTTACCCCCACCGTCCCCTACCTTCCCTGAGGTTTGATGTTCTGATTGATGTTTCTCTGCCTCTGGATCTGTTTTTGGTCATCAGTTTATGTTGTTCGTTATATTCCACAAAGGAGTGAGATCATGTGATATTTATCTTTCTCTGACTGGCTTCTTTCACTTAGCATGATGCTCTCCAGCTCCATCCATGCTGTTGCAAATGCTAAGAACTCCTTTTTTACCACAGCGTAGTATTCCACTGTGTAGATGTACAATTCTGATATTATTCATTTTCCTGTCTGTTCTGACATGTCTACCCCCAGGACAGCAACTACACAGGGAGAGAAATCTTTGTTTTTCCCGGAGCATCTCCCCAGGCCGATCACACACAGTACAAGGTAAACAGTTGGAGTCATTTAGTACTTGTCAAATGCAGGAGAGAGTAAGGCTTGGGAATCGGGCCTGGATTAGATCTAGTTTCGACAACCCCTCCCCCAGCTAGACTAGGCATGCAGTCTTTGGGCCTCACGTCCGTCCTCTATGAGATGGGCATATCATACAGACGTGTAACCTGCCGGATACAGCGCAAGTGAAGCCAGTAGCAGGGATAAGGCTGAGGAACTGGTGGCTTGGGTTACTATTAGTCTCCTGAGTGCTCCCCATTCAAGGTGGATTCAGAAGCACTGAGAAGCAGGAGTTGGCGCAGGGAAGTGGAGGGGGGAGAACCCAGCCGGGCTGGGGACGGGCAGAAGCAGAGACTCTTCTAGAAGCACGAAAGGAGCAGCACTTGTCAGTGGTTGCAAGAAGAGGCCCTTCTCACATCTTCACCGCTTTATACCCCAACTCCCAGCCTGACTCAGCTGGGCCTTCTCGCCCCCCCTCCCCCCCCCCAGCTTCCCTCTTTGGTGGGGAGACGAGCCAAGCGTTCAGGATGTGGTAACAGCGAAGGTGACTGGCCATTTCTGGCCTCCACCGGCGCCCGCTTCCGGGCTACCCAGCTCGGAGTCCCGCTGGCCGTGGAAGCCTGGGCTGGAGGGCTCCGTTCCCGGGATGGAGCAGCCGGCCTCTCCCGCCGGGAACGCCCAGCGGGGGCATGTGCGCACAGGCCCGGCGGCTCTCGCCATCTAGGGAAGAGGGGGCGCGGCGGAGGTTCCAACAGCTTTTTTTAGCCGGGCCGCTGACTCACACCTTCCCGGCCCGCCCCGCCCCAAGGGGGCCCGGGCCCAGCCCTGGCTCTGCAAGTGTCAGCCGGAAGTGAGAGAGACCGCAGGTCCCGGCGGGGAGCCACTCGGCCGCTAGCCCTGCCACCCGGCCCCTAGCCCTGCCACCCGGCCCCTAGCCCTGCCACCCGCCCTGGAGGGGCTGGGTGGTTCGGAGCCGGGGCTGCGGGCACACTGGGGTCCCCTCCCCGCAGCAGGCCCGCCTCTGCACCCCCCACGTTCATCCCTGAGCCCTGAACGCCTCCAAGAAGGGGACATCCCTGGGCGGACGGGGAAGCGGGAGCTGGCGGGGGAAGCGGAGGGGGAGGGCCCGCCGGGCTGGGGGCGGGCGGGAGCAGAGACTCCTCGGGAAGCACGAAAGGAGTCGGTGGTTGCATGAAGAGGCCCTTTTCACATCCGGATTGACCCTCCCCCTCCTCCGCCGGCTGGACGGGGAGCCCCACCCCGCCTCGAGCACCTGGCAAGTCCAGACGGAGAGGACCGATTTATTACCTCCCCCGCCCCAACAGAAGCGGGCGGGAAGGAGGGAGGGAGGGAGGGAGGGAGGGGGGAGGGGGAGGGCCGTACCACTGACGCCGCGAGGGGAGCTCAGGCTGGCCGACTGGACGGCAGCGGGAGGGGCGAGGCCGAGAGGCAGCTCTGCTGGCCCGGCTAGAGCGAGCGAGGCGCCGGGAGCCGCCCGGGGCAGCACCCCGCGAGCACCCGGCGCTCAGACGTGCTCAGTGCCTCCGCCTCCCAGCTGCCGTCTCCAGGGCCAGCTGCGTGGTGGCCGGGACCCCCAGGGCCCGCGAGAGCCGCTCCTCGCTGGGCACCAGCCAGGGCCCCGGGGACCCGGCGGGTCGCTCGTCTGGGTCCTGCGTGCGGCGCTCCGGGGGCACCGCCAGGCGGCCCGCCGCCCGCTCCGGGCTGCGCTCCAGGCCGGGCCGGGCCTTGGGCGTCGGAGGGGATTGAGGGCGATGAAGTGGGGAAGCGCTGGCGCCAGGAGACCTCGTCGCCTCTGGTCCCCCAGGATCTGGGCTGCGATCTGGGAATGGGAGGAAGGCCGGTTAGACTGGGGGAGCTGTACAGAGAGCTGGCCCCTTGTCCGAAGGTGGCCGGAAGACCCCGAGTGCTGAGACAGGGGCCCCGCCCCTTGTAAAAACCTTCCACCGAGGCCTGGACGGGTCCTTCGGGATCAGACACTACTACCCCTCAGGACACCAGCACCTCCTTTCCAGAGACCCTGCCCCTCCTGGATCCGGAACCCCTCAACCCTCAGAAATCACTTCCCACAGCCCCCAAAGGAGGTCAAACCCCGCCCATCTAAGTCCCTAACGTCTCCTCTGCACCAGCCACCTCCCTCTACTCCCAGCCCTGCCCCCATATGAGCCCTCGTCCTTAGGAGCTAGGCCCCCTCCCACTCCCCCTCCCACTCCCCCCACTCAGCCTGCCCCTTCCTTCTCCCCCCTCTCAGTGCCTTCTCACGCTGAGACCCTCCCCACCTCACCCCCACTTCTGAGGACGCCATAACCTCCTCACAGATACCAAACTCCCCACTGAGACACCAAACCCTTCTCACCCCGTATCCCAGCCTCTCTGTTCTGGGACCCTCCCCTTCCCTTTGCCGATCCCAGATCCTCCCCCCCCCCCCTGGGAGACCCACCATCTCCTCGGTGGGGTCCTCCCCCGCTCTCAGGCTGGCCGGGGTGGGTCTCCAGAGGCCTGCTCAGCACCAGGCGCAGCCGGGGGCCACCGCTGCGAATGCGCTCCACGGCCTGCGCGTGGGTGAGGCCCTGCGTTGACTCGCCGTTGACTTGAAGCACCAGGTCACCAGCCTGTGGGAGCACATGGGCGAGGGGTGAGGGAGGAAGGGCAGGCGGGGAGCACCCTGACGGAGGAAGAGGGCAGGCTCACCTGCATGCGACCGCTGCGCTGCGCAGGCCCGTCCTTCAGCAGCCCCCGCACCGCCAGGGGGGCGTCCCTGGCCACGTCTCGGCCTCCACTCAGCGTGAGGCCAAAGCCCGCAGAACCGCGCACCAGCTCCACGCAGAACGGCCCGGAGGCCTGGGCCGGCTTGGAAGCATACCGCGGCTTAATCGACGTCACTTGGGGCGGCACACTGCATGTCCCCAGCGTCTCCGGCCGGCGGTGCTAGGGTAAGGACAGGGGTGTGCATACATTGCCAGTCTCCTGGCAGGTGGCCTGGACTAGGAGGACGAGGTGGTACCTGGGGCCGGTGGTCCACGAAAGTGGGGTTAGGCAGGCGGCTGTCCGTTACCTCTATGTCCGCAGAATCCAGCTCGCTGATGGCTGGGGGACGAAGGGAGGGGAGCCAGGGTTGAGCTGCATGTACATACACCGCCCAGGCGCTGCCCCGGGAGCTGCCATTCTGGCCTCCTCTCATTGACTTGCCTCTGGGCCGCAGACAGAATGGCCTGCCCACTCAACTAGTCTCCACACACGGCAATGGCTGCCCCGATCCTGACTTAATAGTCCCGGCCCTGGCTGTTTGAAACATTCCCCACACCTTCCTGCTTCCTCCTAATTGCACTGGGACCTTGCCCCTCCAATACACCGCAGGCCCACCTTGGAGTCTGCACCTCCAGGATCTGACTCCCGAACATTCCAGGCTCCGCCCTCTTAATGGCCTATAAATCTCAACCAATTCCGGGCATTTTGAGATCCCAGCCACAAAGAATTTACAAGCTCCGCCCTCTGCACCAGTATTCCAGGCCGCCCTCAGCTCCGTGCTCGCTCTCCACACCCTCCAGGCCCCGCCTCCTCAGGAATGACGTTCAAAGACTCCCGGATGTGCATCCTCGCACCCTCAACCCATCTTCCAACACTCACCTCCTGCCATGGCCCTCCCAGTGTCACCTCCAAGGAATATTCTAGGGTAACCCAAGGCCCCCCCGCCCTCCAATCTCCCTCCAAGCCCTGCCCTCCTAACTCACACCAGGCCCCTGGGAGCCCAGCTCCAGTCCGCCCCGCCCCGCACTCACCATCTTTGGGGCGTAGACCCAACGAGGCCCCCGCCCGGCGGACCAGCGCCGCCACATCGGCCGCGGCTCTGGCCGCCAGGGGGCGCGCGTCCAGCCGCGCCAGAAGCTGCCTGGCGCCGGGGCCCGCAGGCTGGGGGGCGCGGCGGCCTGCTCCGGGCGGGTGGGGGAGAACGGGTGAGAAAAACCCCGAGATCGGCGAACCCCCACACTCCCCGAAGACCTAGAAGGCCCCTCAGGATCCCCGGAGCCCCTCCCACTCCCACTCCCACGGGAGTTCCGAAGGACGCTGTCACTCTCATACCCTGGGGACCGCCCCCCGCCCCCCCCTCCCCCGCCGCCTGCACGACATCCCTGGGGACAGCTGCTTGGCACCCTCCCAAGGCTCGTGACTGTCTCTGCAACTCTCCCAATGCCCCTTCCTCACCCTCATTCCAAACTCTTACCCCGCAATACGAGAGGGACCCCGACTTCCCCACGGTCTCCCCCCCCCCGTGGCCGGAACTCCAGACGCCCCCTCCAGATGCCCTGGGCAGTACCCCAGGCCACTCCCCGGCCCCAGATCGCCCTCTGCTTATCCCCACGGGCCGCGCCTAAGCCCCCGAGATTCCCCAAAGGCCAGTGGCCTGGGCAGCCCCCCCCCTCCCGCTCATCTCCCCAGAGGCTCCCGGGAGCCCCCTGAGCTGGCGCGCGGGTGCGGTGGGGGCCTCGATCTCAGCCCGGCTCGCTGGGCCCCCGCCCGCCGCCGCCCCGCCCGGCCCCAGGCTGCCTGTTTACCACCTGTCAGAGGCAGGGGAGGAGGCAGGCGGGGCGAGGTGTGCGGGAGACGCGCCTACCCCCCCGCCCCCCGCCCTGCCGCCGCCGCCCCCACCGTACCTCCTCTGCTCCCCCTAGGGTCCGGGGCGCCCCTCGCGCGCGCCTCCATGCCCAGAGCCGCCCCCGTGCGCACCGCCGCCCGCGACGCGTCCGCAGCGCCCGGCGCTCCCCTGGCTGCCCGCCCGGCCGGCGAGGTGAGCGGCCTGCCGGGCCGGCCCCAGCCGCGGGGTGACCTACCTGGCGGCGGCGGGAGGCCTGGCTGCGGCGCCGGCGCCTGGCCTCGCTCTGCCTTCCGCCCGAGCCCAGCCTGGCCAGCTTTCTCCTGGCCTGAGCACCGCTCCCGGGCCCAATCCTTGTGACTCTCCCCGGGTCTGCAGCCCCGGTGGGTGGCATGCCTCTCCGAGAACCCCTGCCCCTCCAATGCATCCCCGAGGCCGTCCTTGTGCACCCCATTCCTTCACAAACCCCCCAAGACTGAGCATCTTCCAGTTGAAGAAATTCCCACCTGCAGACCCTGAGCACCCACCCAGTTGGGAAGCTTCCCGTCCCACGTCTGAGGCATCCGGGCTTCCCGTGCTTGGCAGCCTGCCCGCATCATTCGTGCATTCTGGCCTTTCAACCCTAACCCTAACCCTAACCCTGACCCTGACCCTAACCCCTAACCTTAACCCCTATCCCCTAACCCTAACCCCTAACCCCTAACCCCTAACCCCTGACCCTGACCCTAACCCTGACCCTGACCCTGACCCTAACCCCTAACCCTAACCCCTATCCCCTAACCCTAACCCCTAACCCCTAACCCTGACCCTAACCCCTAACCCTAACCCTAACCCCTAACCCCTAACCCTAACCTCTAACCCCTAACCCCTAACCCTAACCCCTAACCCTAACATACAGTTTGCAAGTCCCTCCCACTCAGGGATCTACAGAACCTCCATCTCCTGTTCCCCGACCTGTAAGGGCCTCCCTACCCTATCCACCAGTTTGGGAAACCCCCGGCACAGGAATGGAAGCTGCCCTCTGCACCTTTAGAGCTGGAGATATTGAGACTGGGGTAGAGCAGTGAAGGAGGCTCAGTGTATCCCCCCTTCAGCGCGGGGGGGGGGGGGGACGGGGGGCTGAGCTTGAGGCCCCTTGAGCAATCTGGGGCCACAGCTTGGGTCTTGAGGATTGCCTAGAACAGTGGTGTGCAAACTGCGGCTTGCGAGCCACATGCGGCTCTCTGGCCCCTTGAGTGTGGCTCTTCCACAACATACCACGGCCTGGGCGAGTCTATGGTGAAGGAGTGGTGTTAGAAGAAGTTTAAGTTTAAACAATGTGGCTCTCCAAAGACATGTCAATCGCTGTCCTGTGGATATTTGGCTCTGTGGATTAATGAGTTTGCCGACCACTGTGCTAGGGTATCTGGTCAGGTCAGAGGTGGGGGAAGCAGGGGACCGCAGGAGGAATGACAGCAGAGACCATGACAGCACAGGGACCAGGAAAGGTGGGTGAGAGAGGTTGCCCAGCCAGCCAGAATGGACGTCAGGAGACCGAGCGTCCACAGCCGGTAGTGAAACAGGGACCAAGTGAATGCTGGGGGTGAACTGCCTGAAGCCGGTGCTGTTGTCACCTGACTGCTGGGCCCGGGGCCAGTGACCAACCCCTGCAGCCTGCTGCTTCTCCCATGAAGTGATGGTTACAGGCTGTCTCTCACTGTCCCGTTCCTCCTTCCACTACAGCAGCTCTGCACCCAACAGCTCCCCCTCTCAGGCCTATGTCCCCAGACATCCCACACCTTTTCAAATCCGGAAAGAGCTTGATTTCTCCCCTCTCATTGCCCGGTGTCCCCTCCCACCGAGGTGCTCCAAAGCGTCCTCAAGTCCAGGACCCAACTGCCTCTGGACTCTCCAGGGGACCTGCCCTCCCCCAGTTTTTGAGCCCCCAACCCTATCGGGCTCAGGGCCCTAAGCCCTCCCATGGCCCCAAAGGTTCCAAGGGCAGCCCCTTCCCAGCCCCCTAGTTCCTCAGTAGGGGCTGGCTGAGGCAGATACTCACTGCAAAGTTACTGAGTGCCTACTTGTGCCAAGCTGGCACGGCCATGGGTGAACCTGAGAGGGGGCGGTGAAGGATGGAGAAAAGACAGACAAGAGAATAAAGCTGGGTCTAGGTGGGATGCGCCTCTCCGATGGAGAGACGGCCTACATACAGCCTGCAAGCCCAGGCTTTATTTTATAGCCAGATTCCAGGAGGCAAAGTAAGGGCTTGGTCAAGATGTTTACAGTGTTGGGATTGGGGGGAGGGTTGGAATCTACTCAATTACATGCACCTGATCAAGCTTTGTTTACTTGCTGCGCCTCTCGAAGCCCATTAGTGAAGTGGGACCCTGGGTTTGGACCAGCTGTGGGCAAACTACGGCCCGTGGGCCGGATCCGGCCCGATCGGCTGTTCTATCCGGCCCACGGAGCCGAAAGAGCGGAGAGTTCTCTTGCTCTCCCCTCCGCTCCTTCACCAGCAGCCCAAGAGGAGAGTGCCAGCATGGTCAGGTTGCTTTTGTTCCGGCCTCCGGTCCAGTTTAAGAACCCATTGTGGCCCCCGAGTCAAAAAGTTTGCCCACCCCTGGTCTGGACCATCCGGTTAAGCTTACAACTACAGCCTTTGGCTATCATGGTGCTGGGACTCGCACCCGGCTTTGCCATGAGAGGACCGTGCCCTCTCACTAGTCCCAGGCTTGACCCTGTCCAAACGCTGTAGCCGCTCTCCACACCTACTATGTGCAAAGCTCTGCGGGAGGCTGCAGAGTTCGCAGGTAACTTGGGCTCCAGTTCTGCATCTCATTTTTAGGTGTCAGGTCTGGGCGTGGAGTTTTTAACTTCTCTGCACTCGACTTCCCCTTCTTGCACGTGGAACAGCAACGTCCCCTGGGTGGAAGGGCCCCAGCCCAGGGGCCCTTCCTCATCCAGATGCCCTGGGCAGTGCCCACGAGGCACCCCGGGGCAGAGCGAGGCCAAGCGCTGGCGCCCACAGCCAGGCCTCCTTGCCTGCTGCCAGCTAGGTCACCCCGCCCGCCTGAGGCGCCAGACAGAGAACAGGCCGCCCCACAGGGCCAGGCCAGAGCAGGCGGGCAGGTGAGTGCGTGGGCGCTCCAAATGCGTCCTTGGCGGCTGTGTGTCCACCTGGGCCACTGGGTCCTAGAGGCCCGCAGGGGGGGGGGAGGGTAGGCGCGTCTCCCGCACACCTCACCCCGCCTGTGTGCTCCTCCCCTGCCTCCTGACAGGTGCTAAACAGGCAACTTGGTGCCCGGGCAGGGTGGCAGGCGGGGGCCCAGCGAGCCGGGCTGAGATCGAGGCCCCCCTCCGCACCCGCGCCCCAGCTCAGGGGGCTCCCGGGAGCCTCTGGGCAGATGAGCGGGAGGGGCCTGCCCAGGCCACTGGCCTTTGGGGAATTTCGGGGGCTCGGGCGCGGGCCCGTGGGGATAAGCAGAGGGCGATCTGGGGCCGGGGCGTGGGCCTGGGGCACTGCCCAGGGCATCTGGAGGGGGAGTCTGGAGTCCCGGCCACGGGGGGAGGCCGTGGGGAAGTCGGGGTCCCTCTCGTATTGCGGGGTAAGAGTTTGGAATGAGGGTGAGGAAGGGGCGTTGGGCGAGTTGCAGAGACAGTCGCGGGGCCTTGGGAGGGTGCAGGGATACTGGCCAAACAGCTGTCCCCAGGGATGTCGTGCAGGCGGGGGGTGGGGGTAGGGGGTAGGGGGTGGTTTAACACATGTACCGGCGAAGGCTGGGGTTCCCTGAGGATGAAAGGAACAGTTGGCGTCCTCCGGAACTCCCGTGGGAGTGGGAGGGGCTCCGTGGATCCTGAGGGGCCTTCTAGGTCTTCGGGGAGTGTGGGGGTTCGCCGAGCTCGGGCGTTTTTCTGACCCGTTCTCCCCCATCCGCCCAGAACAGGCCGCCTCGCTCCTCAGCCTGTGGGCACCAGTGCCAGGCAGCTCCTGGCGCCCCCTGGCGGCCAGAGCCGCGGCCAATGTGGCGGCGCTGGTCCTCAGGGTGGGGGCCACAATTGGCCTGGGCCCCAAGGACTTGCGTGTCATTGTTCCCCACTGGACTGTAAGCCTCCAAAGAGGGGGAGATCTATTTTATTTGTTTTTATTATTATTATTATTATTATTATTATTATTATTATTATTATTTTATATTCTTATTGATTTCAGAGAGGAAGGGAGAGGGAGAAGACTGAAACATCAATAATGAGAGAGAACCACTGATTGGCCGCCTCCGGCACATCCCCTAGGGATGGATCATGCAACCAGGGCATGTGCCCTTGATTGGCAATCAAACCCGCGAACCTTCTTTGCGCAGGCCAACGCTCTAACCACCAGTCGGGGCTATTTTATTAATATTTGAACCTAGAGCTTGTGGAGTATTAAATCTTGCATCAGTAGGCATTATTTACCTGTCTATTTTGTATTATTTTACACAACTGGTATTCAAAGATTTCCCCCCTCTATGTATCTTACCTACAATTTGCACACCAGTAGGGCACAGTAACATGTACACAGGAGGCGATCAATAAACACTTGCTAAATACCAACATGAAGAAATGAATGCAGGGCGAGAATGACTACACCTCTCACCACGCCTACCTCCCCGGAGGAATTACATTTCCCAGCATGCTTGGCGCTAAGTGCGTCTCTGAAATCAAAGCGGCAACTACTTCCCACGGCCCCTGATTCGTCTTTGCGGGTAGATGCCGCAGTGCTTTATGGGAAATGTAGTTCTAACGCGCTGCCTCCGGCCTCCGGCCAACGGAGCCCAAACTAAATTTCCCAGCAAGCAGCGCGCGGGCCTGGGAAGAGGAGCAAGATGGCGGACTCTGAAGAGGATGTTTCGCGGACCGTGGGACCCTCTACTGCCCCAATTTCGTTTAGCTTCAGTCGTACGGCTGCCCGAAGACGGCTGGCCGACCGGGGAGACGACCAGGGTGCGGCTGCGGAAGAGAAGGAGTTCTTGAAGACCGTGGAAGGAAGGAAGCTGCAGAGGTGAAGCGCTGGTTCTTCCAACCCTTGGGCATCGGTGCGGTGGGTGCGAGGGGGAGCGTGCAGTCTGAGTTGACTGTCGCGGTGCCGGTGGCCTGGAAAGGCTGAGTGCCGCGTGAGGAAAATCGTGGCGGAGAGAAGGCAGGAGTTTGTAGGACAGGAGAAACTGAGCGCTGATGGCCCTGGGGATTGACGAGAGAGAACACATCCTGAGAGGGGGGTGTCTTTAGGGCTTGGGGGTCCTGAGGTGTGTGCGTTCTGAAAGAGGGAAATGTGAGAATGACAGGACCCCAGTGTCTCAACTGAAATGGTGGGGCTTCTCCTCCGGTATGGGGAACGGACTGAAGCGGCAGATTGAGGTTGGGGGTGGCCATCCGCGGCCTAATTTGGGAAGGCGGGTGTGGAGCCTGGAGCTCTGGAGAGGGTCTGGGCTGAAGATGGTGATTTGTGGCTCATTGTGGAAGCCATTGACTGGGGACTGATTACTGAAAGGCACTGGTAATTGTTGGGGGTGGAGGAGGGGATCCAAAGAAGGTTCTCCCGTTATATCCAGAGATGTAACGGAAGAACCAGACAGAGCCTGGCCCATGGGCCGGTGGGTGAGTTTGGCTCTGTTTTCTCTGAATGAAGGGCTGTGGCTCATGCTACTCTCCCGACTTAATCCCTTTGTGTTTACATCAGCATGAAGCCCCCAGAAGCCCCCAAGGAGCTCGTCATCCCCTTGATCCAGAACGACCCTCGCAGGCAGCCACTAACCCAGGCCCCTGGCCTATCCAAAGACGTTGAGGCCATTGGGGATGGGGTGCTGTCCCAGGCTGTGAAGGAGCTCATCGAGGGTGAGTCATTCCTCTTTGCCTCGCCCCGGTGAAGGAAGAACACTAGAGAAGTGGAAGGGTATGGTGGGACCTCATTGCTCCCTCCCATTCTTCCTCAGAATCCAAGAAGTCTCTGGAGGAAAGAGAGAAAGCGGGTGTCGACCCCACGCTCGCTATCCCCATGATCCAGAAAAGATGCACCCCCAACGAGGAAGGGGCAGGCAGCGAGCCCCAGGCTGAGACAGTGAGCCGGCCCCTAACCCCCCTCCTGCCCCAGCCGCTCTTTTCCCTATCTGCCAGGCCTTCCCTGCACAGAGCGGGGAAAGTCTGTGTGTGTGTTAGAGGCCTGCTGCCTACCCCTTCCTCCTCCCATCCCTTTGGCGTGTTTGGGGAACACCAAGGAGATGGATGTAACGGGATTGGAATGAGTGAAGGGGAGGGGTAGTAAATGAGGTCAGAAATGGTAGCTAAATCAAGCTGGCCCTTGCGGGCCATGGTGAGTTACTCTGAATGGGATGAGAGCCATGAGAGGGCCCTGAGCAGAGAAGGGACAAGGCATGATTTGACAGGATTTCTCCCACTGCTGGGAGCAGAACAGACTAGTAAGCAGAGATGGAAGCAAGGAGACCTGCTGGCTACAGATGACGGAGACTGAGACAAGAATGGTAGGAGAGAGACTTGGAGGGACAGCTAGGGCTTAATGAGAATGGTAAGAGCTGGGTGAGTATTCCTAATGGCAGCCGCAACCCAGACAATGGCATTCTGGCAGGAAATCTGTGTGGTATGTATCCGACATGGAGGCAACTTGTGTGTCTGGAGTGAGTATAAAGACTTGAGGGACCCCTAACTGGTTTGTCTTAGTGGATAGAGCATTGGCCTGTGGACTCAATTGTCCCAGGTTCTATTCCGGTCAAGGGCATGTACCTTGGTTGTGGGCACATTCCCAGTAGGGGGTGTGCAGGAGGCAGCTGGTCGATGTTTCTCTCTGATCGATGTTTCTAGATCTCTATCCCTCTCCCTTCCTCTCTGTAAAAAAACAATAAGGTTTTTTAAAAAAGAATTGGGGGAGCCCGGCCAGCGTGGCTCAGTGGTTGAGCGTCAACCTAGGAACCAAGAGGTCACAGTTGGATTCCCGGTCAGGGCACATGCTCGGGTTGTGGCCTCGATCCCCAGTGTGGGGTGTGCAGGAGGTGGCCAATCAATGATTCTCATCATTGATGTTTCTATCTCTCTCTCCCTCTCCCTTTCTCTCTGAAATCAATAAAAACATATTTAAGTAAAAGAATTGAGGGAATTAAAAAAAAAAGAATTGAAGGAGTGATGATGAGAGGTGAGACCATGAGAGGTGAGGGTTGTGTCTACAGAAGGAACCAAGTCTGTCTTTTATACCCATAAACCTACAATTTACCTCTTCACTTACAGTTTTTTGCAGTTCCTTTTGTTGTTTTGTTTTGAATTTTTTATTTATTGATTTTAGAGAGAGAGGAAGTGAGAAAGAGAAAAAAATGAGTTATTCCACTTATTTATGCATTCATTTGTTGATTCTTGTATGTGTCCTGGCTGGGAATTGAACCCACAACTTTAGCATAGCAGGATGATACTCTAACCAACTGAGCTACTAGACCAGGGCTGCAGTGCTTCTTTGAAGCCTATTTTTTCCTCTTTCCTTTTGTCTGCCTGCCTGCCTTCCTTCCTTCCTTCCTTCCTTTCTTTGTTTTAATGCTCACCTGAGGATATTTTTCTACTAATTTTTAGAGAGAGTAGGAGGAGAGAGAGAAACATCAATCTGAGAGAGACACATCGATTGGTTGCCTTCCCACACTCCCCAACCAAGGCTGGGGATTGAGTCTGCAACCAAGGTACATGCCCTTGACCGGAATCAAACGTGGGACCCTTCATTCTGCAGGCCGATGCTCTTTCCACTGAGCCACACCAGCGAGGGCTGGAGCCTAGTTTCCTTACAGCCCCAGACCGCCATCTCTTTTGACTGAACTCTTCTCATCAGCTTTCAGATGTCTTCTGGTTTCTCTCATCATCAAAAAACAAACAAAAATAAAACGTTCACTTCACTCTCCATTCTGTTCTAGCTTTGGCCTCATTTCTCTCGTTTTCCCTCCTCTTGCAGTTTCATCCATCCTTCCTCTCACTCAGCCTAGAAACCTTATCATCATCACCTTTGACTCCCCTCCTTATCTCATACCCTGTATACAGTCTGTCAGCAGAATCCTATCATGTCACTTTTCAAAATATATCTAGGCCAGGGGTGGGCAAACTTTCTGACTCGAGGGCCACCATGGGTTCTTACACTGGACCGGAGGGCCGGAACAAAAGCAACCTGACCACGCTGGCACTCTCATCTTGGGCTGCTGGTGAAGGAGCGGAGGGGAGAGCAAGAGAACCCTCCGCTCTTTTGGCTCCGCGGGCCGGAGAGAACAGCCGAATGGGCCGGATCCAGCCCGCGGGCCGTAGTTTGCCCACGGCTGATCTAGTATCTGACCACTTCTCCCCATCCACCGCTGGCATGCTGGTCTGAACCACTGGCATCTCTCATCTGCTCTAGTTACTCACTAGCTGGTCCTCCCTGGGGCTGCCACCCTCTTGTAACTCCTGGCCAGCTCTCTTAATTCATTTCTTGCCAGCCCTCTCTGCCTCTGCATCTCTCCTTCAATCACGTTGACTTCCATGATGGTTTTCACACCTACCAGATCTTATCTGCCTCGGGGGGGGCCTTTGCATCTTCCTTCTCACAGCTCATAGCTCCCTGTTGTCTCCGTCTGGTCTCCTCACAATGCCAACTCAGTGGCACTCCCTTCTTCATCTTTCTCATCTCCTTAACCTGCCTTCCTTTCCTCCGTATACCTTATCGCCACCTGACATACCACGTTTTATGTATTTTATTTCTTCTGTGTCCCACCATTAGAACATAAGCCCCACAAGGTCAGGGTTTTTTGTGTGTGTCTGTCTTGTTCATTGCCTTATCCCCAGCACCTAGAACAGTACGTGCCACTGAGTAGGTGCTCTGTAAGTATTTGTTGAAGGACTGAACTAGAGGCGTAGAGTGAGGGAGGGCAAGAGTCAATGAGAAGTTACCCTTAGGCTGATCGGAACAGAAGCAGTGAGGGCTACCCAGTAGGGGGTAGCACATGCACTTCAGAGGCCTGTTACCGTGCGCAAAGCCTGACTCTTCTTCCTCCTCCTGAACCCGCAGGTGCCCAAGGAGGCCGATTACGAGGCGGTCCCCGTGGAGGCCTACGGGCTGGCCATGCTGCGGGGCATGGGCTGGAAACCTGGCTTGGGCCTCGGTCGCACCTTCAGCCAGTGAGTTCTGGGGTAGGGCCATGGGGACGACAGGCAGAACAGGAACCAGGACCCCTGCGGGCACTGCCCCCCCAGAACCATGTAGGCATGGGAAGGGCACGTTACCAGCCTAACCAGTTCAGGGGTGTCTTCCGCTGCTGTTTCAAACTCCTATTTGCCCTTTGAAACGCGATGATTGGGTCCCCTTTACGGAAAGACCGCCCCTCTGGGCATCAGCCT
Organism: Vespertilio murinus; assembly: GCA_963924515.1. Taxonomy (NCBI): domain Eukaryota; kingdom Metazoa; phylum Chordata; class Mammalia; order Chiroptera; family Vespertilionidae; genus Vespertilio; species Vespertilio murinus. Next base: position 101,048,167 of record OZ004710.1, read on the forward strand.
CCTTGTCTGAAAAACGGGGATCACAGCATTGAGTTCCGGGTCTGTTGTGAGAAGTAAGTGAACTACATGCAAAGCACTCGCAGAGGTCCTGGCCCCAAATAAGCATAGGCTAGACATTTGCTCTTACTGCGCAGACTTGCAATCCCTCTCCACGATTCTAAACTCCAAAAAAAATTCTGAAAACCGAGCTTGTTTTCATAAATGCTTTGGCAGCCAAGGGTGGCCTGAATTGGCATTGTTTTGTGGTGTTTTTCTCTTGCTTGGTATGAATATTTGTATGATTTGCCCCGTAAAAATATTAGTGTATTTGGTTATACTATGGATCTCATGTAATGGGTGGCATATGTGACATGTTATTAGGTTGAATCCAATGAAATTGCCATTTCTGCAGGTCAAAAGCGCTCCTTCCATGAGATGGGGAAGTACGCTTAAACATTTTGAAAGGGTGGGATCTGGGGATGGGGATGGAGCATTGAAGACCTTTACACACCCCACCAAGCCCATATTTTGTGCCCTCTCCAGAGTGGTGAAGCCCCCTGTCAGCACACTGAGACCTAAAGGGCTAGGCCTGGGTGCCAACCTGGCTGAGGTCCAGGCCCTGGCCCCCTCCGGCCCCCGCCGCCCGCCCAGGCCGGGTGAGCAGGGGAAGAAGGAAGACCAGCCCCAAGGACTGGCAGCCGGAGGAGCGGTGGTGGTTCTTTCTGGCCCGTATCGCGGCCTCTATGGGAAGGTAAGGAGCCAGGAGGGGCCAGGAGCCAGAACCGGCAGCAGAAAAGATTGACGTGAGGGTCCGGACGGAGAAGAACCGGGTTTGGGACGGAAAGGCTGGAAGGCCTTGTCTTTTAGGCCTTATTTGGTAACTTGGGGCCACTTGCTGGGCCTTTGCGAGCCTCAGGTTCTAACTAAGGGGGGGAGAATGCCATAAGCCACAAGTGCATAAGGATTAAATGCTTAAAGCATGTCCCAGCCTCACAGTCTGGGGAGGGGGGGGGGGGACACAGGGACTAGGCCTGGTCCAAGCCCTCAGGGTCACAGTCAGCCTTCAGATGTCCATGGCCATCCCTCGGACTCCCCTTCCAGGACCTAGCCTGGACCAAGCTCGGTCCCCACTCTCAGGGGTCACAGTCTGCTGGGGGGGACGCTGGCAGGGCGAGGAGAGGGAAGGGTGGCGAGCTTGGTCCTGGCAGTGTAGGTCACGTCCACTCCCCCTTTGCCTAACCACTTCTTCCCAACCCTCCAGGTGGAAGGCCTGGATCCTGACAATGCCCGGGTCATGGTCCGCTTGGCCACGGGGAGCCGCATGGTGACTGTTAGTGAGTACTGCCTGCAGCCTGTCTCCCAGCAAGAATTTGCCAAGAACTTCAAGAACTCCTTGGATCCCAGTGAGTGAGCCTCTGACCTCGCTGGGGATGAGGGCTTGTCTGGGGCCCGCGTGGTGTGTGTGTGTGTGTCTGTGTGTGTGTGATCTTCAGGGGGTGCAGCAGTGAGAGTGGAGATAGTGGTTTATTCAGTTGGGTTTAAGAAAGGTTGATCTGCCGAAACCGGTTTGGCTCAGTGGTAGAGCGTCAGTCTGCGGACTGAAAGGTCCCAGGTTCGATTCCGGTCAAGGGCATGTACTTTGGTTGTGGGCACACAATATATAATTTTTAAAAAAAGAAAGGTTGATCTAGTAACCATGAGGGGTTTTTTAAAAATATATTTTATTGATTCACAGAGAAGAAGGGAGAGGGATAGAGAGATAGAAACATCGATGAGAGAGAAGCATCAATCAGCTGCCTCCTGCACGCCCCCCACTGGGGATGTGCCCGCAACCTAGGTACATGCCCTTGACCGAAATCGAACCCGGGACCCTTCAGTCCCCAGGCCGACGCTCTATCCACCGAGCCACACCGGCTAGGTTAGAGCTAACCATGAATCTTTAGCCCCTTTCCGAACTAGAAGAAACGGGCGTGGAAACCATCTTCTACCCTCGGGAGGTCTGTTTAGGGTGGCGAACCTCTCTTTTGCTAGGGGGGGAGAGCAGCTAGGACTAGGGCATAGCCAGGGGTGGGGGAAGCATTTTGGGCATGTCGGCAGCATGGGGCAGTTTGGCAGGTGGGAGATGGGAGATGGGTGCCAGCGGGGCTCCCCGGGACTCCCAGCCCACGCCAGGCAGGCGGCTGGGCAGGCACGGTCGGCACAGGCTGTGGCGGCTGGGACGGGCTTCCCGAAGGAGGCAAAGGCATGCTTGGGAGAAGGGACATGGCAGATGGGGGGTCTGAGCTGAGGTGAGGCATTGAGGGTCTTTCCCGGTTCTCCCCTTGGACAGGCCATGTGAGCAGAACCTCCTCGAGGCCACAGAACGGAACAGCCGCGTCGAGGAAGGGTGCAGAACTTGGCACTCGGCAGAGAGCAGAAGAGAAGCGGAAGCACCTTCCAGACCGGTGGGGCCCTGGGCGTCTGGGGTGACGGAGGAAGGTAGGGGTGTGGGGAGACTCCGGCAGTCAGAGAAGGCCGTCAGGGCAAGGCAGGTGCATAGAAGGAACTAGAAACGGTACTGCGGGTGGGCTTTACAGCATCAGCAAAGGGGGGGCGGCCAGGACGCACGTCTGACTGAGCCTGGGGTGGCCCTGTCTCCGCAGACAAGACGAGCCTCCGGCCAAGAGTGAGAGGGCAGCCCCGAGGGGGCCGCACTGGCTGCACAGGGACCTGCGCGTGCGCTTCGTGGACAGGCTGCACAAGCGCGGCCAGTATTACAACACCAAGGTAGCACCCGGGGACTGGGTCCCTCCTCCCCCGGGGACTGGGCCCCCCTCACCCGCTGACGTGCTCGCGCCCCCCGGCCCTCTCCCCAGATGATCATCGAAGATGTCCTCAGCCCAGATACGTGTGTGTGTCGGACAGACGAAGGCCAGGTCCTGGACGGTGAGTCTGAGGGATGGCCACGGGGTCATTAACGTCACGGGGTCATTAACGTCCTGGAGGCTGATCAAGAAGGCTGTCTTAGCCCTGGCCAGTTTGGCTCAGTGGCTAGAGCGTCAACCTGTGGATTGAAGGGTCCCGGGTTCGATTCTGGTCAATGGCACATGCCTGGGTGATGGGCTTAATCCCCAGTAGGGGGCGTGCAGGAAGCCACCAATCATTGATTCTCATCATTCATGTCCCTCCCTCTCCCCTCCCTCCACCCCTCCCTCCCTCTCTCCCCCCCTTCCTCTCTGAAATCAATAAAAATACTTTAAAAAAGAAGAAGAAGAAGAAGAAGGCTGTCTTACTTAGCCTGGTTGCCGTGGCTCAGTGATTGAGCATCAACCTACGAAGCAAGGGTCACAGTTCCATTCCTGGTCAGGGCACATGCCTGGGTTGTGGGTTGCGGGCTTGGTTTCCATCGGGGAGAGGCAGCTAACCAATGATTGTCTCTTATCGTTGATCTCTCCCTCCCTCCCTCCTTCCCTTCCTCCTTCTCCCCCTCCCTCTTCCTCTCTGAAATCAATAACAATGTATTCTTTTAAAAAGGCTGTCTTAGACCAAAAGCCTGTCCAGGCAAAAGCTGGGAGGCTGGGCAGAGTTGAAGTTTTTGGGGGGCCCTGCCTCCTTTCTAACACAATGTCAGATACTCAGCTGCGCCCCGCTTTCCACGTCTGCGAAAGCAGCCTGGAAATGACCCATTTCTTCCCATTGTGGCTGATGCTTTATGTGGGTGGGTGTTGACCCCCCATGCAGGGCAGGGCTTAAACCTGGTCAGAGCAGGCATCAGCGCTCTATGTACTCCCTTTAGTACAGCTGTTGCTAGCAACTGCTCCTTCGGTTTCCTCGCATGTGGAATGGGTGTAGTAGGACCCCCATCAGCCAGCAGCGTGCAGGTGGCTCCAGGGACTACATGGGAGACCCTGTGGCAGGCCCTCGGCTGCGGACCTCACTCGCCTTCCCTTCCTTCTCTGCAGGCGTCAGGGAAGACATGCTGGAGACCCTCGTCCCCAAGGTCCAGGGCACACGGGTGATGGTGGTGCTGGGGCCGCAGGCTGGACAGGTGAGGGCCAGACCTGGGAAGGGGCAGCGGGGGCGTGCAAGGGGTGTCGCGGGGTCTGGGCTGGCCTGGCTGACTTCAGCCGCCCCTCCCGCAGGTGGGCCGCCTGCTGAGCTGGGACCGAGAGCGGAGCCGGGCGGTGGTGCAGCTGCAGAGGGAGAACCGGGTGGCGGAGCTCCACTACGACGCTGTCTGCGAGTACACAGGCCCCGCCGACTCCGATGAAGACTGAGCCCCGGACCCATCCCATTCCCCAGTTGCCACTTACTGTTTTTGTTGTTTTTTGTTGTTGTTGGTTTTTAAAAATATATATTTTATTGATGTTTGACAAAGAGCAGGAGAGAGGGATAGAGTCAGAAACATTGACCAGCTGCCTCCTGCACACCTCCTACTGGGGATGTGCCCGCAACCAAGGTACATGCCCTTGACCGGAATCGAACCTGGGACCCTTCAGTCCTCAGGCCAACGCTCTATCCACTGAGCCAAACCGGTTTCGGCTGTTTTGTTATTAATAAATCTTTATTGTTCAGATTATTACCATTGTTTCTCCTCCCCTTCCCCCCCATAGCTCCCGTCCTCACCCATAGGTGTATGATTCTTGTCCAGCCACGTATTGTTTGGCGTTGGGGGTTTTCAGTTCCCGGTTCCGTACACGGTCAGAAGCCGGCCTTTGTCACTGCTCTGTCCTGCACTTGCAGTTCAGCCCTGGGACTGGGACGGGGCATGCAATGGATGGGCCAGAAGGGAGGCTTGAAACAAACCTCGTATTTATCAGCACTTCGTGTAAAATAAAAAGCATTTCAAATACTTAGCTGAAGACCTCATAACCGTACGCCGAGCGGTGAGGGGGTGGGAGGGGCGCCGGGTGGGAATCACTTCATTTTTCAGCCCCACTGCCCTGCTGGGCTGCCAGACCCCTTAACGGGCCCGTGTGCTCACGAACTCGCTCCGAACACAGAAGCTAGGACATCTGTCCCCTACGCAGATGCTATGGAGTCTGGAACACCGCATCTCTGGACAGTTTTCTGAGCAGGAATCCTAGCAGAGGCTCTGCTTCTCATCGTGGTTCACAGCATAACTTGAGTCCAATGATGGCAGTAAAGAGGAACGGAAGCGTCTATCCGGGAATGGGATATGTTAGCACTCCTTTCCAAAGGAGCCAGTCATGTTTTTAAAATACATTTTATTGATTTTTTTACAGAGAAGAAGGGAGAGGGATAGAGTTAGAAACATCGATGAGAAACATCTATCAGCCGCCTCCTGCACACCTCCCACCGGGGATGTGCCCGCAATCAAGGCTCATGCCCTTGACCGGAATCGAACCCGGGACCCTTCAGTCCGCAGGCCGACGCGCTATCCACTGAGCCAAAACGGCTTCTTTTGGCTTCTGCGGAGCCAGTTATCTTCATGGAACCCATTTTAGTCCCAAAACTTTGGCTTGAAGGTAAAAAATCTTTTTGTTTTTTAGCATATTATGCTTTTTAAGATTATTATTATAAAGTATCCATTTTTGAGAGAGGCCTATAGATTAAATTTTTTGTAATATATTTTATTGATTTTTTTTTTTTTTTTTACAGAGAGGAAGGGAGAAGGATAGACAGAAACATCGATGAGAGAGAAACATCGATCAGCTGCCTCCTGCACACCCCCCACTGGGGACGTGCCTGCAACCAAGGTACATGCCCTTGACCGGAATTGAACCGGGGACCTTTGAGTCTGCAGGCCAATGCTCTATCCACTGAGCCAAACCGGTTATGGCTAAAAAATCTTTTGCCTTGCTGCTGGGTAGCTCAGATGGTTAGAGTCATCCCAATAGGCCAAGGTTTTCGGTTTCATCCCTGGTTAGGCAGAGAAAAGAATCAACCAGCCAAAACCGGTTTGGCTCAGTGGTAGAGCATCGGTCTGTGGACTGAAGGGTCCCAGGTTCGATTCTGGTCTAGGGCATGGACCTTGGTTGCGGGCACATCCCCGGTGGGGGGTGCGCAGGAGGCGGCTGGTTGATGTTCTTCTCTCATCGATGTTTCTAGCTCTCTATCCCTCTCCCTTCCTCTCTGTAAAATATCAATGAAATATATATATTTTTTAAAAAGAATAAACCATTGAATACATACATAAGTGGAACAACAAATCGATGCTTCTCTCTCCCTTACATTCTAAAAAATTAAAAACAGAGAACGGCTCTGTCTCAGGTAGTATTTAGTTGCTCCAGGTAACTGGATTCTCAAAAAGTTATTGTCAGAGTCCTCAAACCTTTCTGCTTAATGGCCTGAGATACAAAATCAACAAGGGAGGTCAGAGTGTAGGCACAATTGCTTCTTTTCTTTTTTAAAAAGTTTTATTGAGCCCTAGCTGGTTTGGCTCAGTGGATAGAGCGTCACCTGCGGACTAAAAGGTCTCAGGTTTTATTCCAGTCAAGGGCTTGTACCTTGGTTGTGGGCTCGATCCCCAATGGGAGACTTGTAGGAGGCAGCCCATCCATGTTTCTCTCATCATGGGTGTTTCTATCTCCCTTCCTCTATGAAATCAATAAATACCCTGTTTCCCCGAAAATAAGACAGTGTCTTATATTAATTTTTGCTCCCAAAGGTGCGCTAGGTCTTATTTTCAGGGGAGGTATTATGTTTCCATGAAGTAGGTCTTATTTTCGGAGGATGTCTTATTTTCAGGAAAACACGGTATATATTTTGTAAATTGATTTTAGAAAGAAACATCAATTTGTTATTCCATGTATTTATGCATTCATTGATTGATACATGTGCCCTGAGCAGGGATGAAACCCAAAACCTTGGTCTATCAGGATGACTAACCAACTCAGCTACCCAGCCAGGGTGGCGCAATCGTCTCTAAATCATTCCCAGTCACTAAGTCGTAGATGTAATAAGTAGGATTTGAGTTAAATCTAGGCCAGTGGTCAGCAAACCGCGGCTCGAGAGCCACATGTGGCTCTTTGGCCCCTTGAGTGCTCTAACGCCACTCCTTCAAAATAGACTCGCCCAGGCCGAAAACCAACTTCTGGGCCACAAAGTTTCAATCGCACTGTACATGCGTGCCCACACGTATTTTGTGGAAGAGCCACACTCAAGGGGCCCAAGAGCCACATGTGGCTCTCGAGCCGCGGTTTGCCGACCACAGATCTAGGCCACCGGTACAAGTCCTGATGGGTCAGAATGTGGCACGGTGCTAGAGAACGTAAAACTCCGCTAGGGCAGGATAGCGGAGAAGTTGCTGTCCCCACCGCCAAGCAGAGGCAGACCGCTGTTAGAACCACAGTGAAAACAGCCATGTGCTCCTGAGGTAAGAGATGATTACGGAACCTTCCAGTATTTACTAACCCCAACATGAAGCACACTTGCACACACTGACTTTTTTGTCATTCCCTAATTCCAGAACTCACCTGTTTTCAAGATTGGCCAAACAGGCTTGTTAAGGGGGATAGCAGGCACAAACCCTACTCCGGTTCTCCCCTCTCCGGTCATGGTCATCGTGAGCGCAGGCACTACCCCTGGAATTCCAGGCTTGAAGTATTTTCAATCCGGGGAAGGGTTGGGATTCTAGAGTTTGAAGACTTGACAATAACCTTTTTGAGAATCCAGTTACCTGGAGCAACCAAATTCCACCTGAGACAGAGCCCTTCTCAGTTTTTGGGGGTTTTAAAAAAATATTTTATTGCCAAAACCGGTTTGGCTCAATGGATAGAGCGTCGGCCTGCCTACTGAAAGGTCCGGGGTTCGATTCCCGTCAAGGGCATGTATCTTGATTGCGGGAACATCCCCAGTAGGGGGAGTGCAGGAGGCAGGTTATCAATGATTCTCTCTCATCGGTGTTTTTAACTCTCTATCCCTCTCCCTTCCTCTCTGTGAAGTATCAATAGAATATCTCTGTAAACAGAGAGGAAGGGAGAGGGATAGAGAGTCAGAAACACCGATGAGAGAGAATCGTCTATCTGCTGCCTCCTACACAGCCCCTACTGGGGATGTGCCCGCAATCGATGTACATGCCCTTTACCAGAATCGAACCTGGGACCCTTCAGTCCGCAGGCCGACGCCCCATCCACTGAGCCAAACCGGCCCTTCTCAGTTTTTAATAATCTTGGCAGAGCCGGACAGTGCTCTAACCAAAGGCCCTACCCAGCCAAGGCTTCGGAGCTTTTCAAATCCTCCTCTGGACATTCTATTCCTGGGCTCTTACATTCATGATTATTGGTCAACCTCTTGTTTGCTCTGACTCTTACCACCACTGCAGGCAACTGTGGAGTTGAACCGTGACCACCAACTGTTTTGAAATGGCTCTGCCAACAGCTCTGAGTCAGGTCAGACAGAGGTGAGCTCTGTAAGGGGAGGTGTCTCAGGAACTGCCTGCCCTACAGGTGACAACTTTCTGGCTCTCACACCCACGAGGATGGCTTCTATTTTAAAAAAGAGAAGTGCTGGTGAGGATGTGAGAAATTGGAACCTTTACGAACTATTGGTCGGAATATAAAATGGTGCAGCTGCTATGGAAAATAGTATGGCATTCCCTCCAAAAAAAATTAAAAAACCAGAATTACTATTTAATCAGTCAATTCCACTTCTGGATATATAGCCAGAAGAATTGATTTTGCACACCCATGCTCATTAGAAGCATTATTCACAATAGCCAAAAGCAATCCGGTGTCCATCAGTGAATAAGCAAAGTGTGGCATATATATATATATCCGAAACCAGTTTAGCTCAGTGGATAGAGCGTCAGCCTGCGGACTGAAGGGTCCCGGGTTCGATTCCGGTCAAGTGCATGTACCTTGGTTGCAGGCACATCCCCAGTGGGGATGTGCAGGAGGCAGCTGGTCGATGTTTCTCTCTCATCAGTGTTTCTAGCTCTCTGTCCCTCTCCCTTTCTCTCTGTAAAAAATCAATAAAATATTTTTAAAAATCAATTATATATATATATATATATATATATATATATATATATATATATATATATATTTAAAAGCATAAGGGACCAGAACAACTGGAATGACGCGTCGTTATGAAGCGCACTGACCACCAGGGGGCAGATGCTCAGTGTAGGAGCTGCCCCCTGGTGGTCAGTGCACTCCCACAGCCGGCCAACATCCCACCGTTCCTCGCCTGCCAGCAGGCCCTGCCTCGAAAGGGGAACCAAGGCCACCCTGGACATCCCAGATGAAGAGTTTAGGTTCCATTCTTTTCTTTTTAATTTATTTTTTTAAATATATTTTATTGATTTTTTTACAGAGAGGAAAGGAGAGGGACAGAGAGTTAGAAACATCGATGAGAGGGAGTCATTGATCAGCTGCCTCTTGCATGCCCCCTACTGGGGATGTGCCCGCAACCAAGGTACATGCCCTTGACCAGAATTGAACCCAGGATCCTTCAGTCCATAGGTCAACGCTCTATCCACTGAGCAACACCGGTTTTGGCTAGGTTCCATTTCTTTTAGCCTCTCCTCCCATCCTGCAACTGCCCCCCTTGCCCTCCAGGGTACGGGTTTGCCTGGATGCACTTAGTAGAGGGATGTGGGGTAGGTCTGTGCGTGGAGGGTGAGTTAACCTGGTGCCGTGGCTGCTGGGCAGATGTGAGGCCAGCATACTGAATTCTGTCTGACAAGCACCAGACCCTTGGGTAGGTTTTCAGATGAATGGTTCCTGCTGCCAGAAGAAGACTGTCCATTTAAAGGGCTTCTGCATGCCGAAACCAGTTTGGCTCAGTGGATAGAATGTCAGCCTGTGGACTGAAAGGTCCCAGGTTCGATTCCTGTCAAGGGCATGTACCTTGGTTGCGGGCACATCCCCAGTAGGGCGTGTGCAAGAGGCAGCTGATCAATGTTTCTCTCTCATCAATGTTTCTAACTCTCTATCCCTCTCTCTTCCTCTCTGTAGGAAAATCAATTTTTAAAAAAGTGCATGAGCCTAGCCAGTGTTGCTCAGTGGTTGAGCATTACTGATGAGCCAAGTGATCCTTGGTATGATTCATGGTCAAGGCATATCCCTGGGTTGCAGACTTTATCCTCAGTGGGGGGCATGCAGAAGGCAGCTGATCAATGATCCTCTTTCATTATTTTTTAATACATTTTTTATTTTATTTATTTTTTTTTACAGAGAGGAAGAGAGAGGGATAGAGAGTTAGAAAGATCAATGAGAGAGAATCATTGATCAGCTGCCTCCTGCACACGCCCTACTGGGGATGTGCCCGCAACCAAGGTACATGACCTTGACCAGAATCGAACCTGGGACCTTTCAGTCCGCAGGCTGACGCTCTATCCACTGAGCCAAACCGGTCCCAGCTGATTCTCTTTCATTATTGAGATTTCTCTTTTTTAAATATATTTCATTGATTTTTTACAGAGAGGAAGGGAGAGGGATAGAGAGTTAGAAACATCGATGAGAGCAAAACATCTATCAGCTGCCTCCTACACACTCCCTTCTGGGTATGTGCCCACAACCAAGGTACATGCCCTTGACCAGAATCGAACCTGGGACCCTTCAGTCTGCAGACTAATGCTCTATCCACTGAGCCAAACCAATTAGGGCTCATCATTGGGATTTCTATCTCTCTCTCCCTCTCCCTTCCCTCTAAAACCAATAAAAATCTTTTTAAAAAAGTGTACAATTAAATGGGGTTTTTTTTTAGTATACTTACAGAGTTATATAAACATCACCATAATCAGTTTAAGAACACTTTCATAATCCTGTTAACATAAAAAACAACAACACTGTAAAGAACAACAACCTGTAAAGAACTTTGGTGAGTTTATTTGAGCCAAACATAGGTTGGGAAGCAGAACCTCAAGGAATGGAGATAATGCTCCAGAGAAGGGCGGGTTACATTTGTATTTATACATTGCAATCAAAGGAGGGACAGAGGTGGGTTACACGAAATTCATTGGTGATAGATTAAGGAGGTGGGATAAAACAAAGGGGGTGGGAAGAGGGAGGGATCCTGGGTTTGGATAAAAGGTAAAATGATGGACACAAACATAGGTGGGTGCAGGAACAGTTAACATGATAATGAAGGAATTTTAAAAGGGAAGTTACAAGTTACCTAGACATTTCAAGGGTATGTTATCAAGGTATGTTATAGCCTCTAAAAAGACCTATAGGCTCAGTTAAGGTAAAGGCATCCTTGTCAGTGAAGATACTGGCCTAGGATGTAACTACCCACCATAACTGCATTTAAATTTTAATTCCAGACCATCCTTTGTGATGACTTTAGGTCTCTGACTTTGCAAGACCGCCACGCAGGCCTCCCCTGAGCTTGTCAGGTCAGCACGTGACCCCTTTCACCCACAACCCTCAAAAGAAACCCCATACCTCTTTTCAACCATTGCCCCTCTTCTTCCTCCTCCTACCTCAGCCCCAGGCAACCACTAATCGTTTTGTCTCTATGGATTTGCCTGTTCTGCACACTTCATACCAATGGAGTCATACACGTGAGGTTCTTGGTGAGAACAAAGACAGAGTCCAGACCAGTCAAAAGGAAGTTTAATCCTTCACTCCCGGGTGAGGTTCACCGGTTCTGAGGGTAGGTCCAGAGAAGTCACGCTGGGCGGGAGCTGAGGCACTTTTTTAATACAGGTGTTCAGTGAGGGTGGAGGACCAGAGCTGAAGATGGATGGAATTTCTGCCACAGGCAGGGGTTCCAGGAATGGAACCAATATCTGTGCCACCATTTGCCTGGAGCACTCGTCCATCAAGGGTTCCTGGAAGGAACCAGCATTTGTGTCACCATCTGTCTGGTGCACTAGTCTGTTATCTGCGTCACCTTCGGTTGCACGCATGGCTTCTGGAATTCCTCTGACCTAACAAAACAATATGCAAGTGGTCCTTTGTGACTGGCTTCTTTCACTTAGAATACTGTTTTCAAGGCTCTTGCCATTGGTTGACATGACAGAGACAGGAGAGTATTTGAGCCACGGAAATTCCAGAGATCTGTTTGGATGGTCTACATTTGAGATGCCTTGAGACATCCATGAAAACATGTCAAACAGGCCATAGCATATATGAGTCTACTGTTCAGGAGAGGTCTGGCATAGAGGCCTAAGTTAGTGGGTCTCCCCTAAAAAAAAAAAAACTGCAATAATTAAGGCTATGATACAAGATGAAATCACTTGAGACAATACTGTCTACAAAATGAAGGAGGCCAGGATCATCCCAAGGATACCCTAATATTTGGAAATTGGATAAAGATGATTAGCCATAGATGTCAGAGAAACACAAGAGAGTTGAGAGCAGGAGACTGTGGAATGTGCTGGACAATCACGGGAGAGGATAGGGAAGTAAATGCTGCTTTGATAAAATTATTATTCATCAGTGATCTGGTAGAGCCATCTCAGAGATATGGGAGTGACAGAAGCCAAACTGAACTAAGTTAAATATGATCTGGGACTTGAAGAAATGTGGCATGAAGAAGGCTAGAAGACTGACTTTGTTGAGGAGCATAGCAATGGAGTCCTCCATGGATGTTGACAACATAGTACATGAAAGCATCTGGCCACCAGTAGGGGAACAGCTGAACACTGCTACATTTAATCCATGGAATGTCATGAATCAGCTTAAAAGGATAAATAAAACAGATGTCTATGATATATAAATAACTTTTGAAAGAGACAGACAGACACACTGACTTGTTGTTCCACTTATTTATGCACTCGTTGGTTGATTTTCATATGTGCCCTAAACCGGGACTGAACCCGTAACCTTGGTGTAATGGGAGGACGCTATAACCAACGGAACTATCTGGGGAAGGCAAAACACCATTTTCATTTTGTAAATAAAGAACTGGGTGGGAGAATTCCACCCCGGGTTTCTCACAGCCAAGGGTGGGTAGTCTCAGCTTTCAAGGTCTCCAAGATCGCCCGCCTCTGCCCTAGGGTCCCCACCCTGTCTTCTCTCTAGTCCAGTGTTTCCCAAAGTGTGGTGCGCGTACTCACAGGGGTACGGGAAGAGTTTGGTGGGGATATGCACTGCACCGTGCTTAGCTGCGCCTAATCCTACATTCTCATTAGTCAAGTCAAGACAGTCTTGTGAGGCGTGAGATGGTCCGGTGTGCAAATAAATGTTATTTATAATATAACTTTTATTTATATTTTATTATGAATAATTTCATTTTTCGTTTATTATTATTTTGTGTATGTACCAAAAAAAGAAGAAAATAAATATATTTTGATTGTTATTAAAAAACATTCATTTTTTTTTGATGAGGGGTACTCAGCGTTACGAAAATTATAGAAGGGGTACCCATATGTCAAGTTTGGGAAACACTGCTCTAGGAGTCTGGGAGAACAAGGTATTAACAGAGCGCGGCCACTCTAGCCCACCTCGGAGGTCCAAGTCTCGTTTGCCCAGAAAGTTAACTCCTCGAGCTCTCCAAGCTGAACCAAGTGGGAAATCCCCATCCCTTTCCCACTTAGCTCCCTCGCCCACCCCTCTTCATTCCCTCAAACACTCAGGACCACGCGACGCTTCCTCCATTCTCTGTGCCCTCCTAGAAGAAACCAGTTTTCATTCGCGTGGCTCCAAAACCACAAAACAGGAACTAGGAGGGCTGTGGCTTCACCTTCCAGCCAGGATATGTCATTTCCGGTGCCAGGCTCCCTCCCCCCGGAAGTGAGACCTGATGTAAACAAGGGAGCCGGGTGTCAAGGCCCTGGAGGTCAGAAAGCTGTGCCGCGGGCGGCACCCAGACCTGGGCCTCGGATCGGGAGGCGGGAGCGGAGGTCAGGTCTGTACAGGCGGTGGGGAGCTGGGACAGAACTGGTCGGAGTTTGGGTGGTGGGCTGGGAGGCCTTTTGAGCAAGGGTCTTGGTGGTCGAGGGGATCTATGACAGGGATCTTGAATGGGTGCTGGCGTTGGAAGGTGTATGAGTGCTATCTTGGACATGAAGAAATGCTGGGGAGGGGGGTCATTGTGCGAGGCATCACCGGGCAAGGTTCTTGGGTGGTTCGGACCTTTGGAATGCGAGTCCAAAAAAAAGTGTTATCCTGGAAGCTGGAGCTGTCAAACGAATGGGTCTTTGGGGAGTGATGTGGCACTGGGCAAGAAAGGAGGTTTGGGCTCTTGGAGGATGGAGAAGGGTATGCCTGGGCAAAGTTCCTGGGGAGATCAGGGTTTGAAGGGAGTTTGGGAGCTCTAGGATGGGAAACTTAAGGAAGCCCGGGACAGGAGGGGGGGTAGGGGTTTGGGGAGGTGTGTCCTGAACAATGGTCCTAAAGAGGTAGAGGTGCTTTGGGGCAGGATCATGGGGAGAGGAGAAGGGGTCTGGGAGGAGGCACTTGTCAACATAAGAAACGTACAGACCTGTTGAATTTTTGTTTTACTTAAGCCAAAACTGATTACAATTGCCAGGACACAAGATCTCAAATGTTTTGGAGAATAACACTTTGCAGTTTCTTTCTTGCATTTGAGATTCAGGCCAGAACATAAGGAAGATTACATGAAGGTGGGGGAGAGCAAGGTGGAGTTCAGATTAAAAGGAGGGAGGGGTCTGAAGGGTGGCATTTCAAAGGAGGGAGGGGTCTCAAGGGTGGCATTTCAAAGGTATGTTATCCTACATTAGCAGAGACAATGCCGGGCTTGCTTAAGACCAAGATAAGCCTTTTACTGAAGAAGTTATCTGCCTGTGGTATGACTACCCACCGTGACCTACCCAGTTAGGAATTTATAATCAGATCACCCTGCGGGTTTACTTTCTGCAGAGCCCTTTTTGTCCACAAAGCATAGGGGACAGGATTCCTGGGGGTAGGTCCAAGCCAACCCATGTTGGAGACGTGGACAGTAGGGCACATGGAAGAAGCTTTCCTCCAGGAGTAGGGGACTTGGAGTGATAGGGGGTTCTGAGGTAGGGTCTTTAGGGCATAAGGGGATCTAAGGAAACATCCAGGCAGGTCCTGGTGGGAGGAAGTTAGCATTGAATGAAAAAGGTTCACCTGGAGGTAGGCTGGGATCCTGAAGGAGTTTGGGGAAGACTGTGAGGAGGGAAGGTGTGAGAACACTAGAGTGGTGGATTAGGTTGCAGAGGTTCTGGACAGTAGACCAAAAACATACTTGGTCTCAGGCCCAGGTCATGGAGGTGCAGGAAGAGATGGATGTGCTAGCTCCCTCTCCTCGTTGGTTGACACGAGGAGTTGGGTGCTAGGTTCAGGTGTGAAGATGGGAAGTGGGTGGGGGGTTGACTCAAGGCCAGGTGGGGTATTGGGGTCAGGATTTCCTGGGTATGGGGAGGAGATATCACTGGGGAAATTACTTTCTTAATACTTTCTGACAAGAAGCTTGTGAGTGCTGGGGAACAAGAAGGAGGTGAAGGGTCCAGGTCAGGGTAGCCAAATGTGAGAGGTTCCTGGCCATGCTGTTTAGGGTTCTTGGGAGCTTAGAGTGGAGACCCCAGGACTCTCTGCCCCGTTTTTGTCTTCTTTGCAGTCGTGCTGTGGTTAATTGGTAGCAGAGTGGGAAGAGGAAGAAAAAAATCAATTAGGGAAAGGAGTTCTAGGACTTGGAGGGCAGACCCCAGGACTCTTTCCAACCCTATCCCCATTTGTGTCCAGGGAAGCAATCCTGAATCATGACTCAGCAACCACTTCGAGGGGTGACCAGCCTGCGTTTCAACCAAGACCAAAGTGAGAGATTCGCACCTGTAACCTTGTGGGAGGGAGGGAGGGAGGGATAGGATGGTTAAAGGTGGGTGTTGAGCAGCCTGTCCTAGCTTCCCACGTGGGCATCCTCTGAGGCAACGTGGATTCCTCCTATTCCCCAGGCTGCTTTTGCTGTGCCATGGAGACGGGCGTACGCATCTACAACGTGGAGCCATTGATGGAGAAGGGACACCTGGGTGAGCCATCGGTGGGGAAGAGGCAGCGGGTAGGAGGGCTGGGCTGGGCATTAGCATTCACCCTTGCTGACACCCTGGTCCTTGTCCAGACCACGAGCAGGTGGGCAGCATGGGCCTGGTGGAGATGCTGTACCGCTCCAACCTGCTGGCCCTGGTTGGCGGTGGTAGCAGCCCCAAGTTCTCAGAGATCTCAGGTAAGTGCCCTTATCTCATCTGCCCTTGGCCCAGATTCCCTGGAATCATGGCCCCCTCCAGGAACCCCAAGGCACTTGAAGATGAAGACGTCAGAGCACCTGAAAGTCTAACAGTGAGGCCTACAGCTTAGAAGTCATGACTCTTATAGCTTAAGAAGCTTCGTGCTTTGTCTTCATTTAACAGACATTAATTGAATGTCCCCTGTACGCCATGTCTTTACATGTAGGGTACTTGTTGTCAGCCTGGTACTGTTCTAAGCACTTTATGTGTATTAACTCATTTAACCCTCACCCTAACTCTATGTGGTAGGAAGTATCAATAGACCATTTCTACAGATGAAGAAACTGAGGACCAGAAAGACTGAATGACCTATCTAACCAATAGGTTTAACATAACTTTTTATGTGTATGTTCTTATTTCTTTTTAGAGAGAGGAAAGAAGAGGGAGAGATAGAAACATCAATGAGAGGAGCATCATTGATCGGCTGCCTCCCACATGCCCCCTACTGGTGATGGAGCCCACAACCCGGGCATGTGTCCTGACTGGGAATCGAATTGGTGACCTCTTGGTTTCTGAGTCAGTGCTCAACCACTGAGCCACACTGGTCAGGCTAGGTCTGAATATCTTGAAGCTGTCTCCCCAATGCTCACTTGCCTTGAGTCTCAAGTGCCATCTTGTTTTAAAGGGTTTTTTTTTGTTGTTGATCCCATTGGGATGGGGCAAGAGTCTAGGATTTCTCACAAATCTCGGGAGGAAAGGGACTAGGGCCCTGGAGGCAGAAATAGTGACAAGATTAAGTCCCTGCCTGCTTGCTGACGGGCCATGAGGTTCTTGAGTGAATACTCAATCCCTTCAAGCCTCAGTTTCCTCACTTGTGAATGGGTGTAACAGTTCTCATGCTGTGTGAGGCTCACATTGAATGCTAGTGAAAGGTTAAACAAGTGGGCGGAAGTCCCATGGGGAGTAGGGTGGGTTTTGTATCAGCAGGGCTGTCCCTCAGCTTAAACCTTGGCCCCTATAATGCGCCCAACTTCCCAGCAGTGCTGATCTGGGATGATGCCCGGGAGGGCAAGGACTCCAAGGATAAGCTGGTGCTGGAGTTCACCTTCACCAAGGCAGTGCTGGCTGTGCGCATGCGCCATGACAAGTGAGCCTGAGGAGGACTGGGGGTGGGGGAGGTAGGAGGTCCCCGTGGCAGGTGAGAGGGTTAGTTCTGCCTGAACATCTGCCCTCCCCTCATGGCTCTTGTGTGTTATGTGATGCCTACAGAATTGTGATTGTGCTGAGGAACCGCATCTATGTGTACTCCTTCCCTGACAATCCCCGGAAGCTGTTTGAGTTCGACACCCGGGACAACCCAAAGGGTAAGAAGACCCGGATATGCAGGAGTAAGGGCCGGAGGCAGGGGAAGAGGTGGAGGGGAAGTAATGAAGAGAACATGGGAGGGGTACACAGAAGCGGGGAGGGGGATGGGGCGGAGAGAGGCATGGAGTCTTTGCACAGAGATACTCAGATGGCCTGGATGCACATACAGGGTGGGCAAAAGTAGGTTTACCGTTGTTCATATGAGAAAAGACATTCAAGTTCTTATCATTACAAGAGACAGGATTCTTCAACAGAATGTCACAATGCAGCTGTAAACCTTTTGTTGCCAACCCCTGTACTCCCCATCTATTCATCTTCCCATCCCTTAGCCCAGTGGTCGGCAAACTCATTAGCCCACAGAGCCAAATATCAACAGCATGATGATTGAAATTTCTTTGGAGAGCCACATTTTTAAACTTAAACTTCTTCTAACACCACTTCTTCAACACAGACTTGCCCAGGCCGTGGTATTTTGTGGAAGAGCCACACTCAAGGGGCCAAAGAGCCGCATGTGGCTCGCGAGCCGAAGTTTGCAGCCTTAGCCAGTTCTCTCTCCCAACCCTTAGCCCTGCCCCACTCATGTGCTCCAGATGGCAGAGTAATCATACCTAGTAAGCACGTGGGTGGGTGTGTCAGGGATCCTGGGGGATCCTGGGGCTGCCTCAGCTGCTTAGGGAAGAAGGGGATCTGGTGGGATCCCAGCTGAGGACAGCACCCTGAGGGTTCTATAGGTAACAAGTATCATGGAAGGTTGAAGTCCAGCCCTTATCCAGCACTGTCCATTCTGAGACCCTGCCTGGCCACTGTGTCCCCTTCACCAGCCCCTCCCCCTACTCCATCCTCACATGCTAGGGATCTGTGACCTGTGCCCCAGCCTGGAGAAGCAGCTGCTCGTGTTCCCAGGACACAAGTGTGGGAGTCTGCAACTTGTGGTGAGTTGTCCGGTGGGCAGAAGCGAGGAGGTGGGTGGACCAGTTCTCCCTGTAGCGCGGGACCCTTCCCTCCATACTACCCCAGCACAGACTGCTCCTTCCCTTCACAGGACCTGGCGAGCACAAAGCCAGGCACTTCGTCGGCGCCATTTACCATCAACGCACATCAGAGCGACGTGGCCTGTGTGTCCCTGAACCAGCCAGGCACCGTGGTGGCCTCGGCCTCCCAGAAGGGCACCCTTATTCGCCTTTTCGACACACAGTCCAAGGAAAAGCTGGTGGAACTGCGCCGAGGCACTGACCCTGCCACCCTATACTGGTGAGCACGGGGAATGCATGGTGGGCCAGCGCCTCCCCGCCATATGCCAGGCAGGCGTAACTGCTGGTTTATCTTCCAGCATCAACTTCAGCCACGACTCTTCCTTCCTGTGCGCTTCCAGTGATAAGGGCACGGTCCATATCTTCGCCCTCAAGGATACCCGCCTCAACCGCCGCTCTGCGTGAGTACCCTCTCCCCCTGCCCCGCCCTGCCACGTACCCATACCCTGCCAATGTACCATACCCGGGCTTAGTCAGTACTGCCTGCAGGCTAGCTCGAGTGGGCAAAGTCGGGCCTATGATCGGACAATATGTGGACTCTCAGTGGAGCCTGGCGAGTTTCACGGTGCCTGCTGAGTCGGCCTGCATCTGCGCCTTCGGTCGTAACACTTCCAAGAACGTCAACTCTGTCATTGGTAAGTGGGATGAACCCTTGACCGGGGGTTATTGCATGGGCAAAGGCCTGCAGGTTGGACCTGAGAGAATTTTAGGGAGTAGGAAGCCTAAAGAAGCTAGAACGGGTGGTTCAACTCCATTATCAGTGAGGGAAGTGGCATGCGGGCAGAAGCCCGGAAGGAGATTTGTAAGCCAGGGGATGCCTGTATTCAAGTGTGTGGCTTTGGCGGCCTCTAACTTTTTTACTGATCTTCCCCCTCCTCCTCCAGCCATCTGTGTAGATGGGACCTTCCACAAATATGTCTTCACTCCTGATGGAAACTGCAACAGAGAGGCTTTCGATGTGTACCTTGACATCTGTGATGATGATGACTTTTAAGGACCCCGTGGGTTGTGCTAGGGACCTGCAGTGGCAAAGTGCAAAGCATTTATGGGAGTGGGAGTGCTGAAAGCCACCAGCCAGCAAGCACTAACCGGGCAGGTGCACACTTTCCACTCCTCAGAGCAATGCCTAAACAGCTCATTTCTCCCGCGCACTTCTTACTGGTGTCCTTAAGGACTGTGTACCCACAGGCCAGGCCAGAGACCCAGAGGGGCAGCAGATGCCCTGGGACTTCCAACCTGGAGAAGAGGACTAGGTCCCCAGAGCAAGTGCCCTGATCCAACCTGTGGGGATTAAAAAAAAGTTCCCAGAAAGAGCCAATCAATGATATGATGAATTTGAATAAAAATTAATAGCATTTATGGCTGGACCTCGGGGGTGGGGCCTGGAAGAGATGAGGCTGAAAGGCACTGCAGAAGTGTCCAGGAAAGGTGTGACCTACTTGGACAGGAAGGAGGAGGGATCCTGCTCCCGTCCTTCTGACAGTCCCTGCCCGCACCACTGCTTAGTCCCGATGTCTGGCTACTGTTGTGCTGCTGGCGCCTCCCAGAACAGGGCCCCTTGGCGCCCCCACCTGGGAGTGGATGGGAATGCCACGCTACGCTGCCTGTATTTAGTTTCATGGCAGTTCCGGTTTTTGGCGTTTGCATTTCCGGTCACGTGTTGCGCGCCCGCGCCGTCTTCCTGGGTCGATAGGGTAGCAGAAACCCCGCCCAGACTCCATTTCCCGGTGTCCGCCGCGGTGGCGCGGGGCGTAACGGGTGTTGTAGTTCGGCTGCGCCCCTGGCTGGTCCAGCTCCATCGACTAGCAGGATGTCGGAGGTGCGGCTGCCACCGCTACGCGCCCTGGATGACTTCGTCTTGGGGTCGGCGCGTCTAGCGGCCCCGGATCCGTGCGACCCGCAGCGATGGTGCCACCGTGTCATCAACAACCTCCTCTACTACCAAACCAACTACCTTGTCTGCTTCGGCTTCGGTCTTGCCCTGGCTGGGTGAGGGAGGGAGGGAGGGAGGGAAGGCGGCGGCAGTTGGCCGGGGACGCCCGCAGGGCGTGGAGGGTGGGCCCGCAGGCTTCTGAGAACCGGGAAGGGTTAGGTAACCTGGGGTGGGGTGGCTGCTAGGCACGGAAGGGCAACTTCAGCCGAGATAGAAACCCTGAGGGCCGTGGGAGTGGGGACTTGGAGGGCGTGGGACCCAAGTTATCAGGAGGCCCTGGGGCCGGTTACCGCCTAGCCGGAGGGGTTAGTGGGACGGAGGAAGACCGGGGAGGACGGAGAATGTGGAACTGAAGGGGAAACACCTGGAAGGTGGACCTGAAGCTGAGGAGGACTGGAGAGTGGGACGTGAGTGTGCTTGGGATGGTGGGGCTCTGAGTGACCAGGCTGGAGGCCTTCGGGCAGGGGCAGGGATCTTGGGGAATTTGGGCCCGGAGGGAGGATCCCGGGACCGGAGGCCTGAGGTCAGACCGGGTGGGGGGTAAGATGAGAGTCGGACCTAAATCCTGGAAGAGGGAAATGTGTGGACACAGAAGGCCCGGGGGGGGGGGGGGGGATCTGCAAGGGTTGTGTTCCAAGGGTGGGTTGGGGCCGGATGGGGTGGAGTTCTGGGGGGACAGCGGGAAGGATGGGAGCGCCTGGAGCTCCAAAAGATGGGGCTGGCGGATTGAAAAGAGAGTCCGGGGCGCCTGGGAGTCGGAAGTCCTGGAGGGGGCGCTAGCAGACAGGGCTAGCCGGAGTGTTTCTCTCTGGGTCCGGACTGGGGACAAAGCTCTGAGGACCTGGAATCTGGCACGTGGCGGTCTGGGAGGCTCGGGGCCCGGGGGGCCCTCCCAGCTGGCTGACTGGCTTAGTTCTGTTGTCCCCGCAGGTACATTCGGCCGCTGCACACGCTCCTGAGCGCGCTGGTGGTGGCGGTGGCCCTCGGGGGGCTGGTGTGGGCGGCGGAGAGCCGCGCAGCCGTGCGCCGCTGCCGCCGCAGTCACCCCGCCGCCTGCCTGGCCGCCGTGCTCGCCGCGGGCCTCCTGGTTCTCTGGGCGGTGGGCGGCGCTGGCACCTTCCTGCTCAGCATCGCCGGCCCGGTCCTGCGTGAGTCTCCCCTGCCCGGAGGTGCCCGGGAACGGGGCCAGCGCGAGCGCGTGGCACCGGCCCTGCCCTGGTTCTTGTGGGGAGGAGAGGGGGCTGGGAGACTGAGCGGGCACGGCCACACCCCTTCACAAAGCACCTTCCCTGGCTATGTTCTCCTCTTCGGGGAATGACTCTTGATGCCGCCTTCCGGGCCCTCCTGGCGTTAAGTGCCTTCCAAGTCCCTGTTACCACTGGCCACCCCCCCCCCAGGCCACTGCCCTGTTACAAAGTGTTCCTCAGCCATGGTTTCAGGATCACAGGCGTCCTGTCCACTGACCCATCTATTGGGCCCCCATCGGCTAAAGGCTGCCGTCCCGTCCCACTGACCCCACTGCTTCTGGTATCGCCCGCAGTGATCCTGGTGCACTCCTCGCTGCGCCTGCGCAACCTCAAGAACAAGATCGAGAACAAGATCGAGAGCATTGGCCTCAAGCGGACACCGATGGGGCTGCTACTGGAGGCGCTGGGACAAGAGCAGGAGGCTGGATCCTAGGGCCTTGGGATCGGTACCCAAGACCCGGAGGATCCCAGCCCCAACCCACAACCGGGATTTAGAGCCTTTTCCCAGTCCTTAAACTAGGAGCCCCTTGCCCAGTTAAAGAAGCAGGGCATCTGTAATGCTCCTCCCCCCCCACCCCTAGATCCAGAAGGGATATCCCTCACACCCAGTCCCCATCGCCTAGGGGGGCTCGGGACACAGCCACTTACACCCAGTCCCGACGTGGGGCTTAGAGATCCGAGTATCCACGGTCAATATCAGATTCCGGGTGGAGAGACTCCCGCAAACCTAACCAGGGACCCACTTGTCTCCCAGGCTCGGTCCCAAAGCTGGGGTGTGGGGCTGACATTCTCAGACTTTCCCAGACCACGCTCCAGCTTTGAACCCAGAACCAGGCATTGCCAAACCCTGACCCCAGGACCAAAGTATTCTCAGTCCCCCTCTGGGTAGAAGTCAGGTATCCTAACCCTATGGAACCCTTGGTCCCCAGCGACCCCCAGCACTCACCAATCCCATTGTCTCCCCTCAGCTCTGCTTAGGGACTCTGCCCCCCACCCCCCACCCCTCCACACACTCACACAAGTTCCACAGGGGTGAGGGCCGCGGGGTGGGGGTAGTCCTGACTTGGAATGAGGCATCTATATCAGTATTGTTGCAACAATAAAAGCTGTTACATCGCTCAAGCCAATTGGGCCTATGGTAGTGGCCTCTGCTTTTCGATTCTGCTAGATTCTTTATGACTTGGGTCGGTCTCTGTCAGATATGTGGACTGATGGGGTGATCTCTCCTTCCAGGGACTTGTTACTCTCTAGCGTTAACACACAGGTAGTTGAGGGCATGCATGCTCCCCATTTTCATTTGTATGACCAAGGGCTCTGGTTCAGGGTTGGCTAGCCATCTGACCACCGACAGGCAAAGAAGTGGCCCCACATCGCAAAACCAGTAAGGCCAGAGCACATGACATGATCACAGGCCGTTTCCATGGTGTTCTATTTTTCATAACATGGTGGTGTAAAAACATATCTGGTCTTCACTACGGGTGTGGGCCCCAAGGCAAGGCGGGGAGAAGAGCGACACACGGGTTCGGTTTACACATTTATTCTAAAAATCCTCTTCCAGTGCGGGTAGTGTCTTGGGCCCAGATCGGTTGATACAAAAAGAAAAGTTTTCACACCAGGTAGAGGGGGTATGGGGACACCCCCCTCCCCAGCTCCAGAAAGTCACAGACAGGTATCATAGAAAACACAGTTCGTGTACATTTGTTTAAAAAGTGGTGGGTGGAAGGAAAGTCAAGATGTGACGCAGCCTGTGGCAGGGCGTCACCTGAGGATTGTACTGGCATCGATCTATCCGGTGCCAGGTTCTGCCACAGAAGGAGCCCAGGACACAGCACACCTGATGGTTGTGTCCTGGGGCCCCCCTCCTGTGGGGCCCCCAGAGTGGGGATAGGGTAGAGGTTGCCACCAAAGGCTGGGTTATCTCACCCTGGGGGCAGAGGAAGCGGGCACAGACAGGCAGACAGGGACTGGGGCTCCTTCCGAGCCCCCCCACCAAATGTGGGCAGAGCCCACCTCCCCAAGAGCTACCCTGGTGGGGGATGGCAGAGAGTTCTGTTCGCACCAGAGTCCCTAGCTGCCCCAAACAGGGCCATGTGACTATACGGTCCATTTCATGGGAGGGGTTCCTGAACGGAACAGGCCGGGCAAGGGACAGGAATGAACCCAACCAGACAAGATCACAGTTTCCCTTTATAAAACGTCTAGTGGTGGGGAAAGACAGTGAGAACCTAAATCACAACTGTAAACAAATGGAGGGAGGGGGCTCGGAGGCCCCGTTACACCATCCCCCACTTTTAAGCTGGCTGAGGGCCCCCCGTCCTCAGCACAGTATGAGAGAGGAGAAGCGGGGTGTCAGACACCTTCACGGGTCCACAGGGAGCCGGGGGCCGTGGGAGAGCAGGTTGGCGCCCCCCTGCCCAGGACTCAGAGCAACCACACCCCAGGGCTCAGCGAGGTCAGCGTGTGGTCCCCAGACTGCAGTCATGCCCGGGCCAACGAGGAGCAAATCAGAAGGGGTCAGACCAGTGTCCCCGGGGTCTGAGGGTCAGAACTGGAGGGCTGCTCCCCCTCTAGCGTCAGGTCACTTAAACGAGCGCTCAGCTCCGGGGGGTACAGGAAGTCCGCGTAGTATCTTTGGAAGGGGCGGCAGGAATCCGGAGGACAGGGTGGGAAGACAGAGGAGAGAGGGGGAGACGTACAAGACACAGACAGAGAGGAAGAGAAGCTCGTTAAAGAGGTGGCCAGAGGCCCAGGACAGCACCTTGAGGCTGGCAAGCAGGGGGCGTGGCTAAGACAGGAAGAGAAAGGCAAGGGCACAGGAAGTCCCTCCCAGCACCCCGGTTCCAAGGTCCATTTCCAGCTGCCATGCACTGCTTGTTAGAATATTAACATCCTGCTCGAGCTTGGCAAGGAACTGCTGCTCCCAGGGCCCAAGACACCCCTCCACCGAGACCCCCAAGGACTACTATAGGTCAGGCAGGGCCCGGAGACCCCGTGCTGAGGCTGACGCTAGCACTCATGGTCCAAGTCAATGGCGCTCGCCCCCTTCGCCCGGAGACCTTCGCCCTCTACCTGAAGAGACCCCCTCCCCATCAGTAAAAGCCCCCCCCATACCTGCCGGAGACAGGGGGCGCCGTGAAACTCCTCGAATGCGGGAGGGGTGCCTGGCTGGGGGCCCCATACAGCGCCTGGCCCACCTCATAGCAGCGGGCGTGGAGGAAGGGCGGGTGTTGCGGACCCATGTGGGACAGCACGGGCCGGCGCTGGGGCCCCGAGGCCAGGCCCGAGTTCCGGATGTACCAGTCCCGCAGCCCCTCCAGGGCAAGGCTCTTGTGGCCGCTGCGCTCGCCAGCTGGAGGGGCACGGGCGGGCGGGGGCATCCACAGCAGGGGGTTGGGGTGCACCTCTGGGCCCTCCGCGGCGTCCAGGGCCAGGCCACAGGGCTTGGTGCGGGCGGCCCGGGGGTGGGGGTCCTTGCTGCGGAGGAGGGGGCTGCTGCCGTCGGCCGCGTACACGGATGGGGGGCCTGGGAACATGGCGAGGAGCCCATCCCGGCGGGAGAAGGGTCCTGGGACCTCAGCGGCAGGCAGCAGCTCCCCCCAGCCTGGCCCCCCGAAGCCTCGGGGCAGGCCCCGGTCCAGGGGGTAGTCCAAGAGGAAGTCCCCGCACACAGGGGGGAGCCGGGGCCCCCCACGGGAGGCAGGGGCAGCGGAGCTGGGCCGGGCAGCCCGGGGAGGATCTGGGGGGCCAGCTGTGCGGGAAGAGAAGGCAGGGACCGGCTGGGGGCGCTCATACAGCACTTCGCTGCTCTTGCAGACTGGGGGCCCAGGGGCGGGGGGAGCCAGAGGCACAGGCGGGGAGCCAGCTCCCCCCGCAGCGGCCCTGTCCACCAGCAGGGCCTCGGAGCTGTTGCTGCGGCGGGTGCGAGCTGCAAAGAGCGAGGCGCGGTGGTCCGAGGCCGGGTCCGTGCGGGGGAAGCCCATCTGGGAGTCCTGGCTGCCAGACCACTGGCGAGAGTGGAGGCCTTCAGGTCTGGGAAGAAGGGGCGGGGGGGAGGTCAGACACAGGCAGATGGGCTAAGCGCCCCACGTCTGTATCATGTGTCTCTCTGAACCATCACTTCACCATCCCCCAAGCGGACCCTGGACTGGAAATTGTGTGTATAACGGTGTTCGGTAGAGGCATGCAAAGGGCAGAAGAGGTTCTGTCCCAGACGGAAGGAAGAGGAATTAAAAATGTATGGGGCCCTGCCGAAACCGGTGTGGCTCAGTGGATAGAGCGTCGGCCTGTGGACTGAAGGGTCCCAGGTTCGATTCCGGTCAAGGGTATGTACATTGGTTGCGGGCACATCCCCAGTAAGGGAGTGTGCAGGAGGCAGCTGACTGATGTGTCTCTCATTGATGTTTCTAGCTCTCTTTCCCTCTCTCCCTTCCTCTCTGTAAAAAAAAAAAAAAAAAAGTATGGGGCGCTGATGAAACCAGTTTGGCTCAGTGGATAGAACGTCGACCTGGGGACTGAAGGGTCCCGGGTTCGATTCCGGTCAAGGGCATGTACCTTGGTTGCGGGCACATCCCCAGTGGGGGGTGTGCAGGAGGCAACTGATCGATGTTTCTAGCTCTCTATCCCTCTCCCTTCCTCTCTGTAAAATATCAATAAAATATATTTTATTTTACCCAGTAGGGGGTGTGCAGGAGACAGCTGATCGATGTTTCTCTCTCATCCATGTTTCTAACTCTCTATCCCTCTCCCTTCCTCTCTGTAAAAAAAAAAAAATCAATAAAATATATTTTTAAAAAATGTATGGGAGCCCAGGGCTGTTGACTCCAAGGCAGAAGCCGGTGCGTGCAGGGCTAGAGAGGAAATGCTGGCAGGGGAACGCCCAGACGAGGGCTCTTCCGAGCACATCTGACCAGCACCCCTTGCTAAGGCGATTGCCATGGCTCCCCACTTCCTCCACAATGAGGTACTAATCCTTAGGCCTCAACTTCAAGGCCCTTCCAAAATTCTCTGCTCTCCCCACCCCCATGTGTATGAACCACCCAAAACTATCAGCCCACTAGCCACAGTCACTGCATGCAAGTTCCGTGAGGACCAGACTTTGCTTTGTTCACAGCCTGAGAGAAGCAGGCACTGGGAACTTAAGAATCGCTAGAGCCGAAACCAGTGTGGCTCAGTGGATAGAGCGTTGGCCTTCGGACTGAAGGGTCCCAGGTTCGATTCCGGTCAAGGGCATGTATCTTGGTTGTGGGCACATCCCCAGTAGGGGGGTGTGCAGGAGGCAGCTGATGGATGATTCTCTCTCATCGATGTTTCTAACTCTCCCTCTCTCTTCCTCTCTGTAAAAAATCAATAAAATGTATATTTTTTAAAAAGAATCGGTAGAGGACAATGGTTAAAAGCACGGACTCTAAAGTCAAGTTTTGGGCCTTTAGTTTGCTAATAAGTCACCTCGCTTCTCTGTGCCTCAGTTTCCTCATCTACAAAATGGGAATAACAATAGCACCTCCTCATAGAGACCTTGTGGTGATGAAATGAGTTGCCACTGATCCCTAGCAGACACTCAGTACTCAGTACAAGTTAACCAGAACTTAGTATGCCCACGTCAAAGGCAGATATTAGTGTTCCCATTTCACAAGTGAGGAGACAGGGATTCAGAGATGGGAAACGATACTTTTTTTAAATTGATGCTAGAGAGAGGAAGGGAGAGGGAGGTATAGAAAAATTGATCCACTGCCTCCTGTATGCCCCCTACTGGGGATCGAGACCAGAAACCCGGGCATGTGTCCTGACTGGGATTCGAACCAGTGACCTCCCGGTGCATAGGACGATGCGCAATCCACTGAACAACGCTGGCCAGGCAGGAAATGACTTGTCCAAAACACACAGAAAAGCCCCCACACCATCGCTGGGGCTTCTGCCCTCAAATCCTCACCCCCTTCTTCCCTACCAAGCAATTCCTGTTCTCCTTTCAAAGCCCAGCCTCTCATGCCCCACACCCTTTGGCAATGCTCTCCCACGTAAGCTAACGGTTCCCCCTCTGGTCCTCAAGCCCCACCTCCCCAGCCCTCTTACTTGCAGAGCTGGGGGCCAGTGCCCCTGGTGAGGACCGGGGTGGCGGGCACACTTCGCCCCTCAAAACTGGAGGCACTCCTGGGCAGTGAGCGTGTAGGGCTAGACAGAGACGGGCGAGCCCGGGGAGGGTCCACGTTAGACACTGTTCCCGCCAGCAGGCCCTCCTGCCAGCCTGGGCTCAGGACCCTGCTCCCGGCTCACGGGGAAAGGAGGGAAGGGGCTCGTCCTCACCTGGTGGGGCTGGCCACGGAGTTCCTTCGGCTCTTCAGGTCGCCATAGAGATCTGACTGGGGTGGTTTCCATGGGGTCCGCCGCTCAGGGCTGCCCCCAGACACCGCCCGCAGCTGGTCCCAGGTCTTGGGCGGCGAGGGGCGCTCAGCCAGAGGGAAGCAGCCACGAGGATCCTCTGGGTAGAAGAAAGAAAGTGGGGTGGGGGGGACCTCAATGACAGGGGCCAGATAGGTTGTGTGGGAAGCAACGGGCAGGGGCTGGGCGGGCTGGGCAGCTGAAAGTGAAGAGGGGAGCCCCGCGGGAGGGCGGGCGTGGCTAAGGAGAAGCCGGAGAGGAAGGGGAGGGGCTGAACAGGAAAGGGGGGCGGGTTTGGGGGAGGGGGTCCTCACCGTTATCGTGGCTGGCCCCAGACTCTGAGAGGGAGCTGCTCTCGGAGTGGAGAACCACATCCTCTACAGGCGAGAAGGGAGAGACGCAGCCCATCAATGCCAGGCCCTGGGGCCCCCCCTTATCCCACCGGCCGGTCTGCGCACCCCCCTGCACCCGCCCCAAGAACGCGCCTTTACTCAATCCCAGACCACCCCAAACTTTCCTGGGGTATGGGTCAGTCCCCAATCCCCCCCCCCCCGCCACACACACATGCACACACACACGCACACACATGCACACCCATGCCCGCTAGCCCACGCCCATCCCCCTGCTCTCCCCGGGCAGGTGCCCAGAGCCCGGCTCACCTTGGCTGAGCTGAGTGAGGCGCGTGCCCAGGCAGACACCCGGGGCTGCGAGGACGGCCCCCGTGGACAGCGGGAGCACGGGGAGACCCAGGCGGACCCGGAAGTCCCCGAGCTGCTCCTCCAGCTCGTGCAGCCTCCGCAGCGCGTCGGCCTGCACCTGGCGCCGGCGCCGCCGCTGCTCGGCGCTCAGCTCGGGGGCCAGGGCCAGGCGGCGGGCGGCGGCCGCGATCTGCTGCTGCACCGACACCTCGCGCTCCAGCGCCTCGAGGGCCAGCTCCTGCGGGGCCACCGGGGTGGCGGGACACAGCCAAACGTGGGAAGATGCCAAGCACAGGAAGCGGTGGCAGAGCCCGTCTACACTGGGGGCCGGGCCTGTTCTTCCCCACCGGTGGGGACCAGCACCCTCTCCCAGACCACTGATGAGGGTCTGTTCAGGGCCGGTCCCTTTTCATTCCGGCCTCTCCTTCCCCTGGACGCAACCCTACTCCTGGCCCAGGCCCCCCCCCCTCCTCCTCTGTAGCTGTCTCACCCCCGCCTGTCCTCCCCGGCCATCTGCTCACCTCAGCGGGGCCCAGGGTGTGATGCACTGGGTTGGGGGGCGGGGGCGGGTAGGCTCGGGCCGCGGGGGGCCGCCGTCGGACCAACTGCGGCCGTTCACCAGGCTCCAGCGGGCACTCCGGGGGCAGCTGGCCAGTTAGCTCCTGAGGGGGCAGGGAGCAGGGGGCAGAGACCATCAAGGGTTAGTTGCGGGGAGGGGGCAAAGCAGTCAGGACTCCGGAAGCTACAGAAGTCCTACTAGGAGCCTAGTCCTACTCAGCATCGCTTGCCTGTTATTCCTCTTCCTCCTCCCAGTTCTCGGCCTGGCAGGTACACAGCCTGGCCCCTCGCCCCTTGACCCAAATCCCGGGCAGTGGCCATGGGAGGCAGAGAGACTTGCTTTGAGTTTTTATGAAGACACACAGTCTAGTCCTGGCCAGGTGCTCAGTGGTTAGAGCGTCGGCCCACACACAGAAGGGTCTAGGGCTCAATTCCTGGTCAAGGGCATGTACCTGGGTTGCAGGTTTGATCCCCAGCCTGGGCCCTGGCCAGCAACCAATCTCTCTCTCTCCTCCTACCCTCTCTCTCTCTCTCTCTCTCTTTCTCTCTCGCCCCCCTCCTTCCCTTTCACTCTCTCAAAAAAAAAAATCAATGGAGAAAATGTCTTCAGGTGAGCATCAACACCAACAACAAGACACACAATCTACAGAGTGGCCAGATGATGATGACCTCTGAATGCATAATATGTATATCCTATATAATAAAAGGCTATTATGCAAATTGTCCCCTCCACCAGGAGTTCGACCAGCAGGCAGGCCGGCCAACCACCATGTCTCCTCTCCCTGGCCAGGCTGGCTGGACCCCACCCATGCACGAATTCATGCACCAGGCCTCTAATATATATATATATATACTGAGTGGCCAGATTAGTATGGGTTCAGAGATTATAATGACCCGGCCACTCAGTGTATATCCTGTGCTTTACAGAATCCTCCTTCAGGGCCTGGTGCTGTATGCTCTGACTTGCGTTATTATGTCGGGCAGACTGTGTGCCCATTCAGGCCAAGAGGGAATAACGGCTTTAAATCACCCGGTGTCAGGTCAGGCCAGGTTTTACTGCCAAATTTTGAAACTAGCGATTGTTTTGCATTTTATTGGACTTCCAATTGTTGATGGGGGGGGGGGGGTCGTCCCCCATTGCCATATGTCATTGATTCTAAGACATCTAAGCTGAGCTAGAGGGTGACAGGGAATCGGCAGCTCGGACAGATGTCTCAGCAATGACCACCCCAGTCCGCCTACCTAGGAGCCCTGGATTCCCCACCCTCTCCCACACCCGACACTCTCAGGGCGAGGCTCTCACCGCCTCTTGGAGGCACACTTTGCGCAGCTCCTGAAGTTTCAGGCTCAGGGCCTCCTGTAGCGCCCGCTGCCGGTCAAGCAGTCCCCGCAGACGCTCTGACTTCACCTGCGGAGCCGCCTCCCCAAACAGGGCAGCTGGACACAGAGGGAGCAAAGATCAGCGGGGCAGCCACGGCATCCTACATCCTGTAGGGCCAGGGACCAACCCTTCCCAAGTGGGCGGGCGGGTGGTGACTCAGAGCCGGGGAGGAGGCGGCCGGAGGGAGCAGCAGATACCGACCTGAGGCGTTGTAAGTGGGAGAGGTGATCAGCTGACCTTTGACTTCCATCCTGGTGTTGTCAAGAGGCCTGGGCCGTGGCTTATGGTGGGATAAGGCCTGGTGGTGATGCATGAGAACCATTAAGGAAGCACATGTGTGGCCCCTCACCCAGCGTCCCAGAGCCCGGGAAGAAGGGGTACCCTGACCCCGCCCGCCTGCTTGACCTGCCCTCTCAGAGCCTGTGTCCATATCTAGCCTCCGCCCGGCACTCATACCTTGGTTCCCTTCCCATTGAGTGGGAGCACAGCAAGTGGGGAGCTGGGCAGACTTATGATGCCTCCTCAGAGGCCCATGGGCCACAGTCAGGATTCTCACCTGGAGGGGGAGAATTAATGTCACAGGTTCAACCAACTAGAACAACATGGGCATTGCACTCAGCACCCGAGTGCCTGGAAGAATTACCTTTAATCTTCACAACCGTGGCAGTTCTATAATTACCACTACCCCCAGTTTATTATTTAAAATATATATATATATATATATATATATATATATATATATATATATATTGTTATTGATTTCAGAGAGGAAGGGAGACGGGGAGAGAGAGAGAAACATCAATGATGAGAGAGAACCAATGATGAAGGAGAATCCTGCACGCCCCACACTGGAGTTGGAGCCCACAACCCAGGCATGCGCCCTGGCTGGGAATCAAACCATGACCTCATAGACCGACACTCAACTACTGAGCCACACTGACCGGGCCACTACCCCTGGTTCAGAGATAAGGAACACACAGAGGTGAAGAAACTTGCCTCTGGCTAAGGCTAGAGCCCAGGCCACCCCTTTGGCCCGACATTCTCCATCGCTAGAGCTGCTCCAACCCCACCAGTTCCTCCTAAGGTCACAGCCCATCTGACCTCAGGGCCTTTGCCCGGGCTATGGCTGCTGTCTGGAGTGCTCTTTTCACCCATCACGACCCTGGTTCGGACATGCTGGGGCTTAAATGTCACTTCCGGAGTTGGGCCCCCACATTACATGCCCTCACAACTGCTGTCCAACAAGAGACTGTCCCCCATACATTCGGGAGGACAGGGAATGTGTCTGTCCTGTTTTTTGTTTTGTTTTTCTTTTTAAATATATTTTATATATTTTTTTTTTATAGAGAGAAAGGGATAGGGATAGAGTTAGAAACATCGATGGAAGAGAAACATCCATCAGCCGCCTCCTACACACCTCCCACATGGGATGTGCCCGCAACCAAGGCACATGCCCTTGGCCGGAATCGAACCCAGGACCCTCCAGTCCACAGGATGACGCTCTATCCACTGAGCCAAATCAGTTACGGCTGTCTGTCCTGTTTTCATCAGTGTCTCTGGCACTCAGAGCGATTCTGTGTGCACAGCAAGCGCTCAGCTGGATCTGCTGGGTGAATGAAAAGATGACAAGCTCTAGCTGGTTTGGCTCAGTGGATAGAGCGTTGGCCTGTGGACTGAAGGGTCCTGGGTTCGATTCCAGCCCAGGGCACATGCCTGGATTGCAGGCTCAGTCCCCAGTAGGGGGCATGCAGGAGGCCGCCAACCAATGATTCTCTCTCATCCTTGATGTTCCTATCTCTTCTTCTCCCTTCCTCTCTGAAATAAAAAATATATAAAATATTTTTAAAATTTAATTTAAAAAGGGTGACAAGGCCGAAACCGGTTTGGCTCAGTGGTAGAGCGTCGGTCTGCGGACTGAAGGGTCCCGGGTTCGATTCTGGTCAAGAGCATGTGCTTTGGTTGCGGGCACATCCCCGTTAGGGGGTGTGCAGGAGGCAGCTGGTCGATGTTTCTCTCTCGTTGACGTTTCTAGCTCTCTATCCCTCTCCCTTCCTCCCTGTTAAATATCAATAAAAATATATTTAAAAATAAAAAATAAAAAATAAAAATAAAAAGGGTGACAAGGCAGCTGGCCCAGGGATTGAGCCTAGATCTGTAGGTGGCTACTCATCCCAACTCTATTCTGAAGCTTTGGCATGGCAGGGAGAAGAGTGCCCCCTCTCCCCCCAGCCCCTCTGCCCACCCCAGGCTGTCCGGCGCCCAGCTGGGATTTTGACCAGTCAAGTCCACAGCTACAGACAACAAGCCGGCTGTCTCCTCCTCTCTCTCCGGCCCTCGCTGCCCTCGCTGCCCATTGGGCCTGCTTTGGCGGGCTATCGGCCCTGCCCTCGCTCCCTCCTCTGGAGTTTGCTCCCTCCCTCCCACATCCTGCTCGGTCCCCAGCCGGGCAGCCAGGTGACATCACCTGCCACCATCTGGCCTGACCTGGGCGGCAGGCAGCTGGGAGGGCCTCATAGGTCACAGGCGTCCCATCCCCATCTATCTCGAACCTACCAGCTTGCCATCCTCCGAGGTCTGCCATCGCTCAGCACAACGGGGTTTCCTGGACGCCCCAGCCCAGCCCCTCTGCCCCGTGGTTCCTGGGGGTCCTTCTAGCCAGCCTCCATTTGGGTTTGAGGAACCCTGCCAAGGCTCCCCTAAACCTGCCTTCGCCCTCACAGAACCCCCCACGCCTCCCCGGCGGCCCCACTGGCCAGGGCTCGTCCCACTTCTCACACGAAGCTGCCTCAGCCGTCCTTCCCGTGGAGCTCCCGGCATCTCGGAAGTCAACGTGGGGGCCAGAGAGGAACCCCGACTCCACCCTGTCAGCCTGACCTTGGGGACATAGCTGAGGCCTGAGTCATGGGGTCACCGGGCAGGCTAGACACAGGGTGCACGCCCCACACCCCCACACCTGGCTCCCGAACCTCTGGCTCTGCGTGTCTGCCCTGGGCACACACGCCCTGGGGCCCGGGGCTGCCAGGTGCCCACCCAGAGAGGATAGGCGATCCCAGCAGCCCCATCCCCAACAGCCTCCCACACCGGCCCCCTGCTTTCGGCTTTTCGCCATGGTGGGCCTGCCGTCCAAGATGGGCTGCGGAAGGAGAAGGAGAGGGGAGGACACTCCCACACCCAGAGGCGGGCCCAGCAGGTTTTTCAGGTCTGCCCTTCTGACACCACAACCACGAAATTCCTGGCTATAATGACTGTTTACAACCGAGACACCTCACCTGGGTGGCACCCCAACACCTTCAGTAGGACCCCCATTTCCACATCCTGCCACCGCGGGAGCAAATAAACCCTAAATAAACCCTCCGTGTCTACACTGCTCACGCTATCCTAAGGGCCCCCTGCCCCAGGTGAACAGATGCGGGGGGGGGGGGGGGGGCGGGCTCTGGGCTCTCCTGAGAGGCTGGGCCCAGGGTAAGGGCGGGCAGCGGCTATTCCCACTGAGAAGGAAGGGGAAAGAGGAAGTCGGGGGAGTGGAAAAGGGAAACTCTGCCTTCTCTTCTCCCTGATCCCTTCCCTTCCCTTCCTCCATTTCCGCCAAGGGATCAGCTGCATGCCAAGAAAGGAAATTGGACATTTTGGGCTTCACCCATCTACCCAGGCCCTCCCTCGCTGTCCTCTTGCGCAGATCTAGCCCTTTCCCGCAGAAACCATGAGCGCACCCCCTACCCTCCTCACCCCAACCTGTGGGCCCGTGCTCCCAGGTGCTCCCCAATACCAGATAGGGACGGCGGGGGGGCTCCAGGTACCTGAAAACATAGTTGTCTCCACCAGGCCCGGCTCCTCTGGCAGTGGCGGTGAGCAGTGAGTGCAGTGGCAGCGCCTAGACCGCCTCCCACTAGGCAATGGCCCAGCCTACCTGGCCAGGGACTGGGCCGGCCCATACCTTTTAACCCTTGCCTGCCTGCCACCGAGGCTCGGGTCACGCTTGGAGGCAGTCCTCGGGGTCAGGTAGCCTCAGGGTGTCCAGCACAGCCAAGAAGAGAGCCTAAATCTTCCTCTTCACCCCATCCCCCACCCCAGCAGAGAACGGGGGAAGAAGGGCTAAGGATGATGGCGGTGGAAGCTGCCCAGATTCCTAGATGAGACCCTGTGCAGCCCAGGTGTAACCTGGGAGCTGGGGGGTGAAGGTCTGGCGAGGCCCAGAGAGTAAATCTGTGTGTGTGTGTGCGTGTGTGTGTGTGTGTGTGTGTGTGTGTGTGTGTGTGTGTTGGCAGGCCTCATCACATTCCTGAGGCCCCTACCCTTCCCGCCCCCGACCCCCCGCCCCTGCAAGGCATTGGTATGGGAAGGCCTTAGAGCAAGTCCGCCCCGCACTGAAGTCACAGTGGCCCAGCTGGGGAGAGAGGTTAACTTTTCTAAGGAGAGAGCAGACCTCAGGACACTCCCACCTTCTGCCGCTCCGCTCCGGGAGACCTCATCCCAGCAAACAAGTGCTTTAACCCCTTCCGGCCCCTGCAAACCTGGGAGGACGGTGCAGACCCAGCTCCTCGTGGCCAGCTTGTGGATGTGGAGGTGGGGGCTTGGAGCGGTGGTGAGGCCTGATTCTGATCACAGAGGCACGAGAGCAGGCCGCATCAGATCTTGGGGGGCTGGGTCCTGGGTCAGAGGCTACTCCTGCAAGGGAGGGGTGCTTCTTCACACCCAGGCTGCCCCCCCATTTTTCCCCTTTGGGCAAGTCAAGGAAATTGAGGGCTCTGAGTCCCCCACCACGGCCCGGCCCCGGGCTGTGGGCCTGTATCAGCACGCACCACAGCTCCCGCATTCCTCTGCAGACCATCTGTCTGTGACCTCGGGGCTCAAGCACAGCCAAGGCCCCTGCGGCAGTCCATGCTGCCAGATCAAAGGGCAGCTTAAGGCAAGTTCCCTGCCCACATACATGCCTCCTGCTACCCCAACCACCTTTCTTCCCCGGTATGAGATTTCCGCCTGCACAGAACACAAAGGCCCATTTCATCCCCCCTTCCCCCCCCCCCACCCCTGGCTGCCGGGGCTGGTGGAGGCGGCGGCCATAAGGTGGGTAGCCGGATGTTGGTGGGGAGTGTCCTCTCGGCCACGGCCTCTCCTGTCTCTCGTGGGACACCCAGGGTGTTGAGAAGAGGGATGTTTATAGAATCAGGCACGAGAGGGACAAGGGGATCTGGCTGACAATGCAGACTGAACCTCACGACTTGGGTTTCTTCATCTGAAAAATGGGTAACCGGCGCTTACAGAGCCCAGAGAGGTCCAAGACACTTTAAAAGGCATTTCACAGCGCAAGGTCACTCACACCACGTCATTAATGACTGTCGGTAACAACAATAACCTCACGCAAAGGTTCAGGAGTAAGGAGAAGAGAAAAGGTAACTGGGCCTCTTGGGTCAGTCAGACAGGCAAGGCAGTCACACACACACACACACACACACACACACACACACACACACACCATTGCCCTGGTACACAACGTTTAACAGCCTGGAAGCTGGCCAACCTCTAAGCCCCACAATTGACACTTGAGCCTCAGGTGGCCTCATGAAGGGGTAACAAGTGGTAGATCCGGGTTCAACCCAGCTCTGCCACTGACTGGCTGTGAGACTGCCTGGACAAGTCCCTTAACCTCTCTGGGCCTCAGTGTCATCATCAATAAAATGGGAGGATGATGAAGAGGGTTGTTGTGAGCATGACTTGAGTTAATACATTCAAAGCTTGTTTAGGATAGTACTTGGCCCAAGCTAAGTGCTCTCTATGTACTAGCTGTCACAATTATAAGTATTCCTCTTAACCCAAAGTCATAAATCAAAAAATATAAACATATATATGTTTATAAATATATAAAATATATATTTATAAACACATATAAACACATATAAACATATATATATATATATATATATATATATATATATTTATATGATAGGGCTGATATCCCTCAGCCTCACCTGATAAATGTGAAACAGAGCTGTTTTCCCTCAAATAACTTGTCTGAACTCAGGAACTAAATATAATCAGGTGAATTTCTGAGACAGAGCTGACTAGTACAGGGGGTGGAGAAAGTACAGAAGTCAGCATCAAAACCCTCCCTACTTGCTACTCAGCTCTGGATCCCTCCCTACTTGCCAAATCAGACATATTTGAAACAGAGCTGTTTTCCTTCATTGTCTAACCTCTCCCTACTCAACAGAAAAAATGCAGGGAACAAATATATTTATACAACACAGTATCTTTACTACCCCAATTCTAGCCATGGAGCTTGGGAAAATGAAGAAGTGAATAAGCTTTTGTGTTAGAGCTGATATTCCTCATTATCTGAACTCTTTCTACTTGTTATATAAAATGAAAACATTTATCAACATACCACGAAATCCATGTGACAAAGAGAAAGAGCAAGAGAGCTGGCAGAGCTTGGCCGGCGAGGCTCAGTGGTTGTGTTGACCTATGAACCAGGAGGTCATGGTTTGATTCCTGGTCAGGCTGCATGCCTAGGTTGCAGGCTCTAATCCCCAGTGGGGGCTGGTGGGGGGCAGCCAGTCAATTGTTCTCTCTCATTATTGATATTTCTGTCTCTTTCTCCCTCTCCCTTCCTCTCTGAAATCAATAATATTTTTTATTTTATTGATATTTTACAGAGAGGAAGGGAGAGAGATAGAGAGCTAGAAACATCGATGAGAGAGAAACATCGACCAGCTGCCTCTTGCACACCCCCTACCGGGGATGTGCCCGCAACCAAGGTCCATGCCCTTGACCGGAATCGAACCCAGGACCTTTCAGTCCGCAGACTGACGCTCTACCACTGAGCCAAACCGATTTTGGCTCAATGATATTTTTTTAAAGAGCTGGCAAAAAAAATCACTGTATATATATGGTGTCCCAAAAAATGTATGCACACACTTGAACAGCTAATAGTTCAATTGTTGTTTTGTTCTTTTCAGACTTAACCTATTGGAGTTAATAATTGGTTAAAAGTATATATTGCTAAACCAAAATACCTTCAGATAACTTGGGGGGCTTTCACTGTCTGAACTATCCAAACTCTCCCTCTCATA
This sequence comes from Vespertilio murinus, assembly GCA_963924515.1. Taxonomy (NCBI): domain Eukaryota; kingdom Metazoa; phylum Chordata; class Mammalia; order Chiroptera; family Vespertilionidae; genus Vespertilio; species Vespertilio murinus. Next base: position 101,085,846 of record OZ004710.1, read on the forward strand.
ACTCAGGTACCAAATGGATTGGGACTGCGAGAGATGCTTGCGCTGTTATTAATAGGTTTGGATAAATGCTTTAGGTCAATGACATGGGTATGGTATCTCGTTCCTCAAACTCTCACTACTCTCTATGAGAAATGCAGAACAAAACATAACTGAAGAATGCATTACCTGCTCACTATGCAAATTCTATCTGTCTGTCCCCAGAATCAGGGAGATTCTTACAGCAAGGGAGCCTTGCTGTTGTTATTGGTACTGTTGGATGGGCTTGATTCTAACACTGGATGAAGAGGGTGTTAGACCCACCCAGCGATCGCCCCCCCTCCCCCAGATCTGCTCACAGGGGTTAGATGGACTTAGCACAAGATACACTGACTGCTAAGAGAAGGGGGATTAGCCCCTGTCCTATCCTATCCCTACCAAGCCTTGATGTCTCTTCCTGGAATGGATTTTTTTGGGGGGTCAGGAAAGCAGGGATCGTGCACCCAGGGTCAAAATCGGGAGATGGGGGGAGGGGTGACATGACCTAGAAGAATCGCACATACCCTTGAGTTTCCCACCCCCGCGTATTTACTCAGTCCCCAACCTAACAAGGCTGGAAATCTGACCCAGCCCTCACAGACTCCCAGAGAGTCGCTGAATAATTTAGGGTGTTCTTCCACACTTAGGGAGGGAGGGGAGCACAGGAGCCGTTCTAAGCCCTCCTAGGGCAGGGAGAGAAATGCACGCTCTGTGTGAGATCACCGGGTGGGGGTGGGGGAAATCACATGCAAAAACCACTTTGGCCACACGAGGCCGAGGAGGCCGCTTGCTCTTGTCCATGCTAAGAGGAGCATTTGGGATGAACTTCAGAGACAACGGGATGGGGATAGGCGGAACCTCCCCGTTCGGGGCAGGGTATAAAGGGGCCCCTTTCCTTCTGGCTCAGAGGAGATGGAAAGTGGGTGTTCAGAAGGAGGGAGATGCACGGGGTAGGGGAGTATGCACAGGGGTAGACAGGGGTTTGGGGTTGAGACAGGGCGAAGGGACAGGGCAGGAAGGCATGTAAGGAACAAAACAAAATCAGTTAGTGTAGGACGGAGGTCAGGAGGTTGGACAGAGAAGGAGCCAGGACACTGGCCAGGACATAGGATGGAGTGAGGCTCAGGACAAGGGTTAGAGAGAGAGAGTAGGGGACAAAGAGCAGAGCAGGGATCAGGGTCAGGACAGAACGGTAATCAGAAGACACGATGGGGGACACATCAAAACAGATGAAAGGAAGGGATAGGGAAAGGGGCAGGTGCAAGATGGAGGTAAGAGGCAGGAAAAGACGGGTGTGGAATGAGGAGAGGAATGAGGAGAGCGATGGGACCAGAGAAGACAGGGGAGAGCAGCCCAGGTCTGGGGGCAGGGATAGGGCAGGAGACAAAGGGATGGTCTAAGGTGGCTAGCCAGGATGGAGATTGGGAGTCAGGAGAGGGGCCAGGGGGCTGGTACAGGGTGGGGAGAAAGTACAGAAGTCAGGTGCCAGGAATCTGGCCAGACACGGATCGGATTGGGGTTAGAGGGACAGGATGGGACTGGGAGGGGTTCAGAGACTGGATAAGAGTTTAGGGAACGGACAGGTCTCGAGCGTCAGGACAGAAACTGGGGTGATCAAGACAAGGCAAGATGAGCTTCCCCGATAGAACAGGGTCAGGCAAAGACCGGGGGTCAGGGCAAGGATCCTGGGCAGCGGATGGGCTTCGGGGGTCAGGACTAAGTTTAGGGTGACAACACCGGGGTGGAGGATGACGCCAGGCTGGAACAGGGCTAGGTCCGGGGTCAGACCCGAGGTCCTCGGGTCAAGACTGGCCCGGGGTTGGAGATTTTGAAAAGATGCAGCCAGGCTCGGCCAGGGTCCAGAGTGAGACCACGAGGTCAGAGGTGGAGGCGGGGGGCGGGCGTAAGTGCATCCCCCCCGGTGGGCCCGCACCCCGCCCAGTCTCCTCCCTTTCTTCCCCGGCGGGCGTTACTCACCCCAGGTCCGCGCCCGGCGGCACAGGCGGGGTCGGTGCGGCCGGGAGGGGTGGTGGGCGCGCCCGTCCCCGGCGCCTCCCGCTCTTCCCGCTGCCCGCGCCCGCTCCTCTCCCGCGCCCCGCGGCGGGCCGCGTTCGGTCGCCCCCCTGGTAGCCTCGGGGGGCCAGATGGGGGGCTGGGGAGGGCGGGAGAGCAGCGCGGGCTCCGGCGCGGGCGGGGGACCCCGGCCCCCCTACAGGTGACTCGGCTCGGTCCGCTCCGCTCGCGGCCGCGCCGCCGCCGTCGGTCTCCAGCCCGCGGGGAGGAGGGGTGGCGGCTGACAGGGGGCGGGGTGCGAGACCACAGGCGGGGTGCGAGACCACGGCGGCGGCGGCGATCGATTGCGCAGGCGCCAGTTCAGGTCTCGGAGCCTGGGAGCACCGGGAGCGATCCAGCCGGGAGCGCGTGCGCACAGGCTTTCTCGGGGGCGGCGGTGCTCTCCCCCTCCCCTGGCCACGCCCCCTCCGCGATCAGACTGGCGCCCCTCACCCCAAGCCAACCCCTAAGGAACCGCCAAGCCCTACTTCGAACTGCCTTCTATGAGACACCGCCGCACCTCTCAGCTCCCCCCATACCTCCCGAGCCCCAAATGCACCTCAAACCGCCCTTTGCCACCTCCCAAGGGGTACCCCCAAACTACTATCCATTGATCCAAAGCAATACTTCCAGTCCGCCCTCCATGGACACCCACGCTGGGCAAACTACTCTCCACTACCCCAAGTTGTCCCCCAAATTATCTGCAATAGGCCCTGAAACCATTAACCCCCCCAAAGCACTTTCAAATCATCCTCCATCTATCCTCAATACACACCCCAAACACCCTCCACTGACCCCAAATGGCTCTCCCTGTGCCCTCCTAACCATACTCTGCGCCCTCAACACCACTCCAAGCGTTATCCACTACCTGTGGTGTGGCCCCCCACTTGCACCCCAAATCAATTTCAATACTCATCCACCGGTTCCACCTCCAAACCATGTTCCATGAACCCCCATCAACCTTTCATTGACCAGCCGTCTACCCTGCAAAACCACCTTCCAACAGCCCCTGTCACTACCCCATTTACTCCCAACACTCAACGTGACCCTCTCACTGCACTTCAAACTACTTTCCAACACCCTCTCCGCTGATCCAAACTCCACCCCAGAGCACTCCCCAATGGTCCCCAAGTACCCCCAAATAAATGCCAACTTTCTCTCTGTAGTTACCCAATCAGACCCCCCCCAATCACACATCACCAACTTTCTCTCTGTAGTTACCCATTCAGACCCCCCCCCCAATCACACATCAGTGACCCAGATATATCAAAAAGCACTCTCCAATGATCTTTTCTCAATTGAGGTATATTTTACATACATAGAAATTGCCCACTTTAAGCATGCGCTTCAACTATTATAGTAAATTTTCTCAAGTGTGCAAAAATCGCCGCAATCCACTTTTAGAGCATTTTTATTATCTCAATGAGCTGTCTCATGCCTGGGAGCACTTGAGACTTTGATTCCCAACAATGTTATCAGTTTGGCTCAAACACACCCATAAAAATTATGTAAAAAAAAAAAAATATCTCCGACCCAAAACCAGTTTGGCTCAGTGGATAGAGCATCGGCCTGCAGAATGAAAGGTCTCGGGTTCGATTTTGGTCAAGGGCATGTTACCTTGGTTGCAGGCACATCCCCAGTAGGGGGTGTGCAAGAGGCAGCTGATTGATGATTCCCTCTCATCAATTTTCTAACTTTCTATCCCTCTCTCTTCCTTTCTGTAAAAAATCAATTAAAAATATATTTTTTTAAATTTCTCTGGAGCAGGCTGGAGGGGGTTAATGGGAGGAAAAGGGGGACATGTGTAATACTTTCAACAATAAAGAATTTTTTTTTAGCCCTGGCCAGTGTGCCTCAGTGGATAGAGCATCAGCCTACGAACTGAAGGGTCCCAGGTTCAATTCTGGGTAAGGCCATGTACCTTGGTTGTGGGCACATCCCCAGTTGGGGGTGTGCAGGAGGCAGCTGATCGATGTTTCTCTCTCATCCATGTTTCTAACTCTTTATCCCTCTCCCTTTCTCTCTGTAAAAAGATCAATAAAAATATTTTTTTTAAAGAATTATTTAAAAAAAATAATAATCTCTCACCCTGGCCAGTTTCGTTCAATAGAGTGTTGGCCTGCAGACTGAAGGGTCCTGGGCACATGCCCAGGTTGCAGGCTTGATCTCCAGTAGGGGGCATGCAGGAAGCAGCCAATCAATGATTCTCTCTCATCATTCATCTCTCTCTCTCTCTCTCTCTCTCTCTCTCTCTCTCTCTCTCCCTCCCTCTTCCTTCATCTCTAAAATCAATAAAGCTATTTTTAAAAATATCTCTCATGCCTGAATACATATAATCTCCATTCCCATTCTCATTCCCAGCCCCAGGGAACCTCTAATCTACTTTCTATCTCTTTAGATTTGCTTTTTATAAACATTTCATCTAAATGCAATATGTGGATTTTTGGTGTTTGGCTTCTTTCACTTTGCACAATGTTTTTGAGGTTCATGTTGTAGCATTATCAGTGGTTTGTTCCTTTTATTGCTGAATAATATTTCATACAATAACCTTTAATGGCTTCCCAAACCACCTACTAATAGCTCCCCAACTACAACTCATGATAGCCCTCTGATATCCAGGTCCCCAAATAACATCTGAGACGGTACCCACCAGCCCTCAACTATATCCCCAAACCACACTACTGACCCTCAAACTTCATTACTAAACTATCCTCCCAAAGCTTCATATTCACCTTCATATTCACTTCATATTCACTCCTTCCAATAGATAGTCCCCACTCTACCATCAAACTACTCTGTAACTCCCCAAAGAATATCCCCAAAGTGCCCTTTCAATAATACCCAACTCTGCCGAAACCGGTTTGGCTCAGTGGATAGAGCATCGGCCTGCAGACTGAAGGGTCCCAGGTTCGATTCCAGTTAAGGGCATGTACATTGGTTGCGGGCACATCCCCGGTAGGGAGTGTGCAGGAGGCAGCTAGTCAATGTTTCTCTCTCATCAATGTTTCTAGCTCTCTGTCCCTCTCCCTTCATCTCTGTAAAAAATCAATAAAATATATTTAAAAAATAATAATAATACCCAACTCTAACCCCAGACTACTCTCCAATTATAAACTTTGCCCCTAAAATTCCCCTTCCAAGAGCCTCCAAATCCACTTCTAAATATCCTTTGACTACCTTCCCTTGGCCCCAAACAATACCCCAAACCACTCTTTAATGATCACTATACCCAATCTTGTCTTAAATTGCATGCAGCTACACCCACAAAACATCTTTGAATTTTTCCCAATCATACACCCTAACCACCCTCCAAGAACTCTCAACTACAACCTAAACCAGCAATTTTCAACCCTTTTCATCTCATGGCACACATAAATTAAGCATTTGCCCTAGCTGGTTTGGTTCAGTGGATAAAGCCTCGGCCTGCAGACTGAAGGGTCCCCAGATTCAATTGATTTCAGAGAGGAAGGGAAAGGGAGAAATAGAAACATCAATGATGAGAGAGAATCACTGTCTCCTGTACGCCCCCTACTGGGGATTGAGCCTGCAACCCGGGCATGTGCCCTTAGTAGGGATCAAACTTGGGATCCTTCAGACCTTAAGCCAATGCTCTATCCATTGAGCCAAACCAGCTAGGGCCTTCTCTTTTTTTTTTAATATATCCTCACCTGAGAATATGTTTTATTGATTTTTGGAGAGAGAGAGAAACATTGATGTGAGCAAGAAATATCCATCCATCGTTTGCCTCCTAAACTCGCCCCAACTGGGGATCAAACCTCTAAGTGACTGGGAATTGAATCCACCACCTTCTGGTATATGGGAAGATGCTCCAACCAACTGAGCCACACTGGCCAGGGTCACCAACAGCACCGTTAATGTTCATATTTCTACCAACACTCTGTTTATGATGCTATATATATTCTCCAAGGCAATATATGCTTTTCTACTGTGCTCATCCTTCCCTTCTGAGGCGTCACCAGCAGTGCTTTTAATATTCATATTCTACTAACAGTCTATTCAAGGCAATTTAGACTTTTTCTTTTTCTTTTTTCTCCTTATTCTAGGCTTTCTTTTCTTTTCTAATATCCTCACGCGAGGATATTAGAGGGTGGGAATTTTTGATGCAGAAAAGGCGAGGGGAGGGTGTTGGCGGGGAGAGCAGGGAGAGCCAGAGAGGCCGTGGACTATGCCCCAGATAGAATTAGTTGTCAGTGCTGACACCAGGCCAGGCCTTGAGATACGGTCTCCTGGCCCCTTCCCAGCACTTGGGCCTTCTTTCACAGAACACTGTCAGCTTTCTGAAGAACAGTATGGCCCTGTGAATAACATGGTCGTCAATGGCATGATCCTGACATTGCTTGGGGATGTTTTGTCTTGGGTTGCTTGTTCTGCAAAAACAGGTGTGGTAAATGTGCTTAAAAGTGGTCCTGCACAAAGGGTAGGGGCTGCTCTCTGGACTCTCTGCATGGAGAAAGGCAGAGCAGTCACTGGCAGGCTAATAAAGGCTCCCTAAATTTTGATTTTGTCTGAACCACAGTGGTCGTTCACTCATCTTCGCTCCACAACAGAGGATACTTTTCTTCCCATTTATTTTTTTAAGTAAACATATCAAGATTTTATTGTCATATAATAAAACAAAATATGAAGCTTAGAACTGGATCACTTGACCCTTTCTCCCCTTGTCTCCTCCCAGTTCAAAATGCTTGCATCTCTTTTTAAAAATATATTTTATTGATATTTTACAGAGAGGAAGGGAGATAGAGAGCTAGAAACGTCGATGAGAGAGAAACATCGACCAGCTGCCTCTTGCACACCCACTACTGGGGATGTGCCCGCAACCAATGTGCATGCCCTTGACCAACGCTCTATCCACTGAGCCAAATCGGTTTCGGCCCATTGATTTTTTTAGAGAGAGTGGAAGAGAAAGGGAGAATCAGAGAGAAACATTGATGTAAGAGAAACACATCGATTGATTGCCTCCTTTGCACACCTGGACCAGGGTATGGGCCAGGAAGGAGCCTGCTGCCAAAGTACGTGCCCTGGACCCTATTGGAACCCGGACTCTTTGGTCCCGCAGGCCTACCTATCCAGAGAATCAAATAGGCTAAGGCTAGGCTTCTTCTTTCTTGTTGTTTTTGTTATGGAGCGAACTTGAGTAAACGACCACTGGAGTCCAGACCAAATTAAAATTTAGGGAGCCTTTATTAGCCGGTCGTCTGGCAACTGCTCTGCCTTTCTCCACACAGGGAATCCAGAGAGCAGCAGCGACCCTTTGTGGGGGACTATATATATATATATATATATATATATATATATATATATATATAATTGTTTTTTTCACAGAGAGGAAAGGAGAGGGATAGAGAGCTAGAAACAGCGATGAGAGAGAAACATCGACCAGCTGCCTCCTGCTCACCCTGCACCGGAAATGTGCCTACAACCAGTGTACATGCCTTTGACTAGAACCAAACCTAAGACCCTTCAGTCTGCAGACCGACACTCTATCCAAACTGGTTTCAGCTGGGGGGGGGGGGGAGGCGCACTTTTAAGCACATTAACCACATCTTGTTTTTGCAGACAAGCAACCCAAGACAAAACAGTTTTTCCCAAGCAACCTCAGGATCATGCCATTGACAACCATGTTATTCACAGGGTCACCCTGTTCTTCAGAAAGCTGTCAGTGTTCTATCTTGCAAGGCAATTTTGTGAGGTGCTGGGAAGGGGCCATGCGACCCTATCTCAAGGCCTGGCCTGGTGTCAGCTCTGACAACTAACTCTATCTGGGGCATAGTCCACGGCCTCTCTGAAGTTCTCAAAAATTCCCACTCTCTAACATTTTGTTTTTGTTTTTGTTGTTAATTCTCACCGGAGTATATTTTTTCCATTGATTTTTAGAGAGAGTGGAAGGGAGGGAGAGAGACACATCCATAGGGTGCCTGCCACACGCACCTTGACTAGAATCAAACCCAAGAGCCTTCAGTCCGAGAGTCAATGTTCTATCCACTGAGCAAAACTGGCTGGGGCTAGTCTAGGCTTTTTCTATCATGTGCCTCAAAATTCTTCCAGCTTCTACCCACTATCCAATTCCAAAGCCATTTCAATGCTTTCAGGTATTTGTTACAACATGTTATAAACTGAGTTATGTCACCCCCCCATCCATATGTTGAAGCTTTAACCCCCAATATGACTGTCTTATGAAATAACACCTGTAAGGAGGTGATTACGGTTAAATGAGGTCATAAGGGTGGGGCCCTAATGCAATAGAACTGGTATCCTTATAAGAAAAGGAAGAGAAGCAGGAGTGCATGTGCCCAAAGGAAAGGCCATGTGAGGACACAGCAAGGCCCAATCAGACTAAGACACAGCAGCATCTCACTCCTAGGTATCAAAATCTATATTAATTTCCGGTGGTTGCTCTCACTAATTGCCACAAATTTAGTGGCTTAAAACGTAAGAAATCTGCCCTAGACGGTTTGGCTCAATGGATGAAGCGTCAGCCTGTGGACTGAAGGGTTCCGGGTTTGAATCTGGTCAAGGGTGCACGCCGGGTTGCGGGCTCGATCCCCAGTAGGGGGCATGCAAGAGGCAGCCTATCAATGATTCTCTCTCATCATTGATGTTTCACCTCTCCCTCTCCCTTCCTCTCTGAAATCAATTAAAAAATATTTTTTTAAAAAAGAAATCTATTCTGTCACAGTTCTGGAAGCAAGAAATCCCAAATCAGTTTCATTGGGTCAAAATGAAGGTGTCAGCAAGGCCTTACTCTCCCTAGAAAATTGACGGGAGAATCTGTTTGTTACCTCTTTCAGCCTCGGGTGGCCGCTGGCATTTCTTGGCCTGTGCATCACTACAGTCTCTGCCTTCAAGGTCGCATTGCCTTCTCCTTTTCTGCCTGTCACATTTGCCTCTGCTTTCCTCTTTAAAGAAACTTGTGATTACAATTAGGTTCCATTCAGATAATCCAGGATAATATCCCCATCTCAAAAACCTTACTTTAATCACACCTGCAATCCATATAAAGTAACATTCACAGGTTCCAGAGACTTGGACATGGGCATTTTTAAAAAGAATTTTCTTGTATTATTATTATTTTTTAATGTATTGATTTGAGAGAGAGAGAAAAAGAGGAGAGAGAGAGAGATTTGTTGTTCCACTTATGCATTCATTGGTTGATTTTTGTATGTGCCCTGACCCGGATCAAGCCAGCAACCTTGGCATATGGAGATACCACTCTAACCAACCGAGCTAGGGCAGAAGGCTAGCTGCATCTGGACATCTTTTGGAGAGTCATCAGTCAGCCTGCCATACCATCCTATGACAGTTAACAGCTCTACTCCTTAAACTCTCGTGCAGAAGACCAAACTCTATCTTTTTTTTCTTTTTTTTTAAATTTTATTTTATTAAGGTATTTTCTGTGTACATAGTTTACCATTGCCCCCCCCACCAAACTCTATCTTTAAACACTGTCTTCCTATATCCCTCCAATTGCATCCCAAACCATCTTCCAATCCCAACTCTATTCCCAATTTACCCTCTAATAGCTACCATCTGCGTTCTTAAATGGTCCTCTAGCAGTCCCATTCCTCCTGAAGAATGATCATTTAGTTGCACAAAAACTGTCCAGTAGTAGTCCCCAACCTTACCCCCAAGCCACCCTCACCACTCACATCTATCCCTAAATACCCCAGCCCCCAGTCACCATCCAATTACCCTCGTTCTTTTCTCCATACCTCCCAATCACCCCACCCTGCTGTTGTCTCTTAAGGAAACCCCAGCTGGAGGGCAAAAGGAGGGAGAAAGGTAAGGAGAGAAGGAAGGAGGGATGGAGGGAGGGAGAGAAAAGGAGGGAGGTGTTCAAAAGAGGTGTGAGCGAGTGAGAGATTAAGAGAGAGGGGCTGAGAGAAATGGAGGATGGTTTTATTGTGCAGGATATGTGATGGGGGAAGGGCTTAAGGAAACATTTTGCATGTGTATATGAAGCTCATGTTTATAGGATTGAGGTGTGTTACAGGATAATTAACCTGTGGATCTAATGCTGCAATTTTCCCTCCCACTTTGCCACAAGTCTTTTTTAAAAATTTTTTTTTCATTGATTTCAGAGAGAAAGAGAGAGAGAGAGATAGAAACATCAATGATGACAAAGAGTCACTGATTGGCTGCCTCCTACATGCTCTCTAATGGGGATCGAGCCCACAACCCGGGTATGTGCCCTTGACTGGAATTGAACCTGGGACCCTTCAGTCCCCAGGCCGACGCTCTATCAACTGAGCCAAACCAACTAGGGCGAGAGAGAATTATTGATTGGCTGCTTCCTGCACACCTCCTATTAGGGACTGAGTCCACAACCCTGGCATGTGCCCTGACTGGTAATCCAAACATGCTCTCTTGGTTTATGGGTGGATGCTCAACCTCTGAGCCACACCAGCTGGGCTACAAGTTCCATTTGGAATTTGTTTTTCTTTATTTATTAAGGTATTACACAGGTGTCCTTATTCCTGCCCCCCCCCCCATTCATGTCCTCACCCTGCCCTGGTGTCTGTGTCCATTGGTTAGGCTTATACGCATGCATACAATTCCTTTGGTTGATCTCTCTCCCTTACTCCCACCCTACCTTCCTTCTGAGGTTTGACGATCTGATCAATGCTTCTCTGTCTCTGGATCTGTTTTTGTTCACCAGTTTATGTTGTTCATTATATTCCACAAATGAGTGAGATCGTGTGATATTTATCTTTCTCTGACTGGCTTATTTCACTTAGCACAATGTTCTCCAGTTCCGTCCATGCTGTTGCAAATGGTAAAAGTTTCTTTCTTTCTTTATTTTTTTTTACCGTAGCATAGTATTCCATTGTGTAGATGTACCACAGTTTTCTAATCCACTCATCTGCTGATAGGCACTTAGGCTGTTTCCAAATCTTAGCTATGGTGAATTGTGCTGCTATGAACATAGGGGTGCATATGTCCTTTCTGATTGGTGTTTCCGGTTTCTTGAGATATATTCCTAGAAGTGGGATCACTGGGTCAAATGGGAGTTCCATTTTTAGTTTTTTGAGGAAACTCCCAACTATTCTCCACAGTGGCTGAACCAGTCTGCATTCCTACCAGCAGGGCACGAGGGTTGTGCTCGTGAGGATGCAGAGAAAAAGAAACCCTTGTGCATTTTGGAATTTTTAGTGGTAATGTATTAATTTTTCAAAAGTTTATTTATGGCCCAAACTGGTTTGGCTCAGTGGATAGAGTGTCGGCCGGCCTGCAGACTGAAGGGTCCCAGGTTCGATTCTGGTCAAGGGCATGTACCTTGGTTGTGGGCACATCCCTAGTAGGGGGCCTGCAGGAGGCAGCTGGTCTATGATTCTCTCTCATGGATGTTTCTAACTCTCCCTTTCTCTCTGTAAAAATATCAATAAAATATATATTTTTAAAGTTTATTTATGGAGGAATTGTCTCTATTATGTGGAAATAATTTTTGTGTGAGCCTGTAGGGGTGTTTGTGTTGACCAAGTCAACGTGGCATAGCAGGGTGCCGATACCAAAAGGTGCGAGACAAGTAGGAGCTCAGTGGAGTTCCCGAGGTCCAGCTGATGGGCAGGGTCTCGGGCTGTTGGAAAGAAGGAAGGGAAGGTTGTGGATCCAAGGGTGCTGTGGGCTGACTGTGCACCTGAGGGTATGGGGGGAAGCCTTCGCTGTGTGCAAGCTGGCTTGCATGCATCTGGCACACAAAGGAGCCGAACAAATGTTTGGTGAATCAGCGCACAATCGAATGAATCAGTTATTTTTTGGAGAGCCTATTATATGCCAAACAACCTGCTACTGCTGTACATAAATGCCCCCTAATCCTTATAACAACTCCGCCAGTTGCTGTGACTCCAATTGAACAGGTCAGGAAAGCGGTGGCTCAGAGAGGGGAAGTCCCTTGAAGGCCCGTATCCAAACCCTGGTCTGTAGATTGCAGTAGTCATCCCCCGAAAGGCTCAGATCTAATTTCCACCCTTCCACTCATTCATCCACCTGTCAAGGATGTATTAATCTATGTCATGTTGATGTTTTCTCTTCAATGCTCAGGAGCCCAGGGGACAGTTAGGCTCAGAGCCTCAGGTCTGGCAGGGCTAAGCACCGATAGTGTAACCCAGCGACCTAGTACAACAGCTGCCCCAGTGCCACAGAGCAGGCTGGACTGTGGGTACCCAAAGGGCAGGGTGCATGTCTCCAGGGTAGGGTATGTAGCTGCCTAGGGCCAGGCCAAATAGATGGAGGTTAAAGCGAGGTCTAGGAAGCCGATGGTAGGCACATTGGCCGACAGGGGGCGCAGTTCCGCAGCTAGAAGTGTGGCCTGAAAATCTGGGCACCTACGGGCCATCCGTGCGCGCAGGCGCAGAAAACCCAAGGAGCGGCTCATTGGCCAAACGAGGGACAGTTTCAGAAGAGAAGGCGTGGCTTAACTAATTACTTCTTGCTGATTTGCTTCTATCTCTGTGGGCGCGGCCTCGGCTCCCTTCTCTGAATGAGGGCCGGCCAATCTAGTTTCCCTTCGCATCAGGGGAGTGGTTTAGGGCGGGCTCTTGAAGCGGCCCTTGCTGATTGGCCGCCTCGCCCAGAGGGCAAGCCGGGAGAGCTGTCCATCTTACTTGCGCTCACTTCCTGTGGAGTTTCCCCAGCTCAGGGAGGAGGGGGAAAAGGACGAGGGGGAGGAGGGCGGTCGTCCGGGGTTAGGATCTGAGGTTGGGGGGGGGTGTTGGTCCGTCCAGGGCGGGGGATGACTCACAGCCCAGCCCATCTCCCCGACGTCGCCCGCCCGCGCAGTGCTCGCTCCATGGCTTAGCGGAGGAGGCGGTGGCGAGCAGGGGGAGGGGGACTCTTATTTTGTTAGGGGGACCGGGCTGAAGCCCGACCGGCCTGGCAGGGCTCGCCCGGGGCCGGGCGTCATGTCTCATGTGGCCGAGCCAGCTCGGGACGGCGGCGTAGAGGCCGGCGCGGAGGGCCCTCGAGCCGTGTTCGTGCTGTTGGAGGAGCGCAGGCCGGCCGACTCTGCCCAGCTGCTCAGGTGCGGGGCCGCTTGGGGCCAGGAGTGCCGACTGGGGTTCCCGGGGGGCTGATCTGGGTGCAGTAGGGCCCCCCCCCCGGTCTGGGATTGGAGGGCCTCGGCCTAGGGTTGGAGGACGTCGGGGCGCCCGTCTTGGGGGGGCACCTAAGGAATCCGGCGGTGGCCTGCTTGGACCGAAGCTTAAAAAGAGTCCCTGAAGTGCATTAAGGGAAGCTTGGCTCAGTTTGGGGGGCGGGGGGGTGGTTGACTGGGTCTCTAGAGGGACTTACTCTGATGTGTCCACAAACAGGTCTAGGGTAGCTGAACTTGGGCGACTGAGGCTCTAATTGGAGGCTGAATGTGGGGCCCTTGAGTCCGGGCACGAGGGGGGGTGAAGTGGAGGAGGCGCTCTCTAGGTGAGGCACTGATTTTCAGGGACTTTTAGCTCAGGGTCAGAGAGGGGTTTCGGGGGGACAGAGGTGCTATCGTGGGAGCTGGGTGGTTCTCCATGGCTGGTTGCTGGAGGCTGTGTTTGGGGAGAGCATGAGTCTGGTAGGGTTTGGGGCGTCTCCGATAATGCTGCGTGAGACCAGCCCTGTGAGTGTGTGTGAGCTAGAGAAGCAGCCTTCAGCAAGACTTGAGCAGAATAATCTCTTCCCTCCTTACTATCGACCCGACTGGATCAGATCCGAGGAGAGTGTAAAAGCCCCCCCCCCTCCTTCAATGGGGCTTGAATGGGAGGCAGGCAGACAGGTGATGGAGACAGTGCTACCTCTTAGCTCCGCAAGAAGGCTTCAGACTTTTTAGTTGGGAACCCGGGGGGGTCTTGTTCCTATTGCCACTCGCCCTAGCCTCGTAGCCAGCCAACCTCTGCTCACGCCTTACACACACACACACACACACACACACACGCATACGCATGTTCCTTTTATCTCACCCTCCTAGTCTCTCTCTCAGACCCTGGGGAGGATCTTGAATCTGTCACCAGAGCTGGAATGAGCACCATCTGCGCCATCCCTATCTGGGTGGGTCCTATCACCAGCCGCCTTGGAAGCCCCAGCCCCCACTTCTTCCAAGGTCTGTGCAATGGGTGTGTGAGCGCGGGAGGGGAGGGGGGAGCTTGAGCCGCTTGCTGCCTGGAATTGTGCTGAGCTCCGCGGATCCCGGAGCTTCCTCTTCCCAACTTCCTGGGTGGTTTTAGGGCCCCGTCTGAGGGTGAGGAAAGGAAGGAAGACAGATCTTTGGGGAGGGCAGAAAATTCTTGCCAAGTGAAGTCACCCTCAATCTCAGCGTTCTGAATCTTTGACTACATTCAAGGACGCATAGCCATCTGCGTGCGTGATGAGGTTCCCTGCATGCACCCTAGGGTCCTAACTCCCAGCATGGAGGCCTGAGCAGGGGCCCCGGCGTAGCTTCAGGGGCCTTTCCGACAACCTAGATCATCACAGTCGTTGGGAGGGAGGGTGTACATGACTTGGGTGTCCGTGGGAGTTGGTATCGGAGGCGGGCGCCTTTTGATCTACTCCCCAAAAACTAGAGAGTGGTGGGCCGGCTCAGCCTGCACCCCAAAGAGAGCTCCCATAAAGTGGCTCTCCCACCCAAACGCTCCCCCTTGTAAATCCAGATCTTGGCTCCGAGGGCAGCCTTTGATGTTGTCATTTTGCATCTGGGTATGCGTTGGCATCCCATGAACTCTTCTGGCTGGGGAGGGGGAGGCGGGAAACTCATTTGCAAAGTGGCGGACCCTTCTCTAAAGCGAATCGTTGACCCCGGGCCTCTTTGTGATGCGCTCCGTTGGTGTCACAATGGGCTGTTATACTGGGGGGGGGGGTGCCCCCACCGTGCCGCATGGCGTGTGGACAACGTGGGCTCGCATTCAGCAGCTTGAGAAACAGGAGGGGGTGCGGGGGGGCTGGGAGAGCTCTGAATGCAAAGTCAGGAGGCCCCGCAAAGTGAATCTGGCCTTCCCAAAGTCCTCATTTGCATTTCCCTCCAGCCCAGGTTGTGGCGAGTGTTGGAGGACAATCTGAAGGGACTGTGGGTAACAACAGCCAGAGATAATGGGGGGGAGGAGAGGGCGTGGGAACGGCCGGGCGCCCAGCGCAGTGGCTGGATGTTAGAGATACACTGTTTTCCTTCTTATCTCCCCGCCCTCCCTCCCTCTCTCTCTTTCTTGGAGGGGGATTGAGGTCTCCGTACAGTAACTGACCACCATCCCTACCTCACCCTCACCCTCAGCCTGAACTCTTTGCTTCCGGAATCCGGGATTGTTGCTGACATCGAATTAGAAAACGTCCTGGATCCGGACAGCTTTGACGAGCTCAAAAGCCAGCCCCTGTCACTACACTCAAGGTAATGTCTCCTCGGACGCCTCTCCCGATTCCTCAAGGGCCCCGCGTTCCCCTAGGTGGGCGGTGGCCCTCAGCCCAACCCGCTCCCTCTCCCCGCCAGATTGTGTTTTCCAGTCAGTAAAATCAGGGGTGGGCAAACTTTCTGACTGGAGGGCCACCATGGGTTCTTAAACTGGACCGGAGGGCCGGAACAAAAGCAACCTGACCATGCTGGCACTCTCCTCTTGGGCTGCTGGTGAAGGAGCGGAGGGGAGAGCAAGAGAACCCTCCGCTCTTTCGGCTCCGCGGGCTGGATAGAACAGCCTAACGGGCCAGATCTGGCCCTCGGGCCGTAGTTTGCCCACGGCTGGGGCAGAAGAAGCGTGTTGTGTGAAAGCAGGTGGCCAAGCTAGGGTCCTAGTGTCTCTGACTAGACCTCAGCTGCCTTCCCCAACCCCACCTGCACCCCCATTCATTCACAAACATGGCTGCAGCATCCCTCGAGTGCCCGGAGACTGGGTGTGGCTTGCTCTAGCTCAGTGCCCACATAGGCCCAGCCATACCCACAACCCCGGCTCCCCCCTCCCCCCTCCCCCCTCTCCCCGCTCGCCAAGCTCCCCCACCCCCACCCCCAGCCCTTGAGGAACCCCTGCTGGTCTCTTCTTTCCCCAAGCTGGGGAAGTCTAAATGTGCTGAGTCATGGGCTTGGGCTCTAAGCGAGGGGAGGGGACCTGGAAGAGGGGCAGGAAGAGAGGATTGTGAAATTTCTGAGATTTTCAAGACCGAGGAGCTCCTGGGACTAGAGAGGCCCAGGCAGGGGAGGAAGGAGGTACTGCGATTGTCCTGTGACCTGATGCCCACCCCCAGGAGGTAAGGGGGCTTCTCCAGCCCCACACCGAGCTCTAGAGCCCCCCCGTTTCCACGGCCACAGCCTCCCTTAACGAGGACAGAGCCCCTTGCCTAGCCACGCAGCGAGCGGCATCGCCGCCCGGCATAGGAACACACCCAACTCGAGACTTCCCCGTCAGGGGTGAAGGCTAAAGTCCCCCCCACCAGACTGACCCCCGAGGGCTGCTGCCAGTCCTGGCTCCTGTGCTTACGCCATCACGTTAGGTCCGGGACGAGACGTTTAGCTTACTTGTGGCCCCGTATCTCCCATTCCACAGCGTCCCAATATCACTGCAGGCCACCCCGGCCACCCCAGCTACACTGTCTGCATCATCTTCTGCAGGGGGCTGCAGGACCCCTGCCATGTCCTCTTCTTCCTCGTCGCGGGTCCTGCTGCGGCAGCAGCTCATGCGGGCCCAAGCCCAGGAGCAGGAGAGGCGTGAGCGTCGGGAACAGGCTGCAGCCTCTCCCTTCCCCAGCCCTGCACCGGCCTCTCCTGCCATCTCAGTGGTTGGTGTGTCCACGGGGGGCCACGCCTTGGGCCGTCCTCCCCCTGCCCAGGTGCCCAGGGAGGTGCTCAAGGTAAGGCCCAGAGCCCCTGGGGGAGTGGTCCTGGGACCGTTAGCTGGAGCCCCGAGGAAGGTCTTGGGGTGCTGTTAAAGTAGGCGTGGCCCGTGGTGGTGTTTTAGGGGTGCTCAGATTTTCTTGGGGAGCGGTGAGAGGCTCTTAGGGGCCCTGGTGTGTCTTGGTGGGGCCTGGAGGACAGCGGGTGCCCCAAGTGGGCCCTACGGTCTGTGCAGTAGTAGCGTTGGGCAACCTTGTAGATTTTGATACATATGTTGCATTTGTTCTGTGGCTTTGGAATGCCGTGGGAAGCAATATGTATCAGAGACAAGAGTGAAGCCTTGGGGACTGGGACCGGGAAGGCTCCAGAGTCCGAGGGGTTCGACCACTTATGGATGGATCCTAGGGGCTGTGAGGGGTGGCCAAGGAAGGGAATTTGGGTGCCGGGAGAGACTTATCAGTATTTGGGGGGGGTGTCTCAGATTCAGGGCCCGGTTTGCCCACCGGTACCTCCCTTGAGTCCTGTTCTATCTTGTCCCCTCCTGTCCCTCCTTCCCCTCATCCCACAGGTGCAGACGCATCTAGAGAACCCGACACGCTACCACCTGCAGCAGGCGCGCCGGCAGCAGGTCAAACAGTACCTGTCCACCACCCTCGGGCCCAAGCTGGCTTCCCAGGCGCTCACCCCACCACCGGGGGCTGCGAGTGCCCAGCCCCTCCCGGCCCCCGAGGCCGCCCATGCTACCGGCCCTACGGGCAGCGCGCCCAACAGCCCCATGGCTCTACTGACCATCGGATCCAGCTCAGAGAAGGAGGTATGTGGCTACAGACAGCCCTCCGTGCTCCGTCCTCCAACCTCTGCTGACCTTCCTCCATATGTGCCTCGTTCCCCAGATTGATGATGTCATTGATGAGATCATCAGCCTGGAGTCCAGTTACAACGATGAGATGCTCAGCTATCTACCTGGCGGCACCGCGGGGCTCCAGCTCCCCAGCACGGTAAGGCCCCCCGAGATGGGAAGTTGGTTTAACAACTTAGCGCGCATCCCTATGTCACTGACACTGCCTCAGGACTGGCTATGTGTATAAGAGACCATGACCGTCGCCTTGGATTGTATTAAGATAGAGAAGGAGATGATGATAATGGGTCATAGCATTGCCCCGAGACCTTCAGTTGGATTGCATGGAAAGGTAGACCTTGTAGATTTTGTTTTTATAGAGTGTGGGAGGAGGAGAGAGAGAGAGAGAGAGAGAGAGAGAGAGAGAGAGAGAGAGAGAGACATCGATGTGAGAGAGATACATCAATTGGTTGCCTCTGCACCCACCCGACTGGGGCAGGGATCGAACCCCCAACCATAGGTGCACGGGCTGATGCTCCAACCTCTTAAACACACTGTCCGGGGCAACCTGGTAGATTTTGATACGTACAGGATGGGGACTTCCTGTATGTGCGGAACTATTAAGGCATAATAAGCTGCTCGCTTGAGCTTCAATGTAGGAGGGATCAAGAGATGGGACTTATTTATTTATTACTTTTTTATTAATCCTCAACTGAGGATATTTTCCCATTGCTTTTCAGAGAGCTGAGATAGAGGAAAGGAGGGAGGGAGGGAGGGAGAGGAGAGAGACAGAGGAGAGAGAGAAAAATTAACTGGTTGCCTCCTGCACACACCCCAACCAGGCTGGGGATGGAACCTGCCACCTAGGTTCATGCCTTCGACTGGGATCTAATCCGTGACCCTTCAGTGTGCGGACCCTCTAACAGCTGAGCCACACCAGCCAGGGAAAGATGGGGGGGGTTCTTTTAGCCTTTTGAATGTACGGAGAGGCTGAAACACATCAAAAGTCTCACAACCCGGCATGGTTGGACCTTGAGATGTTTCCAGATACTTGCGTCTCTTGTAGCGAACAGCACGGGGCCTTGCAGGGAGTAGATAAAACAAAGCAACAAATATACCAAAACATTGTAACATCCTGCTTCTCAAACATTCCCGAGGCCTATAACTTGTTTCAGGGCATAACAAGTGGTGATTGTTCTGTTTCTTTCTGACTGACCTAGAGGATAGAAGCATACATAAGAATTATACCAGCTGAAACGGGTTTGGCTCAGTGGTATAGCGCTGGCCTGCGGAATGAAGGGTCCCCGGTTCGATTCTGGTCAAGGGCATGTACGTTGGTTGTGGGCACATCTCCACTAAGGGGTGTGCAAGAGGCAGCTGATCGATGATTCTCTCTCGTCGATGTTTCTAACTTTCTGTCCCTCTCTCTTCCTCTCTGTAAAAAATCAGTAAAATATATATTTTTAAAAAAAAGAATGATACCAGTTTGTTAGAACTCTGTGTTGATTTGGACGCAGCTAGAGATTAGTCTTATATTAGATGGATCCAGCAGATTGGTGAGGGTTTCAAGAGATGAAATCCTATTGAGAGATGGGACTGATTACTTACAGATTAGGATGTTGCCCCAGGGAATATACAGAAGCCCGCAAAGGGAAGAAAACAACGTAGGTGGACATGAAAGCAGTGCTGGTTGTGTAGCTGGACAGGAAATCCTGGGAGGTCAGAATATGCAAGAAGTGCCGAAACGGGTTTGGCTCAGTGGATAGAGCGTCGGCCTGGGGACTGAAGGGTCCCAGGTTCGATTCCGGTCAAGGGCATGTACATTGGTTGTGGGCACATCCCCAGTAGGGGTTGTGCAGGAGGTGGCTGGTGGATATTTCTCATCGATGTTTCTAGCTCTCTATCCCTCTCCCTTCCTCTCTGTAAAATATCAATAAAAAATATATTTTTAAAAAGAATATGCAAGAAGGCACTCAAGTCAGAGCGTTGGTTGGTGCATGGCAGCTGGAGACTACGTATGTAAGGTGGCGCAACGCAGTCTCAGCAAAAGACCCGAGATTGGGCTGGGACTCTCCAGAAGGCCAGATTTGGGGTGGCCCGTTGGTTGCCATGACAATTTCCCAAGGTCTGAGAAGATTGGGTTGGCGTGTTCCAAGAATGCTGGATTGGAATGTCGTGCTGGGACGGGGAGGGGTTGGGGGCGCTGATGGACTGAAATGTTCCATCGGAGTCCACAACGACCTGAGAAGGGTGGCTTTGCGGTATTTCTTCTCTGAGAGCCAGCCCCGGGTTTGGGGGAGGGGCTTCAGAGTTCACGGGGGGAGGGGGGGCGGGGGGGTGATTTGAGGGGCCGCAGGGGCACTATGAACAGTCCAGGCAGGCTCTAGTCCCCGACAAAGCAGGGTAGGTCCATTTGATCCTGTCCTCCCTTCTTTTTTTAAATACTCATACTTAAAAAAATATATTTCTATTGATTTCATAGAGGAAAAGAGGGGGAGAGAAGATATAGAAACATCAATGATGAGAGAGAATCACTGATTGGCTGCCTCCTGGGGATGGAGCCCACAACCCGGGCATGAATGGAAATTGAATGGTGACCTCCTGGTTCATAGGTTGGCGCTCAGCCCACTGAACCACACCGGCCTTACTGAGTCACCATGTGCAATTCCCTTGGAAGAGAAGATTCCTGTACTGAGTCAGCCAGTCCTTGCACTAAGGGGCATGTCTGTGGGATGCGTGGAGGGTCAGGAGCCTGGTTCTAAGATGGTGCTGAGCCTGGGGTCTGTTGCCAATCACCCTTCCTCTGCCATGCCTGCCCGCAGCTGCCTGTGTCAGGGAACCTGCTTGATGTGTACAGTAGTCAGGGTGTGGCGACACCTGCCATCACTGTCAGCAACTCCTGCCCGGCGGAGCTGCCCAACATCAAACGGGAGATCTCCGGTAAGGCAGGCTCAGCCCCGTGTCTGCCAGGGGTGGGGGTGGGCCTGGCTCGGGGGAGGGGGGTTAAGCAGACAGAAATGGGAACTCGTTGCCCTCTTTTCCCACATGGCCCATGGGGCTACTCTCACCCCACCGCCTCTCGTCTTGGGTTTAACCAATGGCCCATCACCATGGCTTCTTGGTAAGAGGAGAATGACATTTTTTGTTAATTCTCATCTGGGGATATTTTTTCCCATTGACTTTTATACTTTATTGATCTCCTACAGAGAGGAAGAGAGAGGGATAGAGAGTTAGCAACATCGATGAGAGAGAAACATCGATCAGCTGCCTCTTGCACACTCCCTATTGGGGATGTGCCCGCAACCAAGGTACATGCCCTTGACTGGAATCGAACCTGGGACCCTTGAGTCCGCAGGCTGATGCTCTATCCGCTGAGCCAAACCAGTTAGAGCTCCCATTGATTTTTATTTTTTATTGATATTTTACAGAGAGGAAGGGAGAGAGATAGAGAGCTAGAAATGTCGATGAGAGAGGAACATCAGCCAGCTGCCTCTTGCACACCCCCCACCGGGGATGTGCCTGCAACCAATGTACATGCCCTTGACCGGAATCGAACCTGGGACCCTTCAGTCCGCAGGCTGATGCTCTATTCACTGAGCCACACCGGCTAGGGCCAGAGTGGCATTTTTAAAAAGGTCGTTTCCCCTGCATATGCCCACCAAAGCCCTCCTCAGCAACACACACTGCCCTCCTTCTTTCCCGTGCCCAGAGCCCTGACTACCTGCACTCTCTTCCAGAGACGGAAGCCAAGGCCCTTTTGAAGGAACGGCAGAAGAAGGACAATCACAACCTAAGTGAGTGAGAGCGTCCGCCCTCGCCACCATGCTCGGCAGCCCTGCCCCGCTCTGTGCCCCAGCCTGCCTTGGGGGGTCCCAACGCCCCCATCTCTCCTCTTCCCTCCTTGGCCTATTGATGACTCTTTCCCACTTCTATCTCCCCCTCCTCCAAAGTTGAACGTCGCAGGCGCTTCAACATTAACGACAGGATCAAGGAGCTGGGCACCCTCATCCCCAAGTCCAGTGACCCGTGAGTCTGGGCTGGGAGCCCCAGGCGCCAAGAAGATGGGGTGGGGGACCCTGCTTTCCTAAAGTCATTCCCAAGGGGGCCTCCCCGGGTGGGAACCGCCAGCAGCTCTGCCCCTCTGGCCCCTCCCACTCATCTCTTTTCCCCCCCGCGCCAGCTCCTCACCATGTCTCCACCTGCGATTTGAGGTGCATGATCTTAGGGTCCGCATGCCTCATCAGGTCCCTGCGGGACAAAGGCTCTTAGTTTCCTGTCTATCTCGTGCTTTCTGTATTTATTCAGAAAACATTGAGCTTCTGCTTTGGACCAGGTACCGAGCTAGGCTCTGAGGCGGCCACAGGGAATGAAACAGCCAAGAACCCTGACCTCATGGGCCTGGTCAGTTAGTGGGGGCAGCCAGACAGCAAACAAGATACATAAGTCCAGTCCGTGCCATTCTGATGAACTGTTGCGGAGAAGAATAAAGAATGGGAGGGAGATGGGGGGGGTTGGGAGAGGGTTACAGTTTGGGGTGAGGACCGAGGGGACAGAACAGGCCCCCACGAGCAAGAACCATTTGAATAAGCAGCCACAGGAGGAGAGGCAGGCGGTGCCTGCGGGAAGAGCGGTCGAGGAGGGCAGAGCCGGGCTGATAGCTCCACGGTGGGCATGGATCCCCGTGTCCTGGGAGCGCTGAGCAGCTGTAGTGAGATGCATCCGGGTCAGAGGTGAGAGGAGCAGGAAAGGGACAGGTCAGCGATGGCTTCCGGGCTTGGAAGGTTCCAGGCAGGGGATGAGCATCCCATACCCTTGAGGTACCCCCACCTCAAGTTCTAGGCCTGGGGCGGGGCGCTCCAGCTACCTGGTGCCACCACCCAAGATCCCGAGGGATTCCGCGCACAGCTCTCCCTCCTTTGCTTCCCCTCCCCCGCACAGGGAGATGCGCTGGAACAAGGGCACCATCCTCAAAGCCTCTGTGGATTACATCCGCAAGCTGCAGAAGGAGCAGCAGCGCTCCAAAGACCTAGAGAGCCGCCAGCGATCCCTGGAGCAAGCCAACCGCAGCCTGCAGCTCCGAATCCAGGTCTGGAAGGGGCGGAGGTGGTGCGGGGCGGGCGGGGGGGTGGGGGGGTGGGAGCTTCCTGCAGGCAGAGGCAGAGGAAGAACAGACCACAATTTCCCCTCCTGGAATATTTGGGAGATCCCAGGGCTTCCCGACTCCATGATGATGATGATGATGATGATGATGATGGTGATGATGATATGGTGATGATGAGTAGTAATCATCACATTAAAAAGGACACTGATGGATATTGGCTTGTGTGCATTGCGTTTATCTTGTGCCATGCACTGGGACAAGAGCCTTCTCTCCATTTATCCATTTACTAAGGGGATCGTCACAAGGGCCCAGTGAGGCACGGACCATTTTGTAGATTGGGACGCTGACGCTCAAATTTGAGGCAACTTGCCTAAAGTTACGTAACTAGTGAACGGTAGAGGTAGAATGGGAGCCTAGGAACCCGCCCTCCTAACTGTGACATCCTCTGCCTCTGAGGGGCTCTGAACTCCACCTTACCCCACCCCACCCCCTACTTTTTGCAGGAGCTTGAACTGCAGGCCCAGATCCATGGTCTGCCGGTGCCTCCCACCCCAGGGCTCGTCTCCCTGGCCACGACTTCCGCCTCTGACAGCCTCAAGCCAGAGCAGCTGGATGTTGAGGAGGAGGGCAGGCCGGGCGTAGCGTCGTTCCACGCAGGGGCGGGCCCTGCCCAGGGTGCTCCCCATCAGCAGCCCCCGGTGCCACCCTCAGACACCCTTCTGGACCTGCACTTCCCCAGCGACCACCTGGGGGACCTGGGCGACCCCTTCCACCTGGGGCTAACGGACATTCTGATGGAGGAGGAGGAAGGGGTGTTGGGGGGCCTGTCGGGGGGCGCCCTGTCCCCACTGCGGGCTACCTCTGACCCCCTGCTCTCTTCCGTGTCCCCCACTGTCTCCAAGGCCAGCAGCCGCCGAAGCAGCTTCAGCATGGAGGAGGAGTCCTGATCAGGCCTCACCCCTCCTCTGGGCTTTCCCCACCCGGTAAAGGAGGACGAGCCGAGATGAGGCCCTGCCTTTCCCTCCCCCTCCCATGAGACTGCCCTGCCCAGGTGTTGGGGAAGAGATGAGGCCCCGCCCCTATAACCAGGCTCGGAGGAGGAGTCCGGCACGCCCCACCCCTTTCCCACAGGCCCAGCGGGCGCCATGCCATCGGCCTGTCTCCTGGAGAGCACAGCATCTCCTTTGCCCAGTGGGACCCGCCCTCGCCCTCACCCAGGTGAGGGAAGGAGACAGGATGAGGTCTGTCCCTGTCCTCTGGGACTGTCCTAGCCAGGTCCGGGATAAGGGTATGTCAGGATCCGTCCCATCCCCTCTCTTGTAGTAGCCAGTCTACTCCATCCTAGCCAGGAAGAGGAGTCCAAACGATGGAGTTCCCACCCTGGGGCTTAAGCCCCCCCCCCCTTCACCGTGAGCCCTGCCCTGCCCAGGCCAGGAACAGAATGAGGATGAGGGCCGAACCCTTTACCTGGGAACTCGGGTCATGGCCTAGCAGTGGAAGAGCCAGTCTATGCCCCTTCCCTATAGGGAAAAGCCCAGCACCAGTATTTCAGGTATGGAAAACCCTGCAAGATCAGGCCACCGCGTGGAGGTCACAGCCCTTAGTCCTCAGCAGCATCCCAGCCAAGCATTCCACTGCAGGAAGGAGGGCGCCTAGGCTCCCTGCCTTAACCTGAGAGCACAGCTCTGAGCCCACTTGGCCCTTGGGAAAGGGGATCCATTTTGAAATCATGGGTTGACATTCCAGACCTAGATCAGAAGTGAGAGTTAGACCCTCCTACCCTTGGGCAGAGTCCTGCCTCCTTCCTTGAAGGGCAGATCGGGGAGGTGATGAGGAGTAGGGGATACTGAGTCCAAGTCCCAGAACCAGCACCCATGACTTGTTTTCGCCGCATAGAGGAGTAGGATGCAGGAAGGGGTCTTTCTGGGGATCTCCCCAGGCCAAGAAAAAGAAGTCTCTCCCACCTAGGTGGAGGTTTGGGGGAAGGGCTGTTCAATCCTGTACCCTTCTTTTGTTTATCTGATTTTTTTACTGACCGCCACCCCTACTCAGAAGTTGATCACCCCAACCTCTGGCCTCTACCCAGTTCTCCATTCGGAGGACTCTTCCCCATTGCAGAGTTATCAGCAGACACTCCCCACCCATCCTCACCCCTCCTGTTATGTATATTCAAGACTGTCAGCTTTGGTTTATTGGGGCCAAGTACCAAGGATGGTGTACTGAGGGGTCTGTAGGTTTGTGATTAATAAATGCTAGGCGTGTTTGATGCGCTTTTAACTTTGGCAAAGAGTCTCCTGTCCTTACTTTTGACTGTGCAGCGAGCATGGCTCATGTAGGCCAGGAGGAAGGAAGGTTCTTGGAAGAAATGGATTTAAGAGAAATAGATGAAGGAATTTAGTAGGAATAAGGGCTGGAGGAAAACAACCTGCAAACAAAAGCAATCAATCCATAGCTACCTGTCAGACACTCCTTACTGCTATCAAGAGCTTCACCTTATTCTAAGGAATATTCAAGAAAGTGCTGATTCCTTTTTTTAAATATATTTCTATTGATTTCAGAGAGGGGGGGAGAGAGAGAAACATCAGTGATGAGAGAATCATTGATTGACTGCCTCCTGCATATCCCACATTGGGGATCAAGCCTACAACCCAGGTATGTGCCCTAACCGGAAATCAAACCAATGACCTCCTGGTTCATAGGTAGACACTTAACCACTAAGCCATACCAGTTGGGTGAAAGTGCTGATTCTTTATATACATTGACTTCAGAGAGAAAGGCAGAGGAAGAGAGAGGTAAGAAACATCAACGATGCCCTAACCGGTTTGGCTCAGTGGATAGAGCGTCGGCCTGCAGACTCAAGGGTCCCAGGTTCAATTCCAGTCAAGGGCATATATCTTGGTTGCGGGCACATCTCCAGTGGGGAGTGTGCAGGAGGCAGCTGATCAGTGTTTCTCATCGATGTTTCTAATTCTCTATCCCTCTCCTTACCTCTCTGTAAAAAGATCAATAAAATATACAAAAAAGAAATATCAATGATGAGAGAGAATCATTGGTCAGTTGCCTCTTGCACACCCCACACTAGGGATTGATCCCAAAATCCAGGCATGTGCCCTGAACGGGAATCGAACCTGACCTCCTGATTCATAGGTTGTCCCTTCAACCACTGAGCCACACAGACTGGGTATAAAAGTGATGATTCTTATTTACTTTTTCTTCTGTCTGCCCCCCTGATTTCCATTCATGTTTAAAAACACGAAAGAATAGAATTTATATAACTATCTGAAGATATGCCACTGGTAAATGGATGAAGAAAACGGTCAAGTTAGATAAGTGAGGGCTCTGGTTTGAAAAATGTCACTGAGGGCAGAGAAGGCAAAGATTTTCTTGCAAGTTGACTTTTGAAACTGATAAGGAGGTGTGAAGATATCTGACGGCAGAGAGCAGAGGCATTCCAGATGGGGTAAAGGGCAAAAACAAGGCATAAAAATCAGGAATAGGCAAGAAATTCCATTTTGGAACAGATGTTGACATTTTGGGGGTATTTTATAAAAAGAGGTGAACCGACACATCTTGAAGGCTAGGAAAAAATATTCCTGGGGTTCCTCAACCAAACTCTGACTCCCAGGACAGGCATTAGGTCCTGTGTCTCCCCCAACAGAGAACCCCTGATCACCGACACCCAATCTGGTCCTTTGTCTGCCCCAGAAGACTGAGCATACTATTTTCTAGCCTGTCATCACACTGTGACTCCTAATGCCTGGTTGTTGAATCTACTACCACACTGGTGACTCCAATACCTTTTCTTTACTTTTCCTCCTTAAATTTGTTCTATTTATTTTATCTTTTTAAAGAAGTTTGTTGATTTTGAGAGAGAGAGAAACATTGATGTTAGAGCACAATATTTTACTGGCTGCATCCTGCACATCCCCTACTGGAGATTGAGCCTATAACCAGGGCATGTGCCCTTGACCTGGAATCAAACCAGCAGCTTCCCAATGCATGACATGATGTCCAACCAATTGAGCCACATTGGCCAGGGATGTATTCGCTTTATAAAAGTGACATAATGCCCATAAGTGTTATTTTTAAAGTTTATATTCTGAAATAATTTTTGATTTATAGAA
This sequence comes from Vespertilio murinus, assembly GCA_963924515.1. Taxonomy (NCBI): domain Eukaryota; kingdom Metazoa; phylum Chordata; class Mammalia; order Chiroptera; family Vespertilionidae; genus Vespertilio; species Vespertilio murinus. The sequence goes on from OZ004710.1 coordinate 101,112,776, forward strand.
TAGTTGCAAAGACATTAAAGGCAGTTTCCATATCCCTCATTCAGCTCCCCCTAATGTTAACATCTTACATAAACATGGCGCCCTTATTGATATGAAGGAAATAACATTGGCACAGTACTAGAAACTCAATTTAAGACTTTATTTAGATGTTACTGTTCCCCCACCACCACCAATATATTTTTTCCTTTCTAGGATCCAAGTTAGGATATTCTATTTGTGAACTCTTTCTGTGGAATAGATTAGCACAATATTAGTGGCTAAAGAACATGCATTCATGAACTCTCAGTTTTTGTGGATCAGAAATCCAGACTGGCTTAGCTCTATACTCAAGTGGCCTCTGACCAAGGTGCAAACAAGGAAGATGTTGGGTAGGATTAAGGACTCATCTGAATGCGGGGCTGGGGAAGGATCTTTTCTGAGCTACCATGGTTTATGGCAGGATTCCATTATCTCCAGTCTGTTGAACTGTGAGCCTCAGGACCTTGCTGACTATCATCCTGAGGTACCCCCTCAGTCATTGCCACGTGTGCTTTTCATTCTAAGAGCCAGCAGCTTACAGCAAGGTAGCTTGCTTCATCAAAGCCAGCAAGTGAGAGAGTGATCAAAACAAGGTGCAATCTCATATAATCTAATCATGGCAGTGACATCCCCTTGATGCTCAAGCATTCTGTTGGCTAGAATCAAATTACTCAAGGGGAGGTGATTACCGAAGACTGAATATTAGGCAGGGGTCAGTGAGAGGTCGTCTTAGAAGCTTCCTACCACGAATACCATAATGCATTTAGCTGTTACATATTCTTGGTCTCGGACAGTTCTAGGTCTGTCCACTGAGACAGCCTAGACATTGTTGTGAACGCAGAAGCA
>OZ004710.1:101113839-101378839 GCA_963924515.1 Vespertilio murinus
ATGTACCCTTTGGTTGCAGGCACACACCCAGTAAGGAGTGTGCAGGAGGCAGCTGATCGATGTTTCTAACTCTCCATTCCTCTCTGTAAAAAATCAATAAAATGTATTAAAAAATAAATTGTTTTTGGCCATGAGACCAAAAGTAGTGTCATACATTTATGAAGGCTCCCAGATATCTTATGCTCCACTGGATGGAGTGTGTTGGCTGAGAGAAGGGAAGCATGCAGTGAACCTTACTGGTACCTTTTTCTGCCTGAGTAAATTTCAGAACCCCTTCATAAGGAAGTGGAGCCGAGGCAGAGGATAGTAATAATATAGCTGAACATGGGTGGGGGCGGAGGGGGGGCGGACAAGAACCAGATTTCAGGATTGGATGTAGCAACCATGATACTGAGAAAAGGGAGCTGTGTAGACATGGGCTTCCAGAAGTCACCAAAGTGTTGTTTCAGTTCTTTGGCTAAATACTAGCCTGTGCAGGCTCTAGAGCAGTGGTTCCCAACCGTTCTAATGCCGCGACCCTTTAACACAGCTCCTCATGTTGTGGTGACCCCCAACCATAACATTATTTTCATTGCTACTTCATACTGTAATTTTGCTACTGTTAATGAATTGTAATGTAAACATCTGTGTTTTCCGATGGTCTTAGGCGACCCTGCTAGCAGTTCTCAATCTTCCTAATGTCATGACCCTCAGGTTGAGAACCACTGCTTTAGAGGGAGACACTTTGAGGCCAAGCAGAGATCAATCCTGGGCTTCTGTCAGCTGAACGGATGCTTGTACAGTTCTGAGAGCCATGGATATTTTTATTAGCTTGAGTGGAGAGCGTTCACCCAGTACCCCAATGAGAAATAGAGACACCAGAAAGGCCCTTCCTTAAAAGAATGGCTATCTCAGGCCTAAAGTGGCTACAGACCCTCTCTAAAATATCCTAAAAACATGCCTCAAGCCCTGACTGGTTTGGCTCAGTGGATAGAGCATTGGCTTGTGGACTGAAGGGTCCCAGGCTCTATTCCAGTCAAGGGCATGTACCTTGATTGCAGGCACATCCCCAGTAGGAGGTGTTTCTCTCTCTTCTTCTGGCACCTCCATAATTTGGATGTTGGTACCCTTGAAGTTGTCACACTATCTTCAACTTTCTGGATTCTCTCCTCTTCTTGCTTCTCCAGAGGAGTGTCCTTTGCCTCTTTGTATTCCAAATCCTTGACTTGATTCTTGCGTTCCTCTAGTCTGCTATTGGGTCTCTGTATAATATTTTTTATTTCAGTAGGTGTATGTTTAATTTCTAGTATCCTTTTTCATATCCTGAAGGGTCTCGCTAAATTTATCGGCTTTTTCTCGGAAATTCTTAAAAAACCTTATAACCGTGATTTTGAACTCTATGTCCAGTCGTTCGTTCTCCTCCATTTCTTTCATTTGTGATCTGTTTTCTTGTCTTCTCATTTTCACTGCTTCACTGAGTTGGTAGGGTAGCTTTGTGTGCTAGGTGTCCTATATGGTTCAATGGGTCAGCCTCCCAGTTACCTGACGTGGAAACGCTTGGTGCACCCTTTTGTGGACTGTGTGTACAGCCTTGTTGTAATTAAGTCTTGTTTATTGTTGGTGTCACTGGAGGGAATTGACCTCCAGGCCAATTGGCTATGAGGACCTGCTGTGTCTATAACAAGAATTGCTGTCCTGTAGACATGTTTATGGGGGAAGACTTGTTCCCGTAGGGCTTTGGTGCTCACTGAGTCTGCCTCTTGAATGTGTCCCTTATGAGAGTAGTTGAAATCTGGTGTCGTCTCATACAGACCATTAGATATACTAGCTTCTGGATCTCTAATGGGGTGCAGTCAGCTACTGTCTGAGGCCACCCAGCAGGAGCTACAGCAAGAACTACAGTTTTCTCCTCTTTGCTTGAGATTTGGCGGTTTGGGAGCAGTCTGACTGGAGCTGCAGTTTATTTGGTTAAGCTGCCACAGGGCAAAAGCCGCTGTGTGGAGTCTGGGCGGGTTTGTAGAATGTGTGGGGCAGGGTCTCAGGGCATCACTAGGCTCGGGTGTGGCAAACAGTGATGGCTGCCAGCCAGCCTTCTCTGCCTTTCCGTGTTTCCAAGTCCCCACATCCCTCGCTCCAGCACAGTAAACAATGATTGCTGCGTGCACCTCTGCAAAAAAGTCAACCTCACTTTCTGACCCGATGGCCGACAGTCCAGCTTTTCCCCATAAGTGTCTGGGTCTCCCACCTATCCCCAGAAACTGGATTTCAGAGTGATTTGGAGCTTGTTTCCCTTCGGGTTGAAAAAAAAACCCGTGCGTCCAGTCGCCCGCCACCAGCCTGATTCACGTGCCTCTGTAAGTCAGCTTTTCAGCGTTTGTGCTCCTTTCTCTTTCCTTCTAGTTGTAAAACATCCACTCAGCCAGCTTTCCTGTGGTTCTGGGTGACATACATTTTGTCTTTCTAAATGTAGTTTAGAAATTGTTGTGTGAGGCGACAGTTTAGTTGTTCACCTTTGCCGCCATCTTGGTTTCTCTCCTGTTTCTGTTTTTCTGATTTTTTAATATATTTTTATTGACTTCAGAGAGGAAGAAGAGGGAGAGAGAGGTAGAAACATCCATGATGAGAGAGAATCATGGTGGATTGCCTGCCTCTTGGGGATCAAGCCCACAACGCAGGCATGTGCCCTTGACTGGAATCAAACCTGGAACCTTTCAGTTCACAGGCCAATGATTTATCCACTGAGCAAACTAACTTAGGTTCATCCATTGATTTTTTTTAGAGAGAGTGGAAGAGAGAGAGGGGGAAAAAGAGAGAGAGAGAGAGAGAGAGAGAAATCTTGATGTGAGAGGCCAGGGCCAGGGCCAGGGATTAAACCTGCATTCCAGCTCGGCTGGTGTTTCTCAGTGGTTGAATATAGACCTATGAGTTAGGTCACTGGTTTGACTCCTGGTGAGGGCACATGCCTGGGTTATGGGCTTAATCCCCAATGTGGGGTGAGCAAGAGGCAGCTGATCAGTGATTCTCTCTCATCATTGATGTTTCCATCTCTCCCTTTCCCTTCCTCTCTGAAATCAATAAAAATATATATTTTTTAAAAAAACAAACCTGCAATCCAGGATTGTACCCTTGACTGGGAATTGAACTCAAGACCTTTCAGTGTGCAGGCCCACACTCTAACTATTGTGCAATGCTGGCCAGAGCATGTTCTCATGACTTTAGATAAAATAGAGAAAGAGAATTATGTATGTGAGTGTGTGCTTGCATGTATTTCCCATGTCTATTCTCTGAGAGGCCTAGAAATAGATGGCCAATGAGCTCACATAGGATACAGATTTGATTTCATTTTCTATTTTTAAATATTTTTGAAATAATTTCATATTGACAGAGAAGTTGCAAAATAATAATACCCTTCATTCAGATGCATCTTATGTTAACACTAGAGGCCCAGTGCATGAAATGTGTGCACTGGGTGGGGGGCCTCAGCCCAGCCTACACCCTCTTGCAGTCCATGAGCCCTTGGAGGATGTCCCACTGATGGCTTAGGCCCACTCCCCATAGGAAGCAGGCCAGAGCTGTCAGTAGGACATTCTTAGTGCTGCCACAGAGGCGGGAGAGGCCCCCACCACTACCAATGCACTCACCAGCCATGAGACTGGCTTCTGGCTGAGTGGCACTCCCCCTGTGGCAGCACACTGACCACCAGGGGGCAGTTCCTACACTGAGCGTCTGCCCCTTGGTAGTCAATGCGTATCATAGTGACAGGTCATTCCGCTGTTCGGTCTTTTTGCATATTAGCCTTTTATGATATGGGATTTTGCCACTTTTCCTCTACCATTCTGTCTTTTTCTCTTTTTCTGTCTCTATCTAGGTCTCTTTCTGTCTCTCTCTGTATTCATGTTAGGAGTCCCCAAGACCACGCACAAATTTGGTGATTCAGTAGAATTCATAGGATTCAGCATACAGTTGTAGTCAACTAATCTTTATCACTGAAAGGATAGATACAAGATAGGAGCAACAAGATAAAAAGGACACAGGTGGAATGTGGAGAAATCCATGCACATTCCACAAGGCTTTCTTATGTCATCCTTCTCCTTTGTGCAAAGGAAACAGGCACAAAGGACAAAGTCTGGAGGAAACCAGGCACAAGCTTTCAAGAGTCACCTCCTAGTGGAGTCACACAAGATGCATTTGGTTCCTCCAGCAAAGAGTTGTGACAACGTGTCTAATGTGTTGTATATCAGGGAAGTTCATTAGAGACTCACTGCCCGATTTTCACTGGAAGCTGATCACGAGGCACCCTCTACCTAGCTTGTACAAAAATTCCAAACTACCTGAAGGAATGCAGGTGCTCCGCATAAATCACACTGTTTATACAAACTGGGTAAGCCCAGTGAACCACTCTCATAATTTAGAAAAGGTTTTATAACCGTGTAGGGAATTGTTTACCAGCCAAGTTTCCAGATGCTAGTCAAGGGCCAACCTTGCAATGAAGTCTCTATAAGGCTGAGCAGTCTCAGGCCTATTATGTTAAGTCTTTCCTGTACAAAGATATATGAGAAAGGCATTTCCTTATGTAATCACAGTATCCTTATCTTATCAAAATCAGGAAATTATACTGATACACTATTATGGTCTATTTTACTGACATTATTCAAAGTTTGTCAGCTGCCCCATGGCATCCTATATAATAAAAGCCTAATATGCTAAATGTCTAGTTGTCCAGTCGGCCATTCAACCAATCAAAGTATAATATGCTAATGATATGCTAAGGCCGCTCAACTGTTTCCATTGACCATCAGGGGGCAGACACTCTGACTGGGAGGTTAGCTTGCTGCTGGGGTTCAGCTGATCAGGACTGAGTGAGACAGGTGGGACATGCCCTGAAGCCCTCCTGCAGCCCCTCTCTGGCTGGCCAACCTCCCATGTCCCTCCCTGGCCCCAATCGTGCACTGGTGGGGTTCCCTCAGCCTGGCCTGCACTCTCTGGCAATCTGAGGCCCCTCAGAGAATGTTGGAGACCTAGTTTGGCCCCATCCTGCAGGCCAGCCCAAGGGAACCCATTGGTGCATGAATTCGTGCACCAGGCCTTTAGTCCTTTACAATAAAATAATTTTTTTTTGCCTGGTACAGTATTAAATCCAGGATCACATGTTATATTTAGCTGTCATGTTTCTTTAGTCTCCTTGCAACTGGATCACTTCCTCACTTTTTCTTTTAAAAAATATATATATTTTATTGATTTTTTACAGAGAGGAAGGGAGAGGGACAGAGTTAGAAACATCCATGAGAGAGAAACATCCATCAGCTGCCTTCTGCACACCCCCTACTGGGGATGGGCCCATAACCAATGTATGCCCTTGACCGGAATCAAACCTGGGACCCCCCTAGTCCATAGGCCGACGCTCTAGCCACTGAGCCAAACTGGTTCGGGCACTTCCTCACTTTTACTTGTTTTGTTTTTATGACTTTGATATTTTATATTTTAATTTTATTTATTTTGTTAATCCTCATCTGAGGATTTTTCCCCCCATTGATATTTAGAATGAGTGGAAGGGAGGGAGGGAAGGAGGAGAGAGAGAGAGAGAGAGAGAGAGAGAGATTGACAAAATAGGGTACTACATAGTGGAAAGAGATTATCAAATAAACAATGTAAGTATTCTATTCTTCATGTAGCATAAATAAGATAATAGACATGTATCTGCTCATTTGTGCCAAAAACACAGAAAGGAAAAACTAGAAAGTAGATTGGTTACCTCAACAAAGAGAGAGAGAGAGAGAGATGTGAGAGAGACATATTGATTGGCTGCCTCCCCCATGTGCCCCAACTAGGGCCAGGGAGTGAACCTGCAAACCAGGTAATGCCTTTGACAGGGAATCAAACCCATGACCCTTTGGTGCACGGGCCTACACTCTATCCATTGAGTCTCACAAGCCAGGGCATGTCTTTGATATTTTTAAAGAGCACAAACCTATTATTTTGTAAAATGTCCCTCAGTTGGGGTTTGCCTGATGTTTTCTCATGATTTAGACTTGGGATATGAATTTTTGGCAGAAACACCACAGAAGTAATGTGTCTTTGTCAGTAAGTCATATCCGGAAACAGGAAATATCAGTTTGTTCCCATATTGTTTGTGTTAATGTTGCCCACTTGGTTAAGGTGGTGACCACTTTCTCCACTGTAAAGTTATCCTTTTCCCCACTATAATTAAGAGGTAATTTGGGGGGCAATCCCTTTGATACTATGTAAATATAGTGTTCATCATCACATTTTTATCCACTATTGTTAGCACCCATTGATGATTCGTGCCTGAAATAATTATTGCAGAAGTGGTTGTTAAACAGTAATTTTTTAATTCCATTATTTGGTGTTTTTTTTTAAAAAAATTCCATAATTTCTTCTATATTTATTGGTTGGTGTTCCTCTGTAAGGAATAATTTCCCCTTGTCCTCCATTGATTTATTTAGATTAGTTTGGACTTAAGGATCCTTTTTAGATGCAAATGTATTTAATGGATGGTACAGCAAGATGCTCTGGGCTCATCTTGTACTTTCCCTGCCTCAGCCCTGGCATCAGATGTCAACAAGAAGCCCTGGTTCCTGTTAGCGAAAAGTGGTAATTAGAGGAGAGAAATCAATGAGAGATGCATGAATTAGAAAAGAATAAAGTTATCTCTGTTTCCAGAGATATGATTTTATATCTGGGAAACACTGGAGAATCAATATAACTCTAATAAGAAAAGTATTCACCAAAGTGACAGGATATAAAATTAATAAAAATAAATAAATTATATATATAGTTATTATTTGAATAATAACTGGTTATTATTTTAATATATATTCAAATAATAACCAGTTAGAGGATATAATAACAGCAAAACCCCTATTCATAATAGCAACAAAGAAGATAACATACCTTAAAAGGAAATGTGGGGGAAAATGTATGTGTGGAAAACTTTAAAATGTATTTGTCAAAATCCATCTTTACAGCACACACAGACACACACACACACACACACACACACACACACACACACACACACACAAATATATTGTATCAAAAGTTAAAAAAAAAATCAACCAGCAGGTCAGGGAATCTCATAATAGAATGAAGACTGTGACAACATAATCTAACTGTTATAAATTACCTCACTGAAGGACGTGGGAAGAAGACATGCTCCCCTAAGTAACCTTGGAAAATGATATTTTACTGGAAACTCCAAGGCTAAAGACAAAAGGAACCATAGAAAAGCAGTGAAACTCAATTTTGATAACGTTGTTTCCCATGGGGTACAGGCTAACAATTCTGATATTGCCATACACGCCTACTGGGACCGAGCGATTAAGTAAAATGGGTGGCGGATGGCTGGAGCCAACTTTCTCATGGTTGGGGTGGGAGGCTACAGAGAGCAAAAAGGGAAGGCTAGAATGAACCATGTGGTACTGGTATGAATTCATGTTTATCTTAAAGTATATAGATGAATAGATGTGAAAATAATTATATATATATATATATATATATATATATATATATGACTTAGCATACATCTATTTCCTAGCTCCTAGGAACATAAACATGGTAAATACATACATACAGACATACATACATAACTGACAGCCAGAGCCGGTGTGGCTCAGTGGATAGAGCGTCGGCCTGCGGACTGAAAGGTCCCAGGTTGGATTCCGGTCAAGGGCATGTACATTGGTTGCAGGGGACATCTCCGATGGGGGGTGGTGTGCAGGAGGCAGCTCATTAATGTTTCTCATTAATGTTTCTAACTCTCTATACCTCTCCCTTTCTCTCTGTTAAAAAATCAATAAAATATATATATTTTTAAAAAGATATACCAGCCACCAGCAAAGTGGCTGGCATAATATCTTCTTAAAAAATTGTTTTTGTTAGTTTTATTTTATTTATTTATTTTTTTAAGTCTAAGTCTTATTTTATATTTTTTATTGGTTTTACACATAGAGGAATTGAGAGGGATAGAGAGTTAGAAACATCGATGAGAGAGAAACATCGACCAGCTGCCTCCTGCACACCCCCCACTGGGGATGTGCCCGCAACCAAGGTACGTGCCCTTGACCGGAATCGAACCCGGGACCTTTCAGTCCGCAGGCCGACGCTCTATCCACTGAGCCAAAACAGTTTCGGCTAAGTCTTTTTAAAAAAATATATTTTATTGACTTATTACAGAGAGGAAGAGAGAGGGATAGAGAGTTAGAAACATCGATGAGAGAGAATCATCGATCAGCCGCCTCTTGCACACCCCCCGCCCGGGATGTGCCCGCAACCAAGGCACATGCCCTTGACCGGAATCAAACTTGGGACCTTTCAATCCGCAGGCTGACGCTCTATCCGCTGAGCCAAACCGGTTTTGGCTGGCATAATATCTTAAATAAAAAATAAAAATAGCCAAGACCGGTTTGGCTCAGCGGATAGAGCGTCGGCCTGCGGACTCAAGGGTCCCAGGTTCGATTCTGGTCAAGGGCATGTACCGTGGTTGCGGGCACGTCCCCGGCGGGGGCTGTGCAAGAGGCGGCTGATCGATGTTTCTCTCTCATCGATGTTTCTAACCCTCTATCCCTCTCTCTTCCTCCCTGTGAAAAATCAATAAAATATATATATTTTTTAAAAATAATAAAAATAAAAACCTGACACACCTACCTCTCCCTTAAGTGCCTAAAAGAATTTAGATAGGAGCCTGACCCAGGAAGAGAACTATCACCAGAGATAACGTTTTATCTGAAAGACGTACCTTCAGGGCAGGGCCAGCATCTGATTACCTAGCACCTGCGCTTCTCCTTTTCCTGTGAATTGCCCTCCTTAGCTCAGGATGGCCTATAAGCTTAATTGCTTGACTTCCTTTGGGTCTCATATTTTTGTAGGGTTCTCATTTGTACCAAATTAAATCTGTTTTTCTCCTATTAATCTGTCTTATGTCAATTTAAATTTTTAAAATATATTTTATTGATATTTTACAGAGAGGGAGGGAGAGAGATAGAGAGCTAGAAACGTCGATGAGAGAGAAACATCGACCAGCCGCCTCCTGCACACCCCCGACTGGGGATGTGCCCGCAACCAGTGCACATGCCCCCGACCGGAATCGAACCCGGGACCCCTCAGTCTGCAGACCGACGCTCCACCACTGAGCCAAACCAGTCTCGGCTCAATTTAATTTTTAGACCAGCCAACGAACCTAGTATATTTGACATCTGAAAACATTTTCCCACGGCAGGCAAATTACTTACACCTGTGAAAATGAGAAAACTACAACGAGATGGCATTTCTTACCTCTCAGGTCAGAGAATTTATTTATTTATTTTATTTTTTAAAATATATTTTATTTATTTTTTACAGAGAGGAAGGGAGAGAGAATCATTGATGAGAGTCATCCATCAGCTGCCTCTTGCACGCCCCCTACTGGGGATGTGCTTGCAACCAAGGTACATGCCCTTGACAGGAATCAAATCTGGGACCCTTCAGTCTGCAGGCTGACGCTCTATCCACTGAGCAGTTTCGGCCAGAGAAAGAATTTAAACATAACAACACACGGCTGTGAGAAGCTGAGGGAAAACAGGCACTCAAATACATTGCTAGTGGGAATGAAATTGGAACAGCCCTGTTGTGAAGGAACTTCGAAATATCTAACTTTTATACTTTCTAAATATATATATATATTTTTTTATTGATTTCAGAGAGGAAGGGAGAGGGAGAGAAAGATAGGGATATCAATGATAAGAGATTGATAAGCTGCCTCCTGCACACGCCCTACTGGGGAATCAAGCCCTCAACTGAAGGCCTGTGCCCTTGACCGGAATCAAACCCCGGGACCCTCAGTCCCTAACTGATGCTCTATCCACTCAGCAAAACCAGCTAGGGCAAAACTTTTATACTCTTGATGCACTAATCCTATTTCTATGAATTTTCCTCAACGATACACCTCAAATAATATGAAAATACATATATGGACAAGGGTATTCTTTTTGGCATTGTTAATAATTGTAAAATATTGGCAACTAACTACATGGGCAAACATAGGAGAGCGGTTAAATTATGGTACATCTACAAAATAAGGTACCACATAGAAGAGAGAGATTATCAAATAGACATTGCAAGCTTTGCGCAGTGGCAGTATCATAGCCAATGCGGTTTATCCGAGGCGCGATTATTGCTAATTGAAAAAAAAAAATAGACAATGCAAGTATTCTATTTTTCATGTAGGATAAATAAGATAATATACATGTATCTGCTCATTTGTGCCAAAAACACAGAAAGGAAAAACTAGAAAGTAAATAGATTGGTTACCTCAACAAAGGTGGGAAGTGCAAAATGGAATTCCAACAAAAACAAAGAAACCCAACTATATTTCTTTATTTTAATATAAATTTTATTGATATTTTACAGAAAGGAAGGGAGAGAGATAGCTAGAAACATCGATGAGAGAGAAACATCGACCAGCTGCCTCTTGCACACCCCCTACCGGGGATGTGCCCGCAACCAATGTACATGTCCTTGACCGGAATCGAACCCGGGACCTTTCAGTCCGCAGACCGACGCTCTACCACTGAGCCAAACCAGTTTCGGCCCAACTATATTTCAAATGAATCACACAGCTTCACTGAAGGGGACGGGGAGGGGAAGAACTAACTCAAGTAATTTTTTTTTAACTTTTATTTAATTTATTTTGTGCTGAATTTACTCCCGGGCCATAAGTTTTTGTTTCTTCAGTTTCTTCTGAGATATCTTTTTCTTCTGCGCCACCTCCTCTTCTGGTTTGGGAACAATCTATTCCTTCTCGGTGAGGATCATCTCAATGTGGCAGGGAGAGCTCATGTACGGGTTAATGCGCCCGTGAGCCCTGTAGGTCCTACGCCGCATCTTGGGCGCTTTGTTCACCTGGATGTGCTCGATGACCAGAGAGTCTACATCTAAACCCTTGAGTTCAGCGTTGCTCTCGGCATTTTTCAGCATGTGCAGCAAAAATTCAGCACTCTTTTTGGGCCACCGACCTTGTGTCCAGCCCCACTGTTTTGCCTGGGCGCACCTACCAACGCCGCCGTTGTAACGACGGAAGGGCACGCACTCCTTCTTTAAGGTGACGTCCTTCAGATACTTGGTGGCTTTCCGAATATGCATGCCCTTGATGGCCTGGGCAGTTTCTCGCGTGTTCTTGAAGTGAACGTGCAGGTTGGAGCCTCTCGATTTGCATGATTTTGTGGGGTTTTCTGGGTCCAGCGAGTAGCGAACCATCTTCAGAGGTCACCTACGGCCGCTTCGGGGGAAGAGCTCAAGTAATTTTTTAATACAATATTTTACCTAACATCAGAGTAAAGACAAAAGGAACTGTATCAAGTATTGAAGCTATAGTAGGCTTGTTAAACACAGGATTTGAGTGTGTTCAACATAATATAGACAACCATGAGCCTAAAGACAAAAGCAACTGTATTGCCCTCTAAATGGTAGATTTGTTTTTTTGTTTTTGTTTTTGATGTCAGAGAGGGAGATGGAGAGAGAGATAGAAACATCCATGATGAGAGGGAATCATGGATCCGCTACCTCCTGCACGCCCCCTACTGGGGATCGAGCCAGCAATTTGGGCATGTGCCCTTGACTGGAATCGAACCTGGGACCCTGACTCTCTATCCACTGAGCCAAACTGGTTAGGGCTAAAATGGTAGATTTGTTTGTCACAGTCTTATGAGCTAGCATTTCCAGTTATTTAATGTGTATATGATTACCCAAGTAAGTAAATTTTTTGTGGCTAATCGTAGACAGGTCTCTGTTGGAAAGGATTTATAATAATATGGACAGTGAGAAAACTAGAATGACCCTTGTGCTATTGGTTGAAATGGAAGATATTAGTAATGAAATTATGTTTTATCTTATTTTTAATATAATTTTATTGATTTCAGACAGGAAGGGAGAGGGAGTGAGAGATAGAAACATTAATGATGACAGAGAATCATTGATTGGCTGCCTCCTGCAGGCCCCCTACTAGGGATTGATCCTACAACCCAAGCATGGGCTCTTGACTGGAATTGAACCTGGGACCCTTCAGTCCCAGGCCAATGGTCTATCTTCTGAGCCAAACCGGCTAGGGCATGAATTTGTTTAAAAAATATGTACACCTATACCAATATAAAAAAATAGATACAGATGTGTGTACACATGAATTAGAATACACACATACATTTCTTAGCTCTGTACACTGAGAGGGCCTAGAAACAATTACATTCTAGCCGAAAGTGGTTTGGTTCAGTGGATAGAGCGTCGGCCTGAGGACTGAAGGGTCCCATGTTCGATTCCAGTCAAGGGCATGTTCCTTGGTTTCGGGCACATCCCTGGTAGGGGGTGTGCAGGAGGCAGCTGATAGATGTTTCTCTCTTATTGATATTTCTGCCTGTCTCCCTTCCTCTCTGTAAAAAAAAAAATCAATAAAAACATTAAAAAAACACAAAACAATTATATTCTAGTAGCAATTAGGGCTGGAAAAATATGTCTGGAGCATCTTGCAGTGACAGAAAAAAATTATATGGGCACGTCAAAGGAACACAGAACTCAATTTGAAGGAACTCCCACTGGCCAAAACTGGGACAATTTGAGGGTCAAAGGAAATAATTATAGTAACTGATTATAATTCATTGAATAAAATAAAAATATGAGTGTACAGAGATAAAGACATAACATAAGTAGGGGAGAAGAGAAAGCTCTTAGAACAGCAACTAATAAATATCAAAGGAATGTTGGTGTTAGGCAATCATCAACCAATGCTAAAGTGCATGGTTCAAAAATTTTATAGAGAGGTAATGATAAAGCAAATTTGGCCAAATGTAAACAATGGACGGATCTGGATGAAATGTACATGGGATTTCTTTGTACCATTCTTGCTTTACTGTACGTTTAAAATTATATCAAAATTAAGTTCCCTCTCCCCCGAAAAAAGAAAAAGAAAATAGTGCCCTAGTACTGACATGTTGTTGCTAACCATACTAATTCTTTTATTTCCCAAATAAAAACTACTAGTGGGGGCATGCAAGAGAGGGGCCGAAAAGCACAAGAGATGCTTTTTCCCCCCAAAAAAAACCTGATTTTAAAAGGAGGAAGGGAGAGAACCATCCACTCGTTGTTCCACCCATTCATGCATTCATTGGTTAATTCTTTTGTGTACCCTGAACGGGGATCCAACCGGAAACAGTTGTTCCACCCATTCATGCATTCATTGGTTAGTTCTTTTGTGTGCCCTGACCAGGATCCAACCGGCAACCTCGGTGTATGGGAATGACGCTCTAACCCGAGCTCCCCGGGCAGGGCCCACAAGAGGGGCTTATAATGCCCTTTAATACTTAAATTTGAATATTCCTGGTGTTTCTCCATCCTGTGTTTGTTCTTGTTTTGTTTTTTAAATGAAGCTTTTTTGTTTGATTCACTGCTATTCTTCTCGTGTATTTTACATTAATTGGTAGTGAGGTCTTTTACTTAACAGGATGTATATAATCATGTTAAGAAAATCAGCATCAAATCTTTATGATTTACAAGGGCTTCGCAGGAGGCAGGATCCCCCTTTCTAGTCACCCGGGGGTGGGCGGGAACAAGACAAGGCAGAGCTTCCGCTTTCATTTCTCAGGTTATTAAGTCAACCTTTCTCATTAAAGGAGAACCGTGGAAGGGTGATTTTCGGTCGGCCAAAACTTCCTTCCCGACGAGTCCACCCATGACACAGGGAGGCCAGAGTGTCACATCTAAATGGATGCTCTATGAGAGCTCAAAAGCCAGACCAGATGACCTAGCGTCCGGTAAAACATTAAATTACAATTAATTAGACCTATTAGTTTCATTCTTTTCTCTCCGGCTCCAAAACGCTGAACTTCCGCAATCGATTCCTCCCCCTCAATTCCTGGCCAGTGGTTTGGTCCCATCCTCATTATGACAGTAGAAGAAGTTGCTTCTGCGCAGAAAGCTGCTAGGGGGGGAGGGGGGGAGGAACATGGCGCAAGCTCTGTCCGAGGAGGAGTTTCAGCGGATGCAGGTGTTGCTCGCCGGGGAAAAGACCACCGGGCTGGGCTACTGGGGGCGGAGTAGAGAGAGATCAGGCCACAGGCTCTGAGACGGGGTTGGTTGGGATGGACCTTGAGTCTAACGGGTTGGTCTGGAGAAGGGAAACTGAGGCTCTGAGTGGTGAGGCTATGGGATTCTGAGATGCTATTGGGCTCTAAGGGGTTGAATTCTGTGAGCCCTGTGGGCAGAGGGATGGGTCCTAGAGTGGGGAATACCTTATTCAGACTTGGAGGGGATGAGACCTTTGGCCTGTGCGGGGGGGGACACCACCGGTGGATGATGATAATGTTAGGGTTCGAGGGAAGGAGATCCTGAGAGGGAGAAACCATTTTGTATGGAGAGGAAGTGGGCGTTGGGTCATTTACGTCATAATGGGGGGAGCCCTTGAGAGGGCAATAACATAACCCGCTGGGAGGTGGACATGTTTGTGGGAGATACCATTGTGCCATGGGGTTGGGGAAAGACCCCACATGTTATTGTCCCTGGGAGGGGGAGAACCTGTGTGTGGTGCTGGTAGTGGGTCCCAAGAGGGGGCAGGTACCATTGGATGACTAGGGCTAATTAGGTCTGGGGTAAAGAAGTCCCTGAATGAGTATACCATTAATCCCTGTTAGAGGACCAGAGGAATGATACTTTGGACCACAAGTGGAGATCACTGGGCTTTGGAAAGGTACCCTGACTGGGTACTCTAACCACTTGATTATTTTTTATGGGGGGAGAGGCTCTGACATGGGCTGAAAGACCAGAGTGGGCCATGGCTGAGAGAGTTCATTACTGGGAAAGACCATTGGGTTGGGGGGGGGAGGGGCGGGCACAGGGGGGTTCTGAACGTGGAAAACCCTGGGTAGGGTTCTGTGGGAGGAGAGGAGGAACTCTGAGGGAGGACAGGTCTCTGAGGGGAATCCGTTATCCCTGTGTGAGGGACCCTGTGTGAGGGTGGAAGGTTGAGGTCATTGCACATGAAAGGGGAAGACCCCTGTAACTTGTACAGGGGATTCTGGGTAAGAGCAATCCAACTGGCCCACCCAAAACCTTGCGGAGGAAAATCACTGAAGGCTGTAGGGCCATCCCATTGGATCATGACTGGGGAGCTCTTGAGAGGGGTGGGGACCCTTGGGTGAGGAAGATGGATTTCATTAGGACATGAGTGAGGGGAAATCATTGGGCTCTGATGGATAGGAATTCTAGGTGGGTGCCAATTGGATTACACTGTGGGAGACAGATCACTGGATCTGGGAGAGGAAAGGAGCAGGAAAGACTCTGCAGAGGCCAAGCCCTCTGACCTTTAGCACAGAACCAGGTGGGTGGAGGCTGGTGCATGGGAGGGAAAGATCCTGGTGGAGTAAGAGAGACTGGTTCTGGGAAAAACTGGCATCAAGTTCCTACAAGGCTGGTAGGTAGCTGAATGATTCACACTTTACTTCCCCTCAATTCTTGAAAGGGGACTGGACATATTTTGATAGCCTTTGGGGATAGGGGACCCTGATAAGCTCTTTTTTACTTGGTGCAATTGGTCAAGAGATTACCAGGCCCTCTCCCCTTGGGAAAGAGAAAGGAAAGCAAGCCCCTGCCCCCTGCTCTGGCCAAGAGGATGGATACACTCACTCCTGACAGAAAGACAGCCAAAGCAATGTTTAGTGTGTAACAAGGTCATCCACGAGGAGGAGGAAGAGGAACTTGATCCTATGGGCATGGAGAGCCATGGAACACACATGAGCAAGAGCCTGACTAGGTCCGTGTGTAGTGAATTGGAAGAGGAGAGATGGAAGCAGCAGGAAGATGGAGAGGTTCAGCTGGTTGTCATTATAAACAGAACTGGAGAAGGTGGGGTAGGGGATGAGAGTCTGGAAGCTCTTTTAGGATGCAGGATGCACAGGTTTTAAGGAGCAACTAAAGAGCACAAAGAGGGCAGCAGGGTCTGTGGGGCTCATGGGATTGGGACCCTCATGGTGAGGTTAGGGGCACATTCCTAACCAAACCATTTCCCTTCTCTGCTTCCCTACTCAAGGCTCAGCTTCTGGAACTCCGAACAAACAACTACCAGCTTTCAGATGAACTACGCAAGAATGGCGTTGGTGAGCCACAGGGTCTCATTAGAGGAGGGTGGGTTTGGGGGACAGAGGCTAAGGGAGGGCACCTCAGAGGCCTGGAGGGAAGACCTTTCACCTCCTGACCACTGACTGTGGCTGAGACACCCTGCTTTACCCACACCAGAACTCACCAGTCTTCGACAGAAGGTCGCCTACCTGGATAAGGAGTTCAACAAAGCTCAGAAGGTAGTTCCTTCTACCACTCACCCACCTGTGCTTCCTTGTAGCCATCGGATTCATTCATCGCTCCAGTGAGCTCCTCTGGGAACCAAGTCTAATGTTACATGCTGTCATTAGTCACGCACAAAATTCGCATGGAATCTCTTTAGTTTGCTAATTTCATCTAATCCTGCTTAATTTATCGATTAATTTTTATTTACTCTCAATTCACTTTTTATTTCAATCACTTATTCTCATTCACAAACATTCACCTAAAGAGTCCAATCTAGTGGTAAATCTGCTTTGAATCGTCCTCCTCTCCTCCACTCTCCTCCTTTTGCTCCTACTCTCCATCCTCGTTCTGGCCCTGTTGGTAAAGTGATTCTGAACCTACCTCTCCAGTCCTCTGAAGATGAGATAGCATATAAGCTATTGGGGCCCCTCCAGGCATTCAAGGCCCTCCTTGGTCCCTTCGCTGCTCTGTCTGTATGCATACCACATTGTTATACACAATGTGTGCTCCAGAAATACACGTTGGATGAAGGAATACAGAATTGAGAAAGTCTGGCAGCCAGGAAGCTAGGCCTTTCTTTGTCCCCACCCGACAATGCCCTCAGCTGCTCAGCAGTGGAATAGCAGTTTCCCTGGTGCATGGCAGGGATCCACGTAGACCTGTTTGGACAGGTGTAGCAATACAGCCACGATGTCTAGACATGGAGACCCAGCTCGTGAAGGGGTAAATACCAAGACCCGTGAACAGCCTCAAGAGCTTCGAGGAAAGGCTGTAAGCAGGATGCCACTCACTGCATCATTCTTGTAGGCTACAAATTGTCATGCAAGCTACCATCCCCCAACCCCTGTTGACATTGCCTCCCCTTGACACTTGTCCCTCCCTGCTTACCTTTTCTTTTTCCCTCCCTCACCTTTAGGCCCTGAGCAAGAGCAAGAAAGCTCAGGTAAGGGGACTCATGATGGGTGAGTATGTCTGGGAGACAGTCTTAGCAGGGATATTGTATGCTGGGATCTCCTACTACTGCCCTTTCTCTGTGTATACACTTGTATCCATTTCACTGTATCCATATGTTACTGTATCTGTCTTTGTTTACCTGTCTTCATTCATCTTTCACCCTGTGCTTCTCTCTGTGAGTCTTTCCTTCCCCCTTTCTTTTTATCCTTCTCCCTGTCTTCTTTTCCTCTCTCTCCAACTCTGTTTCTCTCCCCAACCTTCTCTTTGTTTCTCCCAACCTGTACCTATCTCTGCCATCATTTCTTTTTTCTTTTCTTTTTTAAAATATATTTTATTGATTTTACACAGAGAGGAATTGAGAGGGATACAGTTAGAAACATCAATGAGAGAGAAACATCGACCAGCTGCCTCTTGCACATCCCCCACTGAGGATGTGCCCACCACTAAGGTACGTGCCCTTGACCAGAATCGAACCCGGGACCTTTCAGTCCACAGGCCAACGCTCTAGCCACTGAGCCAAACCGATTTCGGCCATTTCTTTTTTTCTTTATCTCTCTTTATGATTCCTTGTTTCTCTCTCTTCCATTCCTCTCTCTTCCCCACTCATTTCTTTCCCTGACTCCCTCTGTCCTCTCTGTTCTGTTCTGTTCTCTTTCTCTTGGTCTGTCTTTTTGCTTATTTCTCTGTTTCCTACCTTTTTTCCCTTTCTCTCTCTCTATTCCTCTCTTCTTCCCTATCTATCCCCTTTCCCCATCTCTACCTACTCTCTCCCCTATTTCTATCTACCTCTCCCTTTCATCCCACTCTTTTTAAAAAATATATATTTTATTGATATTTTACAGAGAGGAAGAGAGAGAGATAGTTAGAAACATCGATGAGAGAGAATCATCGACCAGCTGCCTCTTGCACACTCACCTACTGGGGATGTGCCCGCAACCAAGGTACGTGCCCTTGACCGGAATCGAACCCGGGACCTTTCAGTCCGAAGGCCGATGCTCTATCCACTGAGCCAAACTGGTCCAGGCCCTCCCACTCTTTTTGACTCATGTCCCTCCCTCCCTCCCCCCTCCCCATCTTCCCTTCGCTCTACCCCTTATACCTGTTTGTCTTCCCCCCTGTCTCCTCTTTTATCCCCCCTGGCATCTCTTTCTCCCTGTATCTCCTGATTTCGCCTGTCTCATTCTCTGTACTCTATCTTCTCCCCACCCATGTCATTTTCTCCCTCTCTCTATTCCTTTGCCCTACCTCCCCATCCTTTCTGCCCCTGTTGGAGACCTGGTCCATGTCTGCCACTACAGGAAGTCGAGGGCCTACTGAGCGAAAATGAAATGCTGCAAGCAAAGCTGCACAGCCAAGAGGAGGACTTCCGCTTGCAGAACAGCACGCTTATGGCTGAGTTCAGCAAGGTGCCTGAGATAGCCGAGGGGGGGTCGGCGGGGTTGGAGCCACGTGGACAGAAGCTGGAAGGCAGCTGAGGGGTGTTGAATAGGGGCTGGTCCCGGACCACTGTCCATGGTGCTGAAACAAGTCCTAACTTGCTGCTTGGGGGGCTGTGGTTTGACACATGGGGCTATCTACTGGGCTGTGACTAGAAGATTCCAAGCCCTGAAGCTGGTTCCTGGCCAAGTCATTCCTTTTATCTGAGTTTCAGTCTCCTTGTATATGTTTTGGGGCTGATACTATGGAATGCCAGAATGTTGGTGGGTAAAGTTCACATTTAACATAGGCTGGACAGATGTTCGAGCTACTTCCCATTTCTCTTCCTGACATGAGCCTGGTGTTCTAGTTTTACATAATTCATCCTGGATGGGATAATTCTATCTCCTCAGTGATTTTACTCTCCTGGCTATCTAAACTTACTAGGCAATTGGAGATATATTTTATTCCTTGTCTCTATTCTGTATTCATGCCCAATGATTTTCTAAGTTTTTAGTGTGTTTTAAGGAAAAATGTATTATGACAACAAAATGTCATTTCCAAGGCTCCTTGTAAGATTAGTGCTTCAGACCTTAAAATACAAATAAAACACACCAACCTGTAGGGAGGTACAATTCCAGAAGGTGATTTAACAAAGAGTAGTTAAGATCCAGGAGGCCTAGATTAAACTCTTGGCTCGCAACCTCTAACTGCAACCTTGAGCGTGACACTTGATTCGCCTGTTTCTTGACTCCCAAATGTTGAACATGAAAATGATGATAATGACAGTACCTACCGTGCAGGGCTTCTGTGCGGATTGAATGGGTGACTGTCTGTAAACCACTTAGAACACAGCCTTGCACATTGAGGCAGAGGCAGGTGCTCCTCCATAAATCCCGCTCATGTTCCCCAGCACCTGCCCTGGGCAAGGCCCTGGACCAAGTAGAGAACCTCCTTCACACTTCCTCCTGGGAACCGGAAGTGCTCACAGAGACACCTGTGTTCCAGACTTGCCTCTCTTCACTTATTTGCCAAGATATTTCAGCTCACTTGTTCCTTCAACAAATCGTTATTTAGCATCTGCTGCGTGCTCTGTGTTATGGAAATAGTCGTGAGAGGCATAAAATGGTCCCCGCTCTTGGGGAGCTTGCATTCTGGGGGTAAGATGGGGAGAAAGATTATAACATAGTAAACAAATAATAGCAGTACTGATAGCTGACAGTTATATCGTGTTTACTGTATACCAGGTCCTGTTTGATGTGCTTTACTACCGTGTTTTCCCGAAAATAAGACCTACTTCATGGAAACATAATACATCCCCTGAAAATAAGACCTAGCGCATCTTTGGGAGCAAAAGTTAATATAAGACACTGTCTTATTTTCAGGGAAACAGGGTAGTATCCCTATTTAACAGATGAGGAAAACTGAGCCCCAGAGAGAGGAAGCAATGTGTCCTAAGCAGGTCACACAGCTAATAAATGGCAGAGTAGAAATTCACAGTCAAGCAGTGTGGTTTCAGAATCTGTGCTTCAACCCTACATTACCAGAGAAAATGTAATTGTCCATTAAAATTTATGATCCAGAATTTTTCAGAGCTTTAAAAATTAAAAAACATTAGTTAAATTTAGGTGTGATCAGTGCAGATAAGAAAGAAAGGAACAGAGTACTGTGCTAGAGAAGAGTATTGGAATTTCTGTGTTAGGGGATACCACTTGAAAGGTGACATTTGATCAGAGCACCGAAGGATACGAGCCAGTCCTGAAGAACTGGATCAAAGGAATAATGTGCTGGGTAGAAAGTATTCCAGGTAATGGAGCGTGCAGGAGGCAGCCAGTCAATGATTCTCTCTCATTATTGATGTTTCTAGCTCTCTCTCCCTTTTCCTTCCTCTCTGAAATCAATAAAAATATATAAAAAGAAAGACAGTATCCCAGGCAATAAAATAAAAATTCTCTGTGGGTCTCAGTATTCTCATCTGAAAATGGGACAAAGGATCTTGTCAGATCAGCTGTGAGAAATGTATTTTAGTCCGGAGTTAAGGGGCAGGCTTAGTTTCATTTGCGTTGCACACCTCTCCAAGGCCAATGGCTGACGATACGGGGCTATGGGCAGTGCTGGCCCCGGAAATGCCCTAAAAGCTGTCTGTGGTGCCTAGGCTCCCAGACACAGACCCTTCCACAGAAGAGGGATGGCGGTGGGGCTCTCCGTGATGCAGACATCTTGGACCAGCAACTTCCAGAGGAGCCTGAGGTCTTGGATGACGACTGTGAGGTTGGAGTGGGCACGCAGAAAATTGTTCTCAGTATTCTCAAACTTCCGTGACTGCCACTTAACAGATGTGTGCATTTGAAAGTCGTTTAACATCTGTGCCTCAGTGTTCTTATCTGTGAAGTGGGGATAAGGAATGATGAGAGCGGTACATCACAGGAGTGTTATGGGAATGAAATGAATTGGAAAGTGCATGGG
This sequence comes from Vespertilio murinus, assembly GCA_963924515.1. Taxonomy (NCBI): domain Eukaryota; kingdom Metazoa; phylum Chordata; class Mammalia; order Chiroptera; family Vespertilionidae; genus Vespertilio; species Vespertilio murinus. Next base: position 101,134,972 of record OZ004710.1, read on the forward strand.
CCACGTGCTTTGTATATTTCAGCACATATTCTGATTCTCTGCCTTTCCACTACCCCGCTCTTCCCCTGCTCAGCTCTGCAGCCAGATGGAACAGCTGGAGCTGGAGAACCAGCAACTGAAGGAAGAGGCTTCTAGAGTTGGGGCTTCCCAGGCCGGAAGCATTGTGGATGGGGAGCTGCTGAGACTGCAGGCGGAAAATACAGCCTTGCAGAAGAATGTGGCAGGTGTGTGGAAGCCCACCTGGGGATGTGTGGGACCACGGGGCTTGAGTAGGGTGTGTTCCCCCTGGGAAAAGGTGGAACGGCTTCAGAATCAAGCCTGGCCCTGCCATGAACCCCAGTGTATATCACCTTGGACAAGCCATTTCACCTCTCTGAGCCGAAGCTTCCTCATTTACAAAGTGTGTACGATGATGTCTGTCCCCTGGGCGACTGTAGTAGAGATAAGAGGTGGTACATTTCTGATTTTTCTGAGTTTAGTTCAGGGCCTGATACCTAGCAGATGTTACAGATGAGCAAATTGAGCATCAGAAAGGAGATGCTTGCTACACAGAGAAGGGGAATGAAGGAACGTTGGGAAGATCTAAGCCTAGATTGTCAGTGGGGTCTGAGAGCAAAGCTGAGAGGAAACTTGATAGAATGTGGGAGGGTTCTGATGTGTGGATTTTTGGAGAGCAGCTGGGGATTGTGGGGTAGTGGGTGGTAGTTTGGTGACCAGGAGGGAGACTGTAGAATGTGACTGCGGATCAGGAGTTCATAGGAAAAATTCAGCTCTACGTGGGCAGTGGAGGATTGTGGGCATGACCTTGGGGGGCTGTGGGCAGGACTTGGGAAACAAACTTGATCTAATTTGATGGTAGACAGGATTTCAGTAGTTGGTGGGGCTTAAAAGATTTGTGATTTGTGTGGATGGGACTGAACCTTTGTTTTGTAGGCTTGTGGTCTTTGGGGCAGAGTCTCTGCTACCTGAGAGGTTAAATTCACCCTCTATTTGACACATAGCAAGGGTCTTCGAAGATCACCTCATGCATCATATATCTCTGTTCTACCCACCAGCTCTGCAGGAGCGCTATGGGAAAGAGGCTGGGAAATCCACAACTGCCAGTGAAGGCCAAGGGGACCATCCAGAGGGCCAAGCCCCTGCCATCTTGTCCCCCATGCCACTGGCAGAGGTGGAGCTAAAGTGGGAAATGGAGAAGGAGGAGAAGAAATTGCTCTGGGAGCAACTACAGGGCTTGGAGGTGAGCTTGGGTTTGTTGGGATTGGGGTGCCAGATGCCCTAGCTCTGCCCGTGACCCCATAAAGTTGGTTGTGACGTCACAGTTTCATGGGCTGATAGATTAGGGAGGCAGGAGGGCAGGGGAAGACATGCAGGAAGGCCGGGGGAGGCACAGGCCTAACCTCCCCCTTGCTTATACCAACCCCTTCCTTTCCCCCTTCCTATAGAGCTCGAAGCAAGCCGAAACATCCAGGCTACAGGAAGAACTTGCTAAGGTGGGATTGGCAAGCTTTCCCTGGCCTTTGCCTTATCTCCTTTCCCACCTGCCATGCTTCTCCCATCAGGACAAAAGCTGGCTGAGAACTCTCTCAGAGCCTCAGTTTTGCTGTCTGTGAAATAGGCTCAAGCTTAACTCTCAGAGTTGCTTTCAATATGGAGTGGGCTAATGTGGTCCCACTATGTCCTGTACATGGTGGGCCCCATGCCTTTATTCTGTGTCCTTCCAGCTCTGCTTGGTCATCCATCTATCCATTCATCCATCCATCCATCCATCCATCCATCTATCCAAGAACTTATAGACAGCAGGCTCTTATCTTAGGAATTGGAGACCCAGTGTTGTGTAAGGCAATCATGACCCTGCTTTTCAGGTCTTCCAGCCTAACCATTCTATTATGTAGCCATTGGTCAATATGTTGGGGATGTAAATGCTGGGAGATCATATTGTTGCTGCTGACCAGACGGGCAACCAAATGATTGAACCCTTCTGGGACTCAGTTTCCATGAGATAGCATAAGTAAATTCAGCTTCCAAAAAGAACTTAGAAGTATCTGTAAATGTTAAGTGCATGTTTGTCTTTACTAATATTACGGTTGTTCTCATTTGTTTGTACCCTCTTCTCCACCCTAGCTCTCAGAAAAACTGAAGAAGAAACAAGAAAGGTAAATTTCTTTTTCCCAGAAGTGGGGGGAGGGATTTGGTGGGACTAGGGAGGACTGGCTTACGGCACTGACTCATTTATGTCTGTCTGTATGTGTCTAGTTTTTGCCGTCTGCAGACAGAAAAGGAGACACTATTCAATGATAGCCGGTAAATACCTGGGTTGGAGGTATTAGTGGACCACAGGGACAGTGCCCACCAGAATTAACTGAGGACCACAGGGGCAGAGCTGGGAGATTGCGCCTTAGATCGTGGTCAGTGTACCCCTTCTCATCACCCTTAGGAACAAGATTGAGGAATTACAACAGCGGAAGGAAGCCGATCTCAAAGCTCAGTTGGCTAGAACTCAGAAGCTGCAGCAGGAGCTTGAGGCTGCCAATCAGGTGAGGGGCTGGGTTCTGAGGTCACTAGGGTAGGGACCAGGGCTGGGAGGTCTAGGGATCTCTGAGTCTAGGGAGACTGGTTGGAAAGTCTTAAGATTTCTTGTGTTGGAAATATAGGGACTGGATGGGTCCTGGGGCTCCCAAGAGCTAGGAAAATGGGGACTAGGGAGCCCCGAGAGCCCTTGGAATTGGGCTAGGAGTCCACATGAAGCAGAGATCTCAGAGGATGAATCTGCAACCGGGGGTAGGAGACAGGAGTCTGGGGAAATCTATGGTCACTGGGAACTGAGACCAGGAGTTGGAGTGAGTGTGAACTCCCTGGAGGTTGGATAACTTTGAGACCTATGTGGGCTGGGTAGATACAAGACTTTCAAGGATGAGACAGTTGGGCCTGGAGGCTGAGTGCATTTGAGACCCTCAGAGTATTGGGTCAGAAGCACCTAGGAAGTTGGGTCGTGTGGGCTGGGTCTGAAGATTCCCAGAGACGGGACCAGAGTGGCAGATGGTGGGTGGGATTTTCGGTCTGAGACCTCACTAGGAGCTGGAAACTAGGAGACTTTATGAGCGTGAGACCTCTAGAGTCTGGGGTCATGATTTTAGGTAGATCTTAGACTCTTGGGAGCTAGTATGTTGGGGTTGAGTATGACTGAAACCCTTTGAGGTTGGGGTCTAGAGTCTAGGTGAAACTCTAGTCCCTGAGGGCTGAATATGTCTGAGAATATGGGGGCCTCCGAAATGGAATCTGGGTGAGTGTGAGACCTTTCACAGATGGGGCCTTTCACAGAGTGAGTTTGAAATCACCAGGACCCTAGGTGTTTTCTGAGGTGCTTGGAACTGGGATATAGGGGTGTCTAAGGTCTCTGGGTGAGCCTGAGATCTCTGATGGCTGGTATTGAGACCCCCAAGTGCTGGGAACATGCTTTCAGGTGGTCAAAAGGGGAGTCTGTGTAGTTCTGTGTACCCCAGAGGAGGCTGAGATCTAGAATGACCTCTCCTGACCTGGTCCCCACAGAGCTTGGCAGAGCTGAGAGATCAGCGACAGGGGGAACGCCTGGAACATGCAGCAGCTCTGCGAGCTCTACAAGATCAGGTACATCATACTGGTGGGCTCAGCGAGATGGGGGCCAGGGCGGCGCGGTACCAATGGGTATTGTACAGGCAGGCAAGGCCCTAGGGCTTCTGCTTTTTCTGGTTGTGGTTCTTGTGTGTGTGCGTGTGCGCGCGTGCGTGCGTGCGTGTGTGTCCATGTCTTTTCTTGCCTGTCCTATTCTGGACCCGCTCTCACCTGTTGTGGGCGTGGGACCAGGTGTCCATCAAGAGTGCGGATGCAAAGGAACAAGTAAAAAGACTTTTGGATGAGAAAAGGGCCTTGAGGATAAACCTGGCTGCCCTGGAGCAGGTACAGGACAGTTGGGAGTCCTTACTGATCCCTTCCCAGTTCCCCATCCCCTCTGCTTCTGATTCATGTTGGGGCAGTGTAGTCCTGACCTCATGCAGTTCTCTCACCTGTTTCTGTTTCATTCTCAGCTTCTTTCTGTTGGCTTCCCACCCTCTTCTCTCTCACCACCTACCCCCACTTCTCTTGCATTCTAGTTTCTCTCCAACGCAGTACAAGACATGGACTAGTCTCAAGTGTACACTCTGAATCATGTCTATCTGTCTATATCTATCTATCTATCTATCTATCTATCTATCTATCTATATCTATCTATCTATCTATATCTATCTATCTATCTTCTTATAGCCACCATCCGGATCAAGACACAGAACATATCTGGTTTTTCTTTTTCTTTTTTTGGACACAGCATTTCTGCACTCCAGAGATCCCCTTCTGCCCTTCCCAATCTATACTTCCTGCAAAGTAACCACTCCTCTGACCCCTAGGAACATAGATTAGTTTTGTTTGTCCTTTAACTTTAGTAAATGGAATTGCACACCCACTTTTTGTGTCTGGCTTCCATCTTGCAGCATTATGTCTGTGAGGTTCATTCATATGTGGCACTAGTTTGTTCCTTTATCTCTGTGTACTATCCCATTGTATGAATATACCACGTGTATCCATTCCCCTGCTGATCTTTCTCCCACTGTTTTTCTCTTTGAAATTCTTCCTCTCCTGGCTCTCTTTCCTCTTCCCTCCCTGTCTCCCTGGAACTGGGAGGCTCACACCCTCTGAAAGGCACCTTTTACTCACTTCCTATCACCGCTACTTTCTCTAGATCCAAACGGCAAAGACCCAAGAGCTGAATATGCTCCGGGAACAGAGTACTCAGCTGACAGCTGAGTTGCAGCAGCGGCACACTGAGTATGAGCACCTCATGGGACAGAAAGATGACCTCAACTCCCAGCTTCAGGTGACACCTCTGGCCGTGACCTGTCTTCTCCTAGTTCCCTTTTGCTTTGCTGGCTCAGTGGAGTTTGCAGTGAGGTGCAGTCAGGAGGACCTGGTTTCCAATGTGGCTCTCAATGTATTAACATGTGTGTGTTCTAGACCAAGTTGTTTCCCTTCTCTGAGACTAAACATCTTCAGTTAGTTAGGAAAGCCATTCTGATTCCATAATGGACAGTAGAACACTAGTGGTTTCTACCGAGTAAGATAGAAGTTTCGTTCCCTCTCATGTAAGGGTCTAGGTAGGTTGCCCAGGATGGGACAATGGCTTCTGGTCCACCACTAATGGCCCAGATTCTGTCTACATTGCTGTTCTGCCACCTTCGACACAAGGTTATCTCGACATCCAAGATGCTTGCTCAGCTCCCCTGCCATCATGTTTGTATTTCATCTGAGAGGAAGGAAGAAAGGGAGAAGGGCCCACCATGTCCCTTCCCTTTACAATCTATATTACACTCACCGCTGTTAACCCTGCGGCTGCTCCTCATTGTGAGGGAGGCAGGGAAACATCAGCTAGACCGGCGTGTGCCCAACCAGAAAGTCTATTGTTAGGGATGTGAGGGAAGAATGAACACTGGAAAGCAGCTAGCAATCTGTCCTGTTTCTCATGTAGACATGCAGAGGACAATGCTCACTTTACAGGGTTTAGGGCAGCCGTGGGCAAAATATGGCCCACGGGCCAGATCCGGCCCATTCAGCTGTTCTATCCGGCCCGCGGAGCCGAAAGAGCGGAGGGTTCTCTTGCTCTCCCCTCCGCTCCTTCACCAGCAGCCCAAGAGGAGAGTGCCAGCACGGTCAGGTTGCTTTTGTTCCGGCCCTCCGGTCCAGTTTAAGAACCCATTGTGGCCCTCGAGTCAAAAAGTTTGCCCACCCCTGATTTAGGGAGATGTTCTACTGGAAGTGTCTACCTCTTGGGGGCTCTTTATCAAGCTCACCTCCTTGGTCCCACATTAGGAGTCATTACGGGCCAATAGTCGGCTGCTGGAACAACTTCAAGAAGTCACTCAGGAGAAGGAACGGTTGACCCAGGAACTACAGGATGCTCGGAAGGTGGGCACCTCTGGGAAGACTGCAAGAGGCGGGATTCGCCTGGTTCACGGGGATGGGGCAGGCGATGTGACCCAACTCATGGGGAAAGGCAGGGACGGGAAGTGGACCAGTTCTGTGGGGCTGGGGGAGAGGTGGAGTTTGGCTTGTGCCTTGGGCCTGAGGAGCGGTTAGTGGGACTTCTTTGGGAAGATGTTGACTGACATCCTCCTGCCCCACCTTCCTGGTCCCCAGAGTGCTGAGAAGCGGAAGGCCATGCTGGACGAGCTAGCAATGGAGACGCTGCAAGAGAAGTCCCAGCACAAGGAAGAGCTAGGAGCTATCCGACTTCGGCATGAGAAGGAGGTGCTGGGGGTGCGTGCCCGCTATGAGCGTGAGCTCCGTGAGCTGCATGAGGACAAGAAGCGACAGGAGGAGGAGCTCCGTGCCCAGATCCGCGAGGAGAAGGTGAGTGGGTAGATGATGATGTGCGTCCACCTTTCACACAGGAGGAGCACAGCACTGCTGATGGGCCAGGGGATAGTGCCCACTCCCCCACCTGCCTGGCCCATGACAGTCTGTCCTCTCCCAGGCCCGCACCCGGGAGCTGGAGAGTCTCCAGCATACAGTGGAAGAGCTTCAAGCTCAGGTACACTCGATGGATGGAGCCAAGGGCTGGTTTGAACGGCGCCTGAAGGAGGCTGAGGTGAGTTGGGGCCTGGTGAGTGAGGCACAGGGCCTGGTCAGGGGACATGAGAAACCAGGGGACAAGGAGTGGTCAGGCCGTGGAACTTTCTGAGATTCCCTGGCTCACTAGCACAGCCTAGTGGAGAGCATCAGGCATTGGCCATCAATACGGCAGAATGTGCCAAAACCGGTTTGGCTCAGTGGTAGAGCGTCGGTCTGCGGACTGAAAGGTCCCGGGTTCGATTCCGGTCAAGGGCATGTACACTGGTTGTGGGCACATCCCCAGTAGGGGGTGTGCAGGAGGCGGCTGGTCAATGTTTCTCTCTCATTGACGTTTCTAGCTCTCTATCTCTCTCCCTTCCTCTCTGTGAAATATCAATAAAATATATATAAAAAAAAAATACGGCAGAATGTCACCCTAGCTGGGTTGGCTCAGTGGATAAGAGTATCGGCCTGAAGACTGAAGGGTCCCAGGTTCCATTCTGGTCAGGGCACATGCCTGGGTTGCGGGCTCGATCCCCAGTAGGGGGCATGCAGGAGGCAACTGATCCGTGATTATCTCTCATCATTGATGTTTCTATCTCTCCCTCTCCTTTCTTTCTGAAATCAATACAAATACAAAATACAAATATACTAAAAAAAAAAAAAAGGAATAGAAATATATTTTTAAAAGTAATAGGGCAGGCTCCCGCCGGGCTCCCGGGCTGGTCCCCTCCACGTGGTCCTGCCCTGCCCTCTGGGAGCAACAGCAACGGGACTGGATTGGGGGTTCCTGTCTGAGGGGACACAGGAGACCATGGTTGCCAGTGCAACACCAGAAAAAAAAAAAGTAATAGGGCAGAATGTCAGATCTGCACATTTGAAAAGGCACCTTTCTTCTGAAATCATACTTCTGTCAGGAAATTATTGTAATATACTCATTTTGTTCAAAAAAAACTTTTACTGCCATTTTCTGGCAAACTCATCATAATACATAAGCAGCGGTGTCACAGAGCAGGGAGGAGCCAAAATGGTGGAACCAGTCATTTGCCTGGGATTGCGTCCTGGCCGGGCCACTTTCTAGATGTGTGACCTTGGCCAAGTTTTCTGACTTCTTTGTTGCCTGTATTCATCATCAGCAAAGAAGAGATAATAATAACACCTACTAAGTATTCTGGGGAGAGGGAGGTAATAAAAAATGAGTTAACATGTACAATCTTTCTAACATTCCTGGCTTGCAGTAATGCTGTGGTGTGTGTGTGTGTGTGTGTGTGTGTGTGTGTGTGTGTGTGTGTGTTTATTTCAGAGAGAGGAAGGGAGGAGAAAAGGATAGAAACATTAGTGATGAGAATCATAGATTGCCTGGCTCCTGCACGCCCCCTAGTGGGGAATCTAGCGCATAATCCGGGCATGTGTACTGACTGGGAATTGAAATGTGACTTCCTGGTTCATGGATCCACCGTCAACCACGAACCACACCGGCCAGGCTTATTCAATAAAATTCGAATGCAAATGTCAGTCTCAGATGTGAACAGCACAGCTCTAGCCGTGACACTTCTGTGTACTGCCTAGAGGCACACAGTGTTCTCTGTGTACCCGGGGCTCCCTGCCGAAGCCCTCACCGGTGTCACTGGGTGTGATGGCCTCCGGAGTTCACCGCGAGACCTGGGACTTGTCTTGCAGGAATCGCTGCAGCAGCAGCAGCAGGAACAGGAGGCCGCCCTGAAGCAGTGTCAGGAGGAGCACGCCAAGGAGCTGAAGGTGCCTATTGCGTGGGGGCACTCCTCCCCGAGGAGGGAGAGGCTCTGGGACTGTCTCCCAGGATGAGGCCTGAGCTGCTCTCTGCTTCACAGAGCAAGGAAGAGGAACTGCAGGGGGTTATGGATCAGCTCCAGCAGGCCCAGGAGGAGCGTGACTCCCACCTGAAGACCATCAGCAACCTGAAGCAGGTGGCTGCTTCCTCCGTGGTGCACCCCGGGCCTCAGCTTGCAGTAACGGGGCAGGGAGGGAGCGCAGCGCATGCAGCCACCCCGGCATCACTAGCCATACTTTCTCTGTCGCGCAGGAGGTGAAGGACACAGTGGACGGGCAGCGCATCCTGGAGAAGAAGGGCAGCGCTGCGGTATGATGGGGGGTGTCCCAGCACAGCCCCTCCCGCTGCGCATGCCCCCACCCGTGGCCCTGCCGGGCCTCAACCCCCATCTTTCCCCCTGTCCCCCCCAAAGCTCAAGGACCTCAAGCGGCAGCTACACCTGGAGCGGAAGCGGGCGGATAAGCTGCAGGAGCGGCTGCAGGACATCCTCACCAACAGCAAGAGCCGCTCGGGTAAGGGGGTGCACCCGGAGGCTGAGGCCAGGGCGCAGGCCTTGGGCCCGAAGGCCGAGCTGCTCCTCATTCCTCACTCTTGAACTTGGTCTCTTTTCCCTCTTCTCTGTGCCTGCCTCGCTGTGTGTATCTTTCTCCGCATCATCTCTCTCTGCAGTCTCCATCTCCCTCGTGGCTGTATCTCGTCTCTGTTTCTGTCTCTCTGCCTCCTCGCGGCATCTCTCTGTACCTGCCTTTCTCCCTCTGCTTTCTTTTCCTAGTTCTCTCCTGTTCTCCTCCCGCCTTTTTCTTTTTTGTCACCCTTTGTCTCTGTCTCTGTCTGTCTTCTCTTTACATGTGCACTCCCGCACCTCACCCAGTGTCTCTAAGTCACCTATATGCATCCTCTCATCTACACATATGGACTGCCAGCCGGCATGGTTCAGTACGTGAGCAACGACCTATGAACCAGTGGGTGGTTCTATTCCCAGTCAGAGCACACGCCCGGGGTTTCAGGTTCGATCCCCAGTGGGAGGTGTGCAGGAGACAGCCAATATATAATTCTCTGTCATCATTGATGCCTCTCTCTCTCTCTCTCTCTCTCTCTCTCTCTCTCTCTCTCTCTCCCTCTCTGCAATTAATAAAAATGTATGTATGTATGTATGTATGTATGTATGTATTTATAAACATGGACTGAGCCTCCAAGCCCATGATCAGGGTCCCAAATGGGAAAGCCTGCAAGTCTTAATCCTCCAGGAACTGCAAACTGAGCTAGAGCAGTGGTCGGCAAACTCATTAGTCCACAGAGCCAAATAGCAACGGTACGACGATTGACATTTCCTTGGAGAGCCACATTTTTTAAACTCGAACTTCTTCTAACGCCACTTCTCCAACATAGACTCGCCCAGGCCGTGGTATTTTGTGGAAGAGCCACACCCAAGGGCCAAAGAGCCTCATGTGGCTCGCGAGCGGCAGTTTGCCGACCACGGAGCTAAGGGGACAGGGGGACAGACTCACAATCAGGCGGCAGCACTGTGGTGTGATCATTATGCAGCCGAAGTCCATGTTACTTCTGCCACTTAAGCAGAAGATGCATCAACAAAAAATAATTGGAGTTGCTTTGGACTTTTTTTTAAGGGCCTATAAATATGTTTAAATAAATAAACAAGATGCATTGATAGCTCTGGTGCAGCTCCCATACCACAGGCTCAGAGGAAACTGGCTCCCTGTCCCCCCACAGCCGTTCTGCTCTTGTTGGGGGCTCTGGGGGGATGGCATCAGCCCTCCCCCCCCCCCGTCCTGATACCTCGCAGCAGCTGCAGGCTGGCGGCCTAAGCACGGTGGCCCTGCTCTCAGTGACGTAGCAAAAATGAGTGTATCTCACACTAAATCAATGTCTCCCAGACGCGCCGCTGTCTCCTGAAATAACCTTTTCATAGAAGAGGAGTTTGCTTTCTGTTTGGTTACAGATTAATGTATGAATCAGCAGACACTCCGGGGTGTGCTATACATCCTCCTGGTTAGATGGAATTCAGGTCTAGACGCCTGGCTATGGGAATTCTCTCCATCTTTTCCTGTTTCTGCTCTGACTCGTGCCCTTATCCAGGGTCTCTGCCTCTGTCATCTCCCCCAGCTTGCGGTCTCTAAGGTTTTCTCTCTGCATGTGGGTGTTCTCCTGTGCCCTCATCTTGTCTGCACCCCGAGTCTGAGTGCGCATGCCACTTTTATGCCTGTGCCACATCACTATCTTTCTCCCCATTAAAAAATATATACATTTTTTTCTTATTTCAGAGAGAGGGAGAGAGAGACAGAAGCATCAATGATGAGAGAGAACCATCCACCAGCTGCCTCCTGCATGCCCCACACTGGGGATGGAGCCCCCAACCCAGGCCTGTGCCCTGATCAGGAATCGAACCATGACCTCCTGGTTCCTAGGTCGACGCTCAGGGCTTTCTCGTTTCTTCGCCTTTGTCTCTGGTGTGTGTGGCTTTGCCAAGTGAGGCAACTCCCTTTTCTGATGCTGCCTCTCCTTATCCTTCCGTCTGCCTGAGTATCTTCTTGCCTTTTTCCATCTCGTCAAATCGATTTCTGCCTCTTCCTGCCAGTCGCTGCCCTGGGGACGTGGGGGTTGGAGCTCAGGTTTCTCTTCCCTCTCTGGCCAGGCCTCGAGGAGTTAGTTCTCTCGGAAATGAACTCACCAAGCCGAACCCAGACTGGGGACAGCAGCAGCGTCTCCTCCTTCAGTTACCGGGAGATCTTGCGTGAGAAGGAGAGCGCGACCATCCCAGCCCGGGTAAGGAGCATTGACCAGCTGCTCCTACTCAAATTCTGGGGTCCCCCCCCCCAACCACCTCTTACTCTGGGCCCAGCACATACATCTCCTTCAACCCTTCCCCAAGCTCACCAACTTTGATTCAGATTGCTAAGTAGGGGACAGGCAGATTATTACATATATTTTAAAAATATATTTTATTGAGTTTTTACAGAGAAGAAGGGAGAGGGAGAAAGAGTTAGAAACATTGATGAGAAACAGATGAGAGGATCATCGATCAGCTGCCTCCTGCACACTACCTACTAGGGATGTGCCCGCTACCAAGGTACATGGCCTTGACCAGAATCGAACCTGGAACCCTTCAGTCTGCAGGCCGATGCTCTATCCACTGAGCCAAACCGGTCAGGGCCAGATTATTATCTTTAAGGCCCTGTTTCATCTTCTGCGAGTTAATGCTGCCTTTCCTGGCGCCATAACATAAGTGGTTCACAGCAGATGCATTATCCTTCTAGCAAGTGCCTTTTTCCTATTCATAATTATCTTGTTATTGTTGTCTATTACATCAGCTTCCTTGCCAGCTGCTTTTATTTGGATTTTTAAAATTATTCCATATGTATGCATAATAGAAAAGAATTTAAAACACACAAGCAATTTTTTTTTGCCTTTATTAAATATATTTTTAGCCCTAACCGGTTTGGCTCAGTGGATAGAGCATCAGCCTGCGGACTGAGGGGTCCCAGGTTCGATTCCGGTCGGGGGCATGTACCTTGGTTGCGGGCACATCCCCAGCAGGAGGTGTGCAAGAGGCAGCTGATGAATGATTCTCGTCCATGTTTCTGGCTCTCTATCCCTCTTTCTTCCTCTCTGTGAAAAATCAATTAAAAATATATATTTTTTAAAAAAATATTCTGACCCTAATCAGATTTCTCTATTTGGCTCCAAAATGTCCTTTATTGCTGGTTTTCTGTAAACCAGCATTTTGTTTCGGAGCACATGTTGCATCTGGTTGCTTTATGTGCCTTACCTTAAGTCTCTTGAATTTAGTCCGGTCCCTTTTTATGACCCCAACCTGTAGAAGAGACCAGCCCAGTTGACCTACAGAAAGTGGTCTGCCTTTTGGGTTTTCCTGCTGGCTTTCTGGTGATAGCATTCCGCTGGGTCCTCTCCCCTGGGTGTCCTGGCAGCTGGAATTTAGGTGACATGTGCTACACCATCTCCCCTTCAGGCAGAGGGTCAGCCAAGGCTTGCCTACAACCATGGGTGCAGAAATCCCCCCCCCCACCCGACCCTGGGCTTGGTTCTCATTCTCAGCCCTGATCCTGTCTGGGGCGCAGTGCTGTGCTCAGGCTGTGCTCTCCCCTCCTCTTCCTCGCAGTCCTTATCCAGCAGCCCTCAGGCCCAGCCCCCCAGACCAGCGGAGCTGTCCGACGAGGAAGTGGCTGAGCTCTTTCAGCGCCTGGCGGAAACACAGCAGGAGAAGTGGATGCTAGAGGAGAAGGTACTGCCTGCCTGCTTGTTCCCACGTGGCCAGGAGGCCGGGACAGGGTGGTGGGTGTTTGGCCCGCCCCTCCTCGTGGGGGAACATGCGCAGTCCAGGGTCTGAGGTGGGCGGGGTCCCCCCGCAGGTGAAGCACCTGGAGGTGAGCTGCGCCTCTATGGCCGAGGACCTCTGCAGGAAGAGCGCCATCATTGAGACCTACGTCATGGACAGCCGGATCGGTCAGTGCCCCCTCCCCGGCCCTCACCGCTCATGCAGCCTTCCACCTGCTCCCGCCTTCCCCGCGATCCAGTGCCCTGGCTTCTATCCTCTCCTTCGGAGCCAAGCAAAGTCCTGACAAGACTACAGCCGGGGAGGGGAGAGCAGGCCTTGGCTCCTCCTCGTCTCTGGGTCTCGGTCATCTCTCCACTCTCCTTTCTCTACTGTGTCTCTGCCCCTTTTCTCCTCCTCTCTTCTTTGTGCCCCATTCCCCCTTCGTCTTGTCACACCATTCCTGTCTATATTGTCCCACCTCCAGAAATTCCCTTTCTCTCTATGTGTATCACTCTGGGGTCCTCATCTCTTCCTCTCCCCTCTCCTCCCACTTTGTTTCTTTTGCTCCTTCCTTTCAAACCTCCTTCTCTCCTGGTTTTTTCTTCTTCTTGTGAATGGGAATAATACTGACATGTGCCGAGAGCCACCTGTGCTCTGGGCTTTACATGGAGTCATATACATCTTCCCAGCCCCATGACTTCGTTATTATCCCCATGTCCTGGGGCCGTGCTGTTAGTGACAGCCAGGGTTCACGTGGCTAAGCCTCTGCCCCCTACATGGTATGGCTTGTCTCCCTCCCCTTCTCCCTGAGGTCCCCCCCCCCCCCCGTTTCCTGCTTTTCTGCTCTGGCCATTTCTCCTCTGGCTCTGCTGAGGGGGCAGCTCTCAGCCTGGGCCCTTGCAGATGTGTCCGTGGCAGCAGGCCACACCGACCGCAGCGGCCTGGGCAGTGTCCTGAGAGACCTGGTGAAGCCAGGTGACGAGAACCTTCGGGAGATGAATAAGAAGCTACAGAACATGTTGGAGGAGCAGCTCACCAAGAATATGCATCTTCATAAGGCGAGTGGCCCTCAGCCTGCCCATCCGTCCACGCAGCCACCCAGCTCCCTAGGCCAGTGGTCGGCAGACTCATTAGTCCGCAGAGCCAAATATCAACAGGACGACGACTGAAATTTCTTTGAAGAGCCACATTTTTTAAACTTAAACTTCTTCTAATGCCACTTCTTCAACATAGACTCGCCCAGACAGTGGTATTTTGTGGAAGAGCCACACTCAAGGGGCCAAAGAGCCGCATGTGGCTCGCAAGTCGCAGTTTGCCGACCACGGCTCTAGGTCATCTGCCAGTCCCCCCCCCCCCCCCCCTTTGCCCATCCACCAACCATTCCTCCTTCCTCAGCTTCCCATCTTCCAGTCAACTTGTTATGGGCAGTTTATTTGTTGACTCTTCCCTGTCCTTGCGTCCACGCACTCATCCATCCGTGCACACGGTCAATAACTCTCTCAGCGATCCCCTGCTTAGTCCATCTGCTTCCAATTCACCTAATCATCAGCCCCGCGTCTTTCCGCCCATTTCCTGACTCACTGCTCTCTCTCTTGCCTGCTTATCAGTCACCCCTTATCTTAGCTTTTACCCACACGCCCAGCAACCTGCCTGCCTACCTGCTGCCCTCCATCTGTGCTTTGAATAGTTCATTTGTCCTATTTGATTGCCATGATCCCCCATGCGTCTACTTATATGTCCACCTGCCCATCCTGCCACCCAAATATTTACCCCATCTCTGGGGAAGTCAAAAGGAATGCAGACCTGGCACCTGCTTCTGAGAAGCGAGCTCATGATTTATTAGAAAGAAGGTGGCTGGGGTGGGGGTGGGGGGTCCTATTCTCCAGCACATCACACACAGCAGGCGATCCATTCCCATGTCCAGACCCCAGCCCCAGGGGCTTCCTCACCCTCCCACACCCACCTTTCCCGAGCTGGGGGCCCTGTGAATTTCTCCAGAGACCTTTCTGTCCCAGGCGTTGGTTGACGAGGTAAGGATGATGCCCCAGGCTTCCCCTGCCACCTTCTCTGGCCCCTGATGGCTTGTTTGTTCCTTAGGACATGGAAGTTCTGTCCCAGGAAATTGTGCGGCTCAGCAAGGAGTGCGTGGGGTCTCCTGAGCCAGACCTACAACCAGGAGAATCCGGCTAAAGACCTGCAGGCTGCCTCCGCTCCCTCCCCTCCCCACCCCCTGAACACTATTCACTTGGGCTGACATGGGGAAAAGGGGGCAGACACCAAAATCAAATAGGTTGGGACACTGGACATTAAAGGGGTTGGAGGCCTTAAGGCTGGTTGTCAGTGACCCTGTCTGAGGACAGTGGTCCCTGGGGAGAGAGGACCCTGAGGGGAAGGGCAGGGATTTCTCAGCGTCCTTGGCTCTGGTTCCCGGGGGCATTTGCCTTCATCTCTGCATGAGTTCTCCCTCCTAGAGACCAACTGTTTTTTATTTTATTTTATTTTTAATTTATGTCGGGAAGCCTGGCTACTCTGCATCTGGGATTGGGGGTGTTGGGTGGGGGTGTGGTCCATGTCAACATTCTAGCAACATAATGTGTATGTGGTGCGTGTGCGTGTGTATGTGTGTGTGTGTATGTGTGTGCGTGTGTATAAAGGGTTGTGCAGCCAAAATACCATCTGGCCAGACGGGCCCATCCACTGACTGTCTGCTCTCTTTCTTTCCAACCAGTAGGAGGGATGTACTGGGGCGGGGAGGGGAGGTCACACCATCACAATTGGGGGGAAGTCTCTGGCCACATCTTGACTCTCCTCCCACCCCCACCCCACCTGCCCCCAGTTACTGTGTACTAGCCCCTCAAACTGAGTGGAACAGAAATATCTGCAGATACATATGTGAACAGATGTGTATGGCATGCAGGTCTGGATGAGTAGACAGATGGGAGGATGGTTAAGTAGAGGAACTGATGGAGAAAGAAGTAGAAGGTTGCATGGATTGATGATGGATAGAACGGGAAGTAGCTGGACAGATGGGTAAATAAATGGATAGATGGGTAAGTAACGGGGTGAATAAATGGATAACTGGATTGGTAAGTGAATAGGTAGAAGATGGGCAGGTGGGGATGTAAGTGGACCAATGGATGGCTAGGGGATTACCTGGATGGAAGAGTGGACAGATCGACGGATGAGCTAGTGAACGGGAAGAGAAAGTAAGTGAACAAATAATGGGGGGAGCAAGGGATTACACGTGGATAGTTTGGGGAGTCATTAGGTGGTTGGAATAAATACACAGGTGCACGGGTGGGTGGGTGGAGGGATGGAGAAATGGACAAATCGGGAGTGTGCTGAGCTAAGAAGTGGAGGTACATGGAAAGGCTAAGATTGGCCCTGCATCACTGCTCCCCGGCACACACGCCACACACCTTTTTACTAAAGGGGAGGCCTCTGTGTGCCGTGCCCTGTGCACCCCCTCACATCACTCCATTAATGGTCCCAACAACACTGTCAAGTTGGGGCCACTCCATCTGACGGCTGAGGAAACAATGCAAGTCACTTGCCCAAGGTCACAGCAAGTCAGCACAGCTGGGGTTGGAACCCCTCCTGCCTAGTGCTCTTGCCACAGCAGCAGAGCCCTCTGAGGGGGGAGGCGTGGTCTGAGGCTCCTGGGTGGGGACACATGGACACTGCCCCTCGGGGTGGGCCTGCCTGGGAAAGTAGCTGCTATGGGGTAGGACCTCACCTTGTCCCCATCTGCACTCTCTTCCCTCCCCCCAACTCCCGCCATGTGACATTCAAAACCAGGAGGATGGTGCTCCGGTCCCAGCAGTCTTGGTTGGTTGGCTTTAACCCATGCCCCACCCCGCAGCTTTGGGGGTCTGGCGATCTAGAGGAACCTCCCCGCGAGCCCTCCATCCACACCTTCTCCGGCCTTGGGGGGGGCAGGGAGGGGACAGCGCTGCATCATTCCCCGTGGCACTCGGCTCTAAGGCCATTAACAGACGCCTCCCCATCGATCGCATCTGCTAAGTGCTGCTGATTCAGACGGGTGGGGGTGGGGTCCCCTAGGGGCAGAGGGGTAGGAGCTGGGCAGGGAGAGGGGCAGTCCAGGAAGGAGGTGGGGAGAACTGGCAAAGCTCCCTACCACCCCCATTTTCCAGATGACGCGACTGAGGCCCAACCAGCTTGATGGGAGGCGGAGTCTCCCCAGGGTCCCTCTCAGGCGGTCCTAGGGGAGGGGGCTCGGGGAGCCGGAGGCCCCTCCCTGCCTCGCCATCTCCCGGCAAGCTCAGAGGGGCGGGGAGAGAGCCAGAGGAGGAGGAGAGCTCGGGCGGCTCCGCAGAGGGGGGCCGGAGCTCCGGTGTCCGGTGCCCCCAGCCCCTCCGCTGTTGCCGGCTGCTGCAGTGGGGACACAGGTGAGGTCGGCCCTGTGGGTAGTGGGAGGGGGCCGCCGGCAGCGCTGTCCTTGCCCTTCCCTGGTCCAGCTCCCACGCCCTAGCCCATCCTGGGACAGTCCCCCTGGACCTTGTCCTTGCAGAGCCTCCTAACAGGGACCCAGCCCCCTCCCCTGTCTGTGCTGCCTTCTCCCCCAGGCCCGGCTGTGGCTGCTGCTCTCCCTCCTGCAGCCGCCGCTGCTGCTGCTACTGCTGCCGCCCAGCGCACACCACCAGCCCCTCGGGGTGTGGTTTCCCCAGACCAGCCCCCTGGAGTGGGACACAGCCTTATCCTGGCTTCCCTCACCGGCCTCCTGCCAGGCCCGGCAGCCCCCCTTCCTGGAGACACACCCAACTCCCTTTCAACAGCCCACTCCAGTTTCCAGCCCATTCGGAGGAGAGCCCCCCTTTTCCCCTCAGTCTTTTGCAAGCCTCCGGGTGTGTGTCCAACTTGCAGTTGAGCCCGGCCCCTTGGGATTCCCCGGGCCCCTTCCCTGTCCCTGGAACTCCTGAGAGTGGAGCAGGCTTTCCCAGGCCCCCGGACACCCCTCAGCCTCTGAAAACTAACCTCGCCCTTGCTTGACCCCGTTGGACACCCCACTCCCTGCCAGAGCCCCACCCCTCCTTCCTTCCCCAAACTCCTGTAGAATGTAGACACCCCCAGGCTATTCTTGGCAGCTCTAGGCTCTCCCAAGACACCTCTCCGCCTCTTTACAACCTCCTGGCTCTGTAGACATCCCATAGGTGGTGCACCAGCCCCTTTCCTAGGTCCCAGAAGGCATTCCAACGCCCTTATCTCTTCCCAGAAGTCTTCAGGGTGTGGACCACCCTCCTCACCACCACCCCCTCGCCTAGAACTCCCCTCCAGACACTGATCTCAGCTCTTCAAACCCTTCTGGTCCCATTTCCACCCCCCAGAATGCCCCAACCCTCTGTCCAACGCAGCTAAAAAGGTCCCCTCTCCCGTCAGAACTCCCGAGTGTGGACAGCTCCCGTGTCTCTTGCCCCCACTGGATACCCTCAGAGATCGCAGGCACACGCGGACCCCTCTAGAATCATCTGTCCCTAAACGCTCCCTCGGATCCTTCTCGGTCCCTCCAGACGCCCCTTCTCGGTCCCTCAAAGCCACCTGTCTGGTCCCTCCCAGGCCCTCTAAATGCCCCCCAAGCCCCTGCCCCTAGTTCCTCCTCCACTTTCCTCTCGGCGTCTCTAGACATCCCCCCAACCCCCCGTTTCCTTGTGTGAGTGGCCCAGGGCCCCTCCAAGCCCCCACCATCCTGGAGACAGACACATTCTCCTAAAGACCATTCCCCCCAAGTCTCCGAAGGCCTGGGGCGCGGCAGGATGGCCGCGGGCGTGGCCACGTGGCTGCCCTTCGCGCGGGCGGCCGCGGTGGGCTGGCTGCCGCTGGCCCAGCAGCCCCTGCCCCCGGCGCCAGGGGTGAAGGCGTCCCGCGGGGACGAGGTCCTGGTGGTGAACGTGAGCGGGCGGCGCTTCGAGACCTGGAAGAACACGCTGGATCGGTACCCGGACACGCTGCTGGGCAGCTCGGAGAAGGAGTTCTTCTACGATGCCGACTCGGGCGAGTACTTCTTCGATCGCGACCCGGACATGTTCCGGCACGTGCTCAACTTCTACCGCACCGGCCGCCTGCACTGCCCGCGCCAGGAGTGCATCCAGGCCTTCGACGAGGAGCTGGCCTTCTACGGCCTGGTGCCCGAGCTGGTGGGCGACTGCTGCCTGGAGGAGTACCGCGACCGCAAGAAGGAGAACGCCGAGCGCCTGGCGGAGGACGAGGAGGCCGAGCAGGCGGCCGAGGGCCCGGCCCTGCGGGCGGGCAGCTCCCTGCGCCAGCGCCTCTGGCGGGCCTTCGAGAACCCGCACACCAGCACGGCGGCCCTGGTCTTCTACTACGTGACGGGCTTCTTCATCGCCGTGTCGGTCATCGCCAACGTGGTGGAGACCATCCCGTGCCGCAGCCTGGCGCCGCGGCCCCCCGGCGAGCAGCCGTGCGGGGACCGCTTCCCCACGGCCTTCTTCTGCATGGACACGGCGTGTGTGCTCATCTTCACGGGCGAGTACCTGCTGCGGCTGTTCGCCGCCCCCAGCCGCTGCCGCTTCCTGCGCAGCGTCATGAGCCTCATCGACGTGGTGGCCATCCTGCCCTACTACATCGGCCTCTTCGTGCCCAAGAACGAGGACGTGTCCGGCGCCTTCGTCACCCTCCGCGTGTTCCGCGTCTTCCGCATCTTCAAGTTCTCGCGCCACTCGCAGGGCTTGCGGATTCTGGGCTACACGCTCAAGAGCTGTGCCTCCGAGCTGGGCTTCCTCCTCTTCTCCCTCACCATGGCCATCATCATCTTCGCCACGGTCATGTTCTACGCCGAGAAGGGCACAAAGAAGACCAACTTCACTAGCATCCCCGCGGCCTTCTGGTATACCATTGTCACCATGACCACGCTTGGGTGAGTGCAGACCCTGAGCTGGGAGCCGCCCCATCAACTACACTCACCTTTTCTGTCAAAGGAGGTCAGGTACATGAGCTCTGTGTGAGTAAAAACAGCGAGTTGGACGAATCTCCAAATGCCACCCAGCGTTGGCAATGACTTGGGTTCAAGGATTGTCTTAGCTGCACCCTTCCTGTTGACCTTGTCTTCTCAGAGCCCGTTTCCCCTCCATAACACGAGAAGATGATCCCTCTTGAGGGGCTTTCGTGACATCGTGGTTGTGAAAGTTTCTGGTACAGGATAAATAGGTATTGGTTTTGTATCACCCCCTTTTCCATCTTTTTTTTAATTAAAAATATATATTATTGATTTCAAAGAGAAAGGAAGAGGGAGAGAAACAGACAGAATCATCAATGATGAGAGAGAATCATCGATCAGCTGCCTCCTGTATGCCCCCCTCTGGGGAGATCAAGCCTGCAACCCAGGTATGTGGAATCGAACCTGGGACCCCTCAGTCTGCAGGCTGATGCTCTCTCCACTGAGCCAAACAGGCCAGGGCCCCCTTTTCCATCTTGTGGACCCCCAACTCCCAACCCTCTACAAGCACAGTTGTGGGGCACTACCTCTGTGGTTCTCCAGAATAAGATACTTTCAGCATCATTTTTTTTTTTTAAACCTGACAATCCTTGAAAGAAAATAGTTGAGATAAAAACTTCAAACGGAAGCACCAAACTCATGTTGTTCTTGAAGACACTATCTAGGGCACAGACTGTGAGCCTGTGCTAATTTCTGTCACCGGGATTAGGTATACTCAGTATCTGTTGAAGGGATGGGGTTGAGCTTGCTCAGGGATTTACTAGAGGAATAGAAAAGTTGATTTGAGGTTTCTAAAGTGTAGAAATTAATTCTGGTTGGAGGTTCAGGATTAGGTGGACAAACAAATACTGAGTCTTGAAAATGGATTGGAACTCAGTATTTGGATGCCTTTTACCCTATTTAGTCTTTTGGGTTTGTTTGTTTTTTGTTTTGTTTTTCTTTTTTTTACCCTATTTAGTCTTCACAACAACTCTGGGGGGGTGGGCAGCTGCCCATGTCTCCTAGTTTGAGGACACAGTCTGAGTTGACACATCACAGAGCCAGACATGCCCAAGTTGCAGAGACTTGTAAATAAGTCAAAATAAACAAATGAGTCAAAATAAAGAAAGAAGGCAGAGCCACGAGGGGTGGGGCCCAGCTTGAGCAAAGGCTGAGAGGCTTGGGACTGCAGAGGCTGCACTTCTGTGGAGGGAGTGTGATTGGTCCTGTGGTTAGGACCAAAGGATGCTGTGTGATCTTGAGCAAGTCAGCTATGGAGCCTCCTTGACTTTGCTTTGCACTCCCTCCGAGACAAGGTGGTGAGACTGGCTCTGCTCCATCTCCATGGGTAGGGGATGGCATGGAGAAACACGGGAGGACAGTTTTGGGGTTTCCCTGGGGGGACACAAAGGGGTCCTACCTAGAGAAGGTAAGACAGATTTAAGCAGGGATTCGGAGCCCTTCAGCTGGCCAGTAGTGGTGGAACTCTCTCTCTCTCTCTCCATGAGGCCACGTTTACTGCCTGTAACTTCCTCTTTCTGCCCCATGCTGGGTATTAATAGATTTCCAGCTGAGTCAGATGCCTGCACAGCTCGCATGGGGGCAGCAGACGGTAGGGGCTGAGGGCCCATTCTCATTTGACCCCCACTGGTGACCAGAAAGGTCACCCCTCACATTGTGCAGAGCGAGAAACTGAGGCTCGGAGAGTTTTGAGTGCCTGGCCAGGGTCACAGAATGAGGTGGACTGAACGGGCTGCAGTGGGGGACTGGGGGGTGGGCGGGCACTTTTCTTGACCTTGCCTTACCTCCTCTGGCCCCAGATATGGAGACATGGTGCCCAGCACCATTGCTGGCAAGATTTTCGGATCCATCTGCTCCCTCAGTGGTGTCCTGGTCATCGCTCTGCCTGTGCCAGTCATTGTTTCTAACTTCAGCCGCATCTACCACCAGAACCAGCGCGCTGACAAGCGCCGAGCACAGCAGGTAGATGCCCCTTCCATCTCCTACTCCCCCCCCCCGCCCCGCCCCAAGCCAGTCCATCACCTCTTGTGTTTACCCACCTCTCTCTCTCCTCTCTGTAGAAGGTGCGCTTAGCAAGGATCCGGTTGGCAAAGAGCGGGACCACCAACGCCTTCCTGCAGTACAAGCAGAACAGGGGCCTTGAGGTGGGTTAGGTCCCACACGGGGGCTGGTCCTGAGCAGTGACGGGAGGAGGGAGGCGCTGACCTCACGTGTCTGCTCCATCCGCTCCAGGACAGCGGCAGTGGGGAGGAACAGGCGCTGTGTGTCAGGAACCGGTCTGCTTTCGAGAAACAACATCACCACTTGCTGCACTGTCTCGAGAAGACAACGGTGAGGCCTAGAGGAGAAGCGGCATGGCAGAATGGCAGAGTGAAGGGGATCTCTCTGCCGCTGCGCCAGCTCCCCGCTGCGGACTTGGAGGCTCACGTCTAATTGTGGAAACCGCACAGGGCTTCTAGAAGAGTCCTGATAGAGCTGAGCCTGGAAGGGTGGGCAAGGGAAGGGAAGAGGGAGAAACTTCCAGAAAGGAAGGCAGGGCATAAGCAAAGGCCCGGTGGCGGCGGCAGCGCTTACGTGGCTTTGTGAGTGTGCCTTCCTTCTTCCCGCAGTGCCATGAGTTCACAGACGAGCTAACGTTCAACGAGGCCCTGGGTGCCGTCTCGCTGGGCGGCCGCACCAGCCGCAGCACCTCCGTGTCCTCCCAGCCGGCGGGGCCTGGCAGTCTGCTGTCCTCTTGCTGCCCCCGCAGGGCCAAGCGCCGTGCCTTCCGCCTTGCCAACTCCACCGCCTCGGTGAGCCGCGGCAGCATGCAGGAGCTGGACACTCTGGCGGGGCTGCGGAGGAGCCCTGTCCCTCAGAGGTAAGAACCCCCCCCGCCCCCTGGCCATCCGCGAGGAAGCTCGGAGCTTAGACCAGAGGGTCTGAGATTTCCTGACTTCAGGCCTAGCAAGTCAAGCTCAAACCCAAACTTCTCCACGCCGGGAGCTTGGGCTTATCTTGTCCGGAACTCCTGGTTCTTTATTCATCCTCTTTTCGTTTATTGAGCAGCTACTATATGCCAGGCAGAGCTTTAGGCACTTTGGAGTTCAGTTCGGGCAGAAATCCCTGACCTTCCGGAACTTATATCCTAGTGGGATGTGACCATTAATAAACAGATACTCAGCTGATGCAGTGTATTAAGTGCCAAGGAGAAAAAATAAATCAGGAATGGGGGACAGAGAGCAGAACAGGGTATGACGTAGTTTTAACCGTGTGGTTAGGGAGAGCTTTGCTGAGGTGAGAGCTGAGCCAAGACCTGAAGGAGGTGAAGGGGCGAGTCATGTGATATCTAGAGGAAGAGCTTTTCAGGCAGAGGACACAGACCCCGAGGCAAGACTAGGTCTGTGTGTCCCTAATGAGGAACAGGAAAGATGCCGTGAGCAGAGTGGAGGGAGGGAGGGAGGGAAGAGCGTGGTGAGAGGTAACAGCAGAAAGGAACAGGAACAAGATTACGCTATTGTGAGGACTTAGGATCGTAAGAAGTCTATCAGAATAGCTATTTTGTGTCTGTATGCCCATAGTGTTCCTATTAGTCCTTAGTCC
The DNA here is from genome assembly GCA_963924515.1 of Vespertilio murinus. Taxonomy (NCBI): domain Eukaryota; kingdom Metazoa; phylum Chordata; class Mammalia; order Chiroptera; family Vespertilionidae; genus Vespertilio; species Vespertilio murinus. Next base: position 101,158,246 of record OZ004710.1, read on the forward strand.
CTAAGGGCGATTCTGAGCTCTTTGTATCATTTATTATCTCAATTAATCTTCACAAGAACCCCGTGAGGTAGGAATATAGCAGGTTCTTGAATGATACCATTTTGTTCAAGGTTGTTTTATTTCTTTTTTGTTTTTGTTCTTTATAAATTACCATTTACATTCAGAATTCTTTGTATTAGTTTTAGGTATACAGCGTAGTGGTTAGACCATCATACTTTATAAAGTGATCCCAGTACCCACCTGGCCCCATCCATGGTTATTAGAATATTATTGACTGTATTCCCTCTGCTGTACATTCACCCCCATGACAATTTTGTAACTACCAATCTGTACTTCTCAATCCTTTCACCTCTGTTCACCCAGTCCCCCACCCCCTCCCCTCGGGCAACCACCAGTCTGTTCTCTGTGTCTCTGAGTCTGTTTTAGTTTTGTTTGCTCACGTATGTTATTCTCTAGATTCCACATAGACGTGAAATCATATGGTATTTGTCTTTTTCGTTGTTACTAATACTCACCTGAGGATATTTTTCCATTGATTTTTAGAGAGTGGAAGGGAGGGGGGGAGACAGAGAGAGAAACATTGATGTGAGAGAGGCATCGATTGGTTGCCTCCCCCATGTGCCCGACTAGGGCCGGGGATAGAGCCTGCAACCTAGGTATGTGCCCTTGACCAGAATCAAATCCTGGACCCTTCAGTCCATGGGCTGACTATCCACTGAGCAAAACCGGCTAGGCTGGTATTTGTCTTTCTCTGCCTGACTTATTTTACTTAGCATAATGCCCTCTAGGTCCATCCATGCTGTCACAGATGGTAAGATTTCATCCATTTTTATGTCTGAGTAATATTTCCAATGCCATTTTGTTATAACATTGGTGAAATGCCTAGAAACTTAACCCTTGTTTTTATTAATTAGCCTGTGGTAAAATTTGGTGTACATCATTTCACTTCAAGTCACAGAACTTATTAACGATGTTAAGTTTGGACTTACTGTATTATTATCCCCACGTTTCACAGGAGAGAAAAGAGAGGTTCAGAGTAGTAAAATTGGGATCAGGATTCGAACCCAGGACTACCTAACTTCGGAGCCCTTGCAGTGACTGGGGGAGCAGGGGAACCATTTAGAACAGTGCCAGGGCTGAAACCGGTTTGGCTCAGTGGATAGAGCGTCGGCCTGTGGACTCAAGGGTCCCAGGTTCGATTCCGGTCAAGGGCATGCACCTTAGTTGCGGGCACATCCCCAGTAGGGGGTGTGCAAGAGGCAGCTGATCGATGATTCTCTCTCATCGATGTTTCTAACTCTCTATCCCTCTCTCTTCCTCTCTGTAAAAAATCAATAAAATAGATTAGAACAGTGCCAGGGATCCAGTAGATGCTCAATAAATGTCACGATTGCTGTAGCCAGCATTAAGATGCCTCTTTAAGAACCTTCTGTCTTCTCACCCTTCTCCACAGCCGCTCAAGCCTCAATGCCAAGCTCCATGACAACCTTGACCTGAACTGCGACAGCCGGGACTTTGTGGCTGCCATCATCAGTATCCCTACCCCTCCTGCCAACACCCCAGATGAGAGCCGGCCCTCCTCCCCTGGGGGCGGGGGCGGGGCCAGCAGCACCCTCAGGAACCCCAGCCTGGGGGCCCCTTGCCTCCTCCCCGAGACTGTGAAGATCTCTTCCCTGTGAGGGTTGGGCCCCACCATCCCGAGGGCCCTCTTGATTCTTGGGGACTCCTTTCCAAAGCCATATTTTTGGGGAGCCAGACAGGGGCAGGCCCGGGGAACCCCTTCTGTGCCCCCCCTCCCCATTGTGAACTATGCAATGGAGTTTCCCGGAATGGCCTACCTTGTGGGGATGTGGCCTCCCCCACCCCGGACAGACTTCCTGGTGGCAGCTGGATGGCTAGGCTTCCTCAGGCCCCTGCACACGGGGTCCAGACCCACCCGCAGAGCTGGCCTCCCGCATGCTCCTCCCTCCCCCGGGCCCTCAGGCTGAGCTCTAGCCTGAGAACTTCCTCTTCTCCCGGTCAGGGGGTGGGCGGAGGGTTGGGGATTCTGGGAAGAGAACCATCACCTCAGATAGGGCCTCCAAGAGAGGTCCCCACCCTCCACCAGGCCCAACAACACCTAACTTCCAAAGCTTGGAATGTAACCCCAGGCTTCAAGGGCTGTGGCCTCAGCAGTGACTTTCCACCCCCAGGCCTTGCCTCAGGGGTCGGCCGCCTCTCCCAACACACTCAGATAGCACAAACACTCCCCCCTCCGGCTGCCGGAAAGGGGTCCTCGCCACCCCATCCTCTGCTGGGCCCCCGGCAAACTCTAGCAATAGCAGCTGCAGCTGTGACGTTATGCAAAGCCTCTGCCCCGTTTGCTGCATTTCCATCCGCCCTAATCAGAGGGGCCACGTCTAATACTCCTCCTCCGCTCCCCTCCGGTTCGCTCCTTTCCTGGGTTGGGCCGGAGTCTGGACCGGCTGAGATAAGCACCTGGCAGCCCACAAGGGTTGGGCTGGGTCTGGAGATCAGGAGCTGATGCCTTGTACTTGGGCAGGAATCCAGAAGCGCCCGGAGCTGAGGCCTGGGTCGTTCTTGAACCCTGGGAGTTGTAGGAGGCCGGAGGAACTTCTGTAACTCCTCCCCACAATACCTTTTCGCGTATTCCTCTCTCTGCTCCCTCTTGGGTCACCTTCCGGAACTCTGCTGTTCGCTCTCAGGCTGATTATCTGGCGTCGTCTCAGGTTCCCGGTCCCCAGCACTGTCCCCGCGGAGCTGGGGGCCGACAAAGATGTGGTTTTCATCAGTCAATAAAACCTGAGCGGAGAGATGAGGATGAACACCTCCTGGCTCAGTGGTTTTGGGGGACGGGGGGTTCAAAGTCCTCTGATTTAAATCCCTTTCAGCTGGAAGGGCGAGTGTGGGGAAAGGTATGGGAGGTGGATGGCCGGCGATGTGTTCAGGTGGGGCTTGCAGAGTTGACTGGCCAGCCAGCGAGGCAGGCTGGGAGGTCCTGAGACACGGGGGCACCATCTGCCTCAGCTTCCTCACTCACAGAGGAGGAAACGGAGACCCAGGGCAGCACATGCTTGGTTTGGGGGAGACTTAAACCCCGGTTTCCTGACAGAAAGTGGCTCTGAATTGAACCCTGATGAAAAGCATCGCTCAGTGTGGCAACCCCCCCCCCTTCCTTGTGGATGCCCCCACATTTTCTCCTCTGGGCTGCTGGGTAGATTAGGCTAGCGTGTGACTGAGCTCTGTGGAGCACTGAGAAGGCAGACCTTGGATTCAGGTCAACCTGAATTCCAATCCCTGGGAAAGAGAATGACTTACCTTTTCTTACCCCAGGCTGCTAATCTATGAAGGAGAGATAATCCTTTCTTTTGTCCACCAAATATTTATTATGTGCTAGCCCTGGATATCATGTGCTAGCCCTACGGGTATAGAGATGGGCAGAGTAGACATCATTTCCGTTCTATAGAGATGAATCCTTAGCAATTACAATATAGTGCAGGGGAACTAAGATTGAGGGATTACAGAAGCACGTGGAGAATCTAACCTGGCCGGCACCGGGAGAACGACGGGCAGTCAGCCAGGTGAAAGAGAAAACGGTACAAATGTCTCAGGCAGGGGGAACCGCATGTGCAAAGGCCTGGAGGTCAGAGAGCGAGCTTGGGGGTCTTGGGGGAACTCCACCTAGTTGAGTAGAGCTGGGAAAGAGAGTGTGAGGCTACGATGAGGGTGAGAATGTAGAGGTGAGCCAGGTCACAAAGGCCTTTGAAGCTAGGATACAGATTTTGGACTTCATCCTAAGGGCAATGGGGACCTCTAAAGGCTTACCAACAGAGAGTCATCGTGAGGTTCGCGCTTCAGAATGATCATGCTGGTTGTGGAGAGTGGATTCGTGAGAAACACTCCTGGAGGGAGGAAGAACAGTGAGGAGGAGGCTTTTGTAGTGGTCAACACAGTAAACGTGGGTCCCAGTGAACGTGAGTCCTCTCCCATTAAGTGGTGCTCTGGCCGGGTAGTGGCAGTAGGAGCCGGACAGGCAAAGTTTTGAGAGGTAGAATTGGCAGGGCTTGGCGATTGACAGGCATGTGGGAGTCGAGGAAGAGGCAAGGCTGACGCCTAGGTTTTCTGGGTTGGGCAAAGGCTGGGGGTGCCATGCACCGTCAAAGGTAGCATCCAAGCTGTTAGCACCTACCCTAGTTCCAGGCACACAGTAAATGCTTGGTGAGGACTAGCTTCACTCTTGTAAGTTCCGTTTTAGATGTGTGGTGCTAGACAAAGATGCAGTAGGGAGTGGGATATATGGGTGGAGTGACATGGTCAGGAAAAGACTCAATGTGATAATGTGCCCAGGCCTGAGCACAATAGGCCCAATAAAATTGAATCCTCTCCCATCAAGTCTCATGAAAAGAAAACACAATAGTACATTTATCACTGACACCCTTCAGGGAAGACTTCAACTAGGGTTCAACTAAGCATCTGAAGGAAGCTTAGATGGCACTAAAAAGAGCTTTAATGATGGTCTCTCTCTCAGTCAATCTACTGTATGACTTGGCCCCTAAGACACAGCAAGCCCCCACCTCTCACAACAGCTTCTTGGTTTACGAGCTCAATGGAACCCCACAACTCCCTGTGGTAGTCTGGGCAGGCATCATCATTCCCATTTTGCACACGGGTAAGCTCAAATTTGAGGCACACGGTGACTTGCTCAGGGTCCTACAGTTGGGTAATGAGCCATCCATAGCTGGAACTGAGGTCTTCCTGACTCCAAAGCCTGGGATCCTTGCCTGTGACACACATGACTTGCTCAGGGTCCTACAGTTGGGTAATGGGCCATCCATGTCTGGAACTGAGGTCTTCCTGACTCCGAAGCCAGGGATCCTTGCCTGCGCACTATCAGGCTAATTTATTGAGCACTTACTTATAAGTGCCAGGAACACTATCAGACCCTTCGCGCGTCTGACCCTTAAACTGGAAACATCATTGCCGTTTTATAGAGAAGTAGACATTGAGCTTGGGCGCATGTTAAGTGACCAGAGATCACAGGGACAAGAGGAGAAGAACTAGATTAGCGTGTACCTTTCCGGCTACTCAGGAGCAGAGATTTTACTAACCCCAGCGTGAGACTCCGGCTAGACAGAGATGGATACTTCAAGTAGAACTCAAGCCAAGTAAACAGTTTGTCGAAACAAGTAAATAAAAGGCGGTTATGCGGCGCCTGCGCACTAGCCACAGGGGCGGGGAGGTCAACGCGGGGGCGAACGTGAGGCAGTGCCAATGGGGGCGTGTCCGCTTCCCAAACACCCACAGTCCCCACGGTGTACGGCCGCCCCTCGATTAGCTCATCGGACTCGAGTGACTGCGCCTCTCAGCCAATCACCGCGGTCCTCGGCCTTTTTACAGCGCGAAGCACCGCCCGCCGGCCCGGGGGCGTGGCTTTGCAGGTGGGTGGGACCGGAACTGACGCCGCGCGGGCTCGCGGCGCTCCGGGAGTGTTGATATTTTCCTGTCAGTCCCACTGACAGCGGCCAAGTTGGGAGCCCGGAAGGGAGGCGCTTTTTAAAAAACTGTCGTGTTCGGGGGCCAGGTCAAGCCGTCCTGCCCGTCGCCGCGCCTCCGCCCGCGAGCCAAAGCCTCAGGGAAAGAAGTCAAGAGCCGGACGGCGCGGCGAGAAGAAAGGCCGAGAACCGGCGCGCCGACTTAGAGTGAAATCCGAGACGGAGGGCACGGGAGGGCGATCGCTCACCTCTGATTGGCCCTGGGGCGTCAGCGAGGACCCACGCAGCCGCTTCGATAGGTCGGTGCCCGCGATTGTTGTGGCGGCGGCGAGGATTTTGCCCACGTACTTCCGAGCCAGAGGCGGGGCCGCGCCGTGGCGCGCTTGCGCGGCGCCCCTGGACCCCACCCGGTAGTTCAAGAACCTGCGAGGGGGCGGGGCGAAGAGGTGCTTGTTTTGGTTGAGTTTCCCTTGACCGGGAAGGCCGGAAAGAGCGTAACAATCAACTTGCCGAACTCCCAGAGTGGGCCACGACACACGCCGCGCCGCCTGCACCTTCGACTGCAACATCCGGGCTCTTCCCGTCGCGTGACCCTGCGCGTCGCCTCCGGCTCTCGAACCCGCTGCCTCGCTCCTCTTTATCCAGGCCCGCCGATCCCGTGGTGCTCCGCGCACCACTTTAGCCCCTCATCCGGGTTCTGTCCCGGCGTGCCGTGCGCCCGGTTTGCTGGGGGGTACTCGGCGGGGCCGCCATGACTATTCTCCCCAAAAAGAAGCCGCCGCCTCCCGACGCCGACCCCACCAACGAGTCGCCGCCGCCCGGGCCGCTGCCCCCGGCGCCGCGCCGCGGCGGGGGGGTGGGCGTGGGCGGCGGCGGCTCGGGCGTGGGCAGCGGCGACCGCGACCGGGAGCCGGGGGTCGTGGGGGCCCGGCAGCGGGCCTCGCCGCCGCCCCAGGGCCAGCTGCAGGGGCCGCCCGGTGCACTTCACCGCTGGGCGCTGGCCGTGCCGCCGGGCGCCGTGCCGGGTCCGCGGCCCCAGCAGGGCTCTCCTCCCCCGTGCGGGGGCCCGGGCGGGCCCGGCGGCGTTCCCGGCGACGCGCACGGTGCGGCGGCGGCAGGTGTAGGCGCGGCCGGCGTGGTGGTGGGCGTGGGCGGCTCGGTGGGCGTGGGCAACTGCTGCTCCGGGCCCGGCCACAGCAAGCGGCGGCGCCAGGCCCCCGGGGTCGGGCCGGTCGGCGCGGCCAGCCCGGAGCGCGAGGACGTCGGCGCAGGTTACAACAGCGAGGATGAGTACGAGGCGGCCGCGGCGCGCATCGAGGCCATGGACCCAGCCACCGTCGAGCAGGTATGGGCTGCGAGGGACAGGTGAGCGGGTGCGGTGGCTGGTGGTACCCCCGGGCCGAGGAGGGACCCAGGGCACTTGGCACCTCACCTCCCGGAGCCTGTCACCGTTCTCTCTTGGCCGCGCGGGCAGGAGACACCATGTTTACCTGCCTCCTTCCCCCCCCCCCCCAAGGACCTGAGGTTAGAGGCCCGAGGTAAGGCGGAGGGCTTAACGATGGTGTCTGTGGTCTCCGCGGGGCGCCGGGACCTCATCTTGAAGGGCCCGCAGGGGGGACTCCCCGGGGACGCAGGCGGAGTGAAATCCCCCCTGGGAGGAGCCTCACGCCTCTCCCGGGGACCCTGGTCTGTGTGCCGTGGCCTGAGACTTGTTTTTCTCTGAGACACGAGCAAGGTTGAGACCTCAGAGATGTTTGAGTGCTCCCCAAGTAGCTAAACCCTTTCAGGGGTGCGAGACACGTTGTATAGGTCTCTAGGACAACCCCTCCTTCTCGGGGGGACACCCCTCAGCAGTGGGGGCTGACATTTGCGCAGCGGTCCTAAGCCCGCCTTCAGTGGGCCCGAGAGACACTATGCGGCCCCTCTCGGGAGAGGGATCTTCTGAGCTTTCCTCCGGGGCTGTGACTTTTCTTGGGGAGAGAAGACCCCCTTCCCCTCGGGGACAAGAGCCAAAAGCGACAGCCGGGGGCCAGAAACTCGCCTGGGCACCAGGAGACTCATTCTCTTAATCGACCAGGGTCCGAGCTTCTTCCTAGGAGTCTGAGACCTCCTTGGGCAAAAGTGTCTGACTCTCTCCGCAGGAGCTGAAACTTCTTTCAGGGGATAGACCTTCGGCCCCTCTCCCCCACCGCAGCCCACCAGGCCCGAGGCTTGCTTCTGGAAAATGAGACACTGTTTGGGGGGACTGGAGCCTAAGACCCCCCCCCCCCCCCCCCCCCCCGCTTAAGGAGTTAGGCTTTCAGAGACTGGGGGTGCGTCCTCTTCAGAGACCGCCCCTCAGAGATCCCAGGCGAAGTGGACTCGTTAGGGGACCTTCTTCTCAGGGCCTGGTGGCCGAGTGTTTTTCTTGGGGGCCTGAGACCCCACCCCCCACCCCCCATCCACACAGGGGTCTGTGGGCTCCTCCTGCCCAGTTAGGAAGGACTCAAACACATCTTGGGGATGTAACACCCCCCTTCCCCCTGTAACAGATCTAAGCACCCCCCCCCCCCCCACCAAGTGCCGGGGATGTTGAGATTTCTGCCTTGGGAACTCAGTCCTGAGCTGTAGGCAGCATGGGGTCCCGGAGATGGAGTCTGGGGCCTTCCCCCCCCCCCCCACCTAAGCCAGCCTCCAGGGGCCCGAGACCCGCCGTGCCAAGGACACTTGAGCTTCCCCTCAAGGGCAATAGGCCTTACCTCACCCCGGAGACTGCTGGGTCTCAGTAGACGAGACCTGGCTCAGGAATAGAACCCACGGCCAGGATTAACTCCGGAGGCCCTTCCCTTGGGGTATAGGTAGGCCCTGAGTTCCTGAGTCTCACCTGCCCCTCCCCAAGAATTGGAACTGACACCTCCCCGCCTTGGGACCCCAGACCTGGGCCTGCCCTGATAGCACCCACCCTTCCCTCCGACCCGCACGTAGGCCCGAGTCACGGCGGCCTTCTAGGGGCATGAGATTTCCCGTGGTGGGCACAGAGCCTCAGACCCCCTCCCCCTGTGATGGGTAGGGTGGGATTCTGAAGGAAAGAACCCGAGCTTCCCCGAAGGGACCGGAGCGCCTCCACCCCAGGGAGTGGTCCGGCCCTGTCCGGCCTGGGGCGAGGCCTCCCTCCGGGGCCATCTCTTATCACCTCAGGCCTCCCTTGTGGCCTGAGGCTTCCCCCATGCCGGAAGTGCCTAGGTGCTCTTCCGCCTCCTTACTGTCCCTCAGGAGATGTCAGTGACTGGGGCCGGGGCGCCGAGGCCTCCCCTCAAGGACTGGCAGAGATTCAGAGTCACCCTGACCCAGCTCTGCTTGCGTCTCCTTCCCAGGATCGGGGAAGGATTCCGAGCTTCCTGAATTGCTTCCAACACGATTTCTTCTTCCCAGAGACGGGAAAGAGGCCTGGGACACCCCCACGCCAAGGAACCCTGTCCCCCCGATCACATACATCTGTCTGTGCTTCCCAGGGGCCTGGGCCTTTGGGGTCCCCTTTGCCGCCTCCCCGCCCTTACCCCAAGCAGGCTAAATCATCTCTGCGGCCACTGAGTCAGGATCAAGAGTTGTTTCTTCTCTCCCTGGTTTGGGGTCCTGTCTGTCTTGCCTCTCTCACAGGATAGGGAGAGAGACGTCCCTGGTCCCAAGAACAGAGAGGAAGAATGCCACATGTTGCCATGGTGACTAGAATGACACCTCCTTACACCCCCTTTGCATCTCGAAGGTTGGGTGTTCCTCCGGTGCGCTCGTCCCGTTAGAACTGGGGAGTAGAGCTCTGGCTGCAGGCTGTCTGCCCTTCCCAGCTCCGAGGGGAGGCTGAGGGCGGGGGGAAGGAGGACGGTGCTTCTCCCTGTCACGTGCTCCCCGGGGACCCTCCAGGGATGACCGTCTTCCCGCTGCCCCAGGCCTGGTCCCGCAGTGTCACGGGCTCTCCTAGCCTGGGGGCCAGGTGGAGCCGGAGCCCACCCGGTGAATCCGGTCCTTGTTCGGGCTGCTCGGACTTCCTGTTGGTCCGCTGCCGGGGCTGCACCTCTGCTGCCTTTAGGGACCCCGCAGGCAACCTGGGGCCAGGGGTCTCCTTTCCCAGGCGGGGCCGCCTTCCCCAGAGTCTGCCGTGTGGAAAGGAGGCCGCAGAGCGCCCTCAGCCTGCCGACCCCGCCCAGCAGTCTGAGAACGGGGCTCGCACCCCAAGGTGGTGGGAGAGGCGGGGTGCCGCGCAGGCTCTGCTGGGGCCCTGCGGGAATAGTCCTGCCTCGGTTCTCTGGGTTCTCTGGGCCTCTTTCCGGGCTGGTCAGGTAAGGAGCTGGGGCGTCATCTAGGGTTAGGATTTTAGAGGGCTCACACCGAGCCCGTGGACCTGGAGGTGACAGAAAACGGTGGGTGTCTTTTGAGAAAGAACCGGGTTCCTCCCCGTGTTCCCTCCGATCATCCAGGGTCGGGGGGCAGGACAGCAGCCTGCTTGGCGCGAGGCGCGGGGTTTGGTGTTTGGTGTTTGGTCACCTGTGCTGTGGTGAAGATCCGCGGGGTTGCCCGTCAGGGGCCTGTGGGGTGATGCCAGGTAAGGCTGTGTGGGGAGGGATTGGGCCTTTGAACTGGGCAGGCCCGGGGCCTTCTGCGCAGCTACTTGGTAGCTTTGGGCAAATTCGCAGCTGCCTCTTTTTTCTTTCTTTTTTTCTTTTTTCTTTTTCTTTCTTTTTTTTTTTTTTTGTGCAAAAATCCGCCCATGCCCAGTGCTGGAGCGTGAGAATGCCTGGCCGGCTCACTGCGGCCCCCGGGGTGACAGGTTCTTCCGAGCAGCCTCTGTACCTGCCGCCTCCGCTCGCGGGGAGGCGGAGTGGAACAGCAGAAAGTGCTCCCTGTCTGGGTTTGATGCTCTATTTTTTGGTTCTTCTTTTGGACGCAGTGTTCTTGAAGCTAATGGTAATGTCTTCTTGAAGTCCCTGTTCCCTACTCCCCTGACCCAGTGGCCGGCAAACTCATTAGTCAACAGAGCGGCAGGACCGCGGCTCGAGAGCCGCAGTTTGCCGACCACTGCCCTAACCCATCGCGAAAGTTTTGAGTGGAGCCTCTTAGCTTTTGGTGGGGGTATGCTACGAAGTTTCGGGCAATGTTCCACTTCCTTCTCCCTGGCCTTTAGGTTCTTGGGTCGTCGTTGTTGTTGTTGTTGTTGTTAATTTTTACAGCTTTACTCACATGCCATGCAATTCATGAACGGAAAGTGGTTTTTAGTCTACTCACAGAGTTGTGCATCCATAAGTATGATCAATCACGTTTAGAACAGTTTCATCACCTGGAAAGGAAGCTCATAGTCACCCTCATCATCTCCCAGTCCCCTCACCTGCTCCCAGCCCCTGGGTACCATTAATCTGCTTTTTTTTTTTTTTTGGTAAATATGTGCTTATTAATTTTTCGGGAGAGAGGAAGGGAGAGAGAAACATCCATAACAAACAGCTACGTTGGCTGCCTCTCGCACGCCCCCTGCTGGGGACTGAGCCCGCCGGGGCCTGTGCCCTGACTGGGCGTTGACCCGGTGGGCCTCCCCTCCGGGGGCGCAGGTTTGTGCTCACTCACCGGTGATCTGCTTCTGGCCTGGATTGGCTTGTCTCCCCTGGACGGCTCAGAGGACTGGCATCACATCGTGAGCTGGGCTTTGTGACTGCTCCTGCACTCGGCATAGCTCGCCCTGGTGTAGCACGGAGCCGTACTTCGTTCTTTTTGTTGCATAATGATAGAGTCTTCATTTTTCTAAACCCCCTCCCCTGCCCCCGGGGGCTGGCGCTGGGTTTTAGGGCCTGGCCCTTCCCCATCCCGCTGCCCCGGAGAGCTGGGCTTGGTCCTTAGCGAGCGGTGCCTCTGCCGCTGTTCTCGCTGGGTGGGTTGCTTGTGTTTTGCACAGGAGCTGAGCCAGTGTTCCCGGGCGGTTTTTTTTTTGGGGGGGGGGGTAGTCTTGATACCAGGCTTGCTAGGGCAGAGCTGTGAAGCCCAGAACACCGAATCCCTCTTTGCCATGGGCTCCGGGAAGACACCCGTCCATCAGCTGTCATTGCTGCTAACGTCTTCTCCTGCCCCCTGGCCCCTTCGGTGACAGCTCAGTCGTTGATGCGTAGGGTCAGCCGCTTCCCAGGCTGTGGGGGGAGTGCAGGCCCCTGCCGCTTTAATTCTGGCCCTCCCCCGGGAGGTGGGCGCCGGAGAGGTGGACCCTGCTAGCCAGCTGATAGCCAGATGGCATTGCCTCCAGCTTACAGGGGTGCTACTGGGCGGTGTGTGTGTGTGTGTGTGTGTGTGTGTGTGTGTGTGTGTGTGTGATTTTCCTGTGGCTTCTGTGCCAAATCGCCACAAACTAGGTGGTTTAAAACAGCAGACACATTCTCGCAGTCCTGGAGGCCAGCAGTCCAAAGTCGGTTTCGCTGGGCCAACAAGGTGCGGTCAGGGCCGCACTCCTCTCGGAGGCTTTACTGGGCAGCCCGGTCTCTTCCCGCTCCGGGGCCGCTGGCATTCCTTGGTCTGTGAGCGCATCACTGACCTGCACCTGCTTCCCCATCGTCACCTCTGTGTGTGTGGCCTCCTCCTGTCTGCCAGACCTCCCTCCGCTGCTCTAAGGCCTTTTGTGGTTGCATCTGGGTCCGATCCTTAACTTACTCCTGCAAATACCCTCTTTCCTTATGAAGTGGCATTTACGGGTTCCAGGGATGAGGGCCTGGTATGTTTGGGCGGCTCTTACTCCAGCCTTCTGCAGGGGTGTCCTGTTTCCCTCCCGGGGAGGGGAGAGGAAGGAATAAGCGCTCTCCTGCTGGACAGTCTTCCCGGTATCCCTGCTATTGGCAGACTCGCTATCCCATTTCACAGGTTGGAAAACTGGCCAGAGCAGGTCCCACGTGGCTAACAGTTGGATCTGGATCGGACCTAAGTCCGTTGGGTCCCACAGTCTTTTGCAACCTTTCTTGGGTCGTTGTGGCAGGAGGTAGCAGGTTACACCTGGGATCCCCGCTGTCGGAGGGCTTGCCCAGCCCTTGCGGAGGCTCAGAGGTGTGGAGGGACTTGCCCACGGGCGTCAGTGGGCTTGCAAGACTGAGGGTCTGGCCGTGGCTTCCCTGGGCCAGGACAGTAATGTGGAGTGAACTTCTCTCTGGCCGGGCCCGCCCCCGCCCCCGCCCCCGCCCCCCGCTCCCACCAGCCCGTCCTGCCCAGTCCCTTTTCCCAGGCAGCTGCCAAGCTGACACCTTTTTCCGGAGGCTCCTGTCCGGCTGGGGTAAGGAACAGACCGCGCTACCAGCTCCTGGGACTGCAGAAACTCCTTCTGGGACTCGGGACCAGGGTCTCCCCGTTTATCTCCCCGCAGGGAGAGAGAGAAGGGTTTGAGCCAGAGCCCGGGATCTCGAGGCTGCCGGTGCCAAAGCCAGCGGGTGGTTAGTGGCCAGGCCTCCACATGCAGGTTTAGAGAGAGACCAGCTCTCCCCAGCGCGGCCCGCGAAGCCTGTCTCCGTGCCGTGGCCCCGAGGCCTGCCCTGGCCTGCTGCTCTGTGCTGGCCTTGGCGCCCGGACCCCCGCTCTCCTGCCTTCATGTGATGAGGCTAATGCTTCCTGCCGCCTGGCCGTGGTACAACTAAGAGGTCACCTTTTGCATCTGGCACCTGGCGTGCGGCAGGCACCTGGCTAATAGCAGCTCCTCTGTTGCTGGCCCTGCCCGCTCACCTCCACCCCCGGCCCGGGCTTGAGCTCTGCTGGACTCATTGCCGCCCGTGGCCTCCCCGGCTCGGCGCTTGGTGGCAGAGCGATTTCTCACCCAGTTCACAAGCTTTTCTGGAGCTCTTGGCGCTTTAACCCTTTGCTCAGGTGGAACTCCTCTCGGGTGCCAGCCTTGCTGCCTGGCCAGGCCCTGCTCCGTGTTCCCCAGCCCCCTGTGCCCATCTCTCCGGCCGCTCACACTGCGCGCTCACTGCCTGTTTCCCGCCCCTCGCGCCCTCTGCCAGCTGATGGGGGCCGGCGAGCGAGGCTGATCCATTTCTCTGCCTCGTTGGCAGCCCCAGGCCTGACTCGGTAGCTGCCCGGTAGCCCTTTGCCCTCTCATGCCCTCTGATCTCCCTCCCCGCACACTGGGGGCGGGGGGCTGCTGGCTGCCTTTCTTTCTTAGGACTTCTGTCCAGTCCGGTCTCGGGCTGCAGCCACAGTCGCAGCTGCGCTGCTGAGGCCCCAGCGGGGAGGTGGCCGAGCCCGTTCGGCAGGGATGGATTGGGGGGACTGGTTGGGGTGCGCTCGCCTGCCCACAGCCTCAGGGGCAGGAGGGGCACCTGACTGCTGGAATGCGGTGCGCAAACAAGAGTCTGCTTCCCATGGAAGCCCATTAAGGGCTTCCCGGCGCCTTTGTCATCCCCCGAAAGCCAGCAGCCATACCTTCCCGGGGCGTGGGCCCTGTTGGGGGGCTGCTGGGTACTCCCTTGTCCCCTCCTCACCCCCTCCTGTCCAGCCACTCACCTGGGTCCCTCAGCTGTACATCTGTCTGTGCTGGTCTCACCCCTTCTTCTCCGACCGGTGGCCACCACCCCAGTGTGTGGTACAATGTTTACAAAGCCTTTTCTGGCTCTGAGGCTCCTTTGATCGTCTTGACAGCTCTGTCAGGTATATCGCACACCCCCCGTTTGATGGGAAACTGAGGCTTGGAGTGTTAGGGTAGCTTACCCAAAGTCCTGCAGCGAGTGGGTGACAGAGCTGGCTTTGGAACCCAGAGCTTTGGCTTCTAAACCCTGTGCTTTCTATCTTGCAAGGAATTTTCCTCACCTGAGCTTGGGGGGAAAGGCCTGCGGAGAGGCGACCCCCTCTGGTTGGCAATTGCCTGGATCCTATAAATCTCCAGGCAGCGTGGTGGCCCCCGGGAGGCGGCATGGGATTTTGGGTCCCTAGTCCTGATACTGGATCAGGCTGGCTTCTCCTGGTGGCCAGCAGAGGGCGTGAGTGGCCTGGGAAAGATGTTGCTTTTGGTTTGTTTGGTTTTGAAATGGAAAATATGTTTGAAGTGACACGTGGACATTCTACTTTTTTTTAAATAGACTTTATTTTTTTAGAGCAGTGTGAGATTGACGGCAAAATTGAGCCGAAGGTACAGGGAGTTTCCCTATACTTCCCATCCCCGTACATAGCCTCCTCTGCTATCAACGTGCCCTGTCAAAGTACATTTCTTGTAGTTGATGTACCTATATTGACACTTCACACTCACCCGGAGCCCTGGCTCCTGGCAACCCTGGGCCATTTTTGTAAACAACTTCCAAGTGTTTTTCATCGGGCCTCACTCTTGGCTACATTAAGTCAGGACAAATGTGTCCACCATCGTAGTACGCAGAGTAGCCTCGTTGCCTTAGCAATGCTCTGTATTCTGTTTACTCATCTCGGCATTATTTTCAAAAACAGCCTTCATACAAGTTCACTTAATCTGAACCTTTGGGGCCAAATGTGCTTTGGAAACGGAGAAAAATGTCAGAACTTAGAGCACTCACCTGGTGTGTGCGGTTTCTGTGACACCTCCAGCGGGCTCTGCGGCAGACAGACACCCGAATGTTTCAGTCCTCACCTCCAAGTGGTGAATGGGTGCTCACCAGCTCAGGTCAGGCAGTGATGCCGAATGAGTTAGGCAGAGTCGTTTGGCTTTCAGAGCTTTTCGAGTAGGGAATTGTGGACGAGCGGTTACATGTCCCTTATGAAGAAGGAGGTGAAGCGAAGTCACCTGCAGTGGCAACACATAGCCTTCCCAACTTTGCATGCATATGTGTTTGTGTAGCCATGCATATACATGTATGCTAAGTGTGTTCACTCACAAGTAAAATCATACATTGCATACATTTTGCCTTACACAAGATCTTGGCATTCCCTAGCTATGTGTGGGATTCAAGATCTTAGCACTCATCCCCTTCTCAACATCTCTCCTCCCCCAGAGTGGCTAGAGGGTCCCCAGGTGGAGGTACTGGAGGCAGAGCCAGGATCCCCCCTCCTCCCAGCCCCCCACTCCTGCCAGCCCTGGGCCTCTGGCTGCCTGTGGAAGGTCCAGCGTTGGATTGCCAGCGTGGTCAGCAGGAGGCAGCAGGCAGAGAGGGTCTCCTGCTCCACATGCGTGGAACGGGCACACGGGGCTGAGAACTTGCCCCTGCCCGGTGTCCTCTCAGCCAATCAGCTGGGTCCCTCAGGAGCCGAGGGCAGCGCTCTGGGGAGGGGGTGCAGGCCTTTCCTGTTGCTGACCCCCACGCCTCTTCCCCGCAGCAGGAACACTGGTTTGAAAAGGCCCTGCGAGACAAGAAGGGCTTCATCATCAAGCAGATGAAGGAGGACGGCGCCTGTCTCTTCCGGGCTGTAGGTGAGTCTCTGCCTCAGCCTCCGAGGGCCCAGGCTGCCCCTGCGCGTCCCAGTCGTCAGGAGGAGCCCTGAGCCAGGGCGGGGACAGTCAACCGGTCCTCTCCGGACGCCAGGCCACAGCCTCGGGTCCCTCGTCATCAGGCAGCGTGGCGGTGGAGCGCCGATAGCAGCAGCAGTAGTGATAAGGAGAATGACGTTAGCTAGGGCCGGCCCGCTCCGGCCCGTGCAGTCCTTCCCTAAGCTGGGTGAGCGGGGCCTCTGCTTCCTTTGCCAGGTGAGAGCAGCAGCTCGGAGGTGGAGAGCGGCTTGCCCGGGGTCAGGTGGTACGTGGTAGGTTAGTGTGAGGGCTCTTAACTCAGCATACTGCCTCACTGGGGGGATAGACTTCCCTTTGTCACTTACACAGACGTAGAGACAGTAGCGCACCTTCATGCACCCATCATTCATCTTCCGATTAGTCATCAACACATGGCCAGCCCTGTTCGTCACTACCCTGCCCGCTCTCTTACTCTCCTGGAGTGAGTGTTTTTATAACTCTTTAAAAAAAAATTAATTGATTTAGAGAGAGAGAGAGAGAGAGAGAAACAGAGAGAGAAACAGAGAGGGACAGAGAGAGACATGGATTTGTGGTTCCACTTATACATTTGTTGGTTGATTTTTGTATGTGCTCTGACCGGGGATCAAACCTGAAACTTGGCATATCGAGATGATGCTCTAACCCAGTGGTCGGCAAACTCATTAGTCAGCAGAGCCAAATATCAACAGGACAACTATTGAAATTTCTTTGGAGAGCCACGTTTTTTAAACTTAAACTTCTTCTAATGCCACTTCTTCAACATAGACTCGCCCAGGCCGTGGTATTTTGTGGAAGAGCCACACTCAAGGGGCCAAAGAGCCGCATGCGGCTCTCGAGCCGCAGCTTGCTGACCATGGCTCTAACCAACTGAGCTACCAGGCCAGAGCTGAAATGAGTATATTTTTTGTTGTTGTTAATCTTCACCTGAGGCTATTTTTTCCATTGCTTTTTCAGAGAGAGTGGAAGGGAGGGAGAGAGAGAGAAAGAAAAACATGGATGTGAGAGATAGGAATCAACAGGTTGCCTCCCACACAATCCCCAGATCTGGGACAAATCCACAGCCCAGCTTGCGTGCCCTGCCTGGAATCCAGCCTGTGACCCTTCCCTGTAAGGCTTGTTGATCCAGCCACTGATAACACTGGCCAGGGTGAAAGGAATATTTTTTTTTGTAGTAAGTTTTTATTTATTTTAGAAAGAAAGAAAGGGAGAGAGAAAAGCATCAATGTGAGAGAATCATTGATCGGCTGCCTCCTGCACACCCCGTACTGGGAATCTAGCTGGCAGCCCGGGCGTGTGCCCTGACCGGGAATTGAACTGGTGACCTTCCAGTGCATGGGACAGTGCTCAAACCAGCCACCGCCAGCCGGGGCCGAAATGGGTATTTTTAAAGCAAAACCCCCAAATTAGGTTATTTCATTCGTAAATATTTCTGTGTTTTTCTGACAGATAAAGTCCTAATTTCTTCCTCCTCCTCCTCCTCCTCCTCCTCCTCCTCCTCCTCCTCCTCCTCCTCCTCCTCTTCTTCTTCTTCTTCTTCTTCTTCTTCTTCTTCTTCTTCTTTTCCCTCCCTCCCTCCCTCCTTTCCTCTCTCCCTCTCTCCCTATCTTTCTCTCTTTCCCTCCCTCTCTCTCTCAACATAACCAAAATGCCATTATCGTACCTACCAAAATTAATAACTCCTTACTGCCACTTACTCTCCGCTCTGAACCCAGCAAGCAGCCCCGAGGCCCTGTGCCCGCTTCCAAGGGGCCGCTGGGCGGGTGGTCCCGCCCTCCCTCTGGGGCTCCTGTCTTCCGGAGAAGCGCTGCTAGGAGGTGTGAGCTGGAGCCAGAGCCCTGTCTTCTTGTTCCGCCCTCACCCCTCACCCCGCTCTGCCACTGTCCCGCCTGTGAGGCAGGGCCGATTCTGAAGGGCTCACTCCTTCCATCCCTTCTGGGGGCGCCCCTTCCCCGGGCCTGCGGTGCTGGGCTGACCCAGGCGCCACCCCAGGCTGTGCCACTGACTGCCCAGTGGCCTTGGGCAGGCAGCTCTTTTATCTGGAGCCGTTACCACCTAGTAACAGTTCAGTGAGACTTCATAAATCCCTCGGGGCCTGGGAGCGTGGGCGCCCTCGTGGGACAGGAGCTTGGCTCCTGTTCCCAGCGGTGCCCCGGCCGCCCATGCTTGTGGAGCGGGTGAGGGAAGGACGTTTAGGTGGCCGCAGGGTCGCCTCCCCCGCTCTACACAGGAGGCGTGGGCAGCGGAAAACCCCCCTCCCAGCCTGGGGCTTGGCCCGTGCTCTCGCTGGGATGTGCCCAGAGCGGGAGTCCAGGTCTGGAGTCACGGGCCGCAGCACGAGCGGGCGGGGGGCTGCCCGGGGCCTCGGGCTGGTTGCCGGGGAAGCGGGGCTTCCGGCGAGCCAGGGGCAGCCGGGCAGCCGGGGCAGAGCCGCAGCCGGGCAGCCGGGTCTGGAACGCTCTTTGAGGCAGACCTTGGCGCTAGCGATAACCTGGCTTGTGCAGCAGCCCATATGAAGAGCAATGTTTGCACATGTGTCCATTTAGCTGTTTTCCCCACACATCCTCTGACCCTTCCCCCGTTGGGCCTTCCAGTAAGGGGCCGGCGCTGGCAGGAAGCGCTGACCGTGGCAGGTTGAAGGCCTCTCTTATCAGCACTATGGCTATACATTTCCCCGGCCGAGCTGCCCTTGGCTTCCGTCCAGAAAAACCTCAGAAGCCCCGCGCTCTGGCCTCTGAAGTGGCGGCCCGGGCCTGTGGGCCCGTATGGAATTTTCCCCGGGGCAGAGGGGCAGAGTGCACACGCCGGCCGGCCGGCCGGGGCGCCAGGCCGGTGCGTGGGAAGGGGACTTTGCCCTCCGGCTCTCCGCTCCGGCAGAGCTGCGCCGGGGCAGGGGCAGGCGGCAGGCGCTCGGGCTCTGGTGGGAGGCTGCAGGCTCTCCCTCCTGCCACACGTGGGACAGTCGAGGGAGCACCTGACCGAGGGTGGGAGCTGGAGGGGGTGCAGACCCAGGGGACACTGGCATTCCCCACCCCGACTCTGCTAGGCACCCGGCTGGGTGCTTCAGCTTCGTCCGCCCCGTTGGGATTCTTACATCCCACGAGGCAGCTGGGAAGGTTGAGGCTCAAGGAAGGGAAATGGCACGCTCAGGTCATTCGTGGCAGCGCTGGCATGGGAACCCAGGGGTGCCAAAGGACACGCTCTTTCCGTGGCCCTAGGAAAGCCCTAGCGGTTCAGCTTAGCTCTCAACTGGCTGGGTGACCAGTTGAGGTCCCGGTCCTGGCCTCTCCGGGCCTCCCTTCCTCCAGCGCCGAGCCTTGGCCTCGCGGCTGGGATTCTGGGGCGGCCGGCGCTCTGCCCTCCCTTCTGCCCCGCAGGGCTGGGCGTGCCCGGTGCCACCCACTGTCCACTGCTCGTGCCCAGTTCTCCCACCACCGCTCCTGGGGCTGTGAGCACCAGGGAAGGGCAGCCTGAGCTCCAGAGGTGCCTGTGGCTGCCCCGCCCCCGCTCTGCTCACATCAGCCCCTCCTGGAAGTGCCAGTCCGAGTCTCCCCCTTCCCTCCGCGGGTGTTTGACTCAGCAAAACCTCCGGCCCGGCCTCTGTGGGCAGCGGAGGCCACCGGGCGCGTGCATGGCCGAGGAGAGCAGGTGGGTGGGGGAGGGGGCGGCAGCGGCAGCCAGGCCCACCCCTCCGGGCCGTTTGGTGTTGGATCTCCGGCCCTCGGCATCGGAGGGACGAATCCTAGATCGGTGTAGACTGTTCTATAAACGGGGAGACCGGGACCTCGAGAGAGAGCCGAGCCCTACTATCTAGGTCGCACAGGCAGGTGTGGGAACGTCGGTGCCTGGGGTCGAAGAACCAGGCCAGAGGGAGAAGGTCTCCATGCCAGACTCCACTGGTCTTTGCCCGCCTCCGTCAGTCTTTCCACCCTGCCGGGAGCCCGGGAGTGGGAGAGCTATGGAGAGGCTAGGGCTCCGCTGTCCTCCCCACTGAGCCCGCCACCGTCCTCCCCACTGAGCCCGCCACCGTCCTCCCCACTGAGCCCGCCACCGTCCTCCCCACTGAGCCCGCCGTCCAGGCAGGTGGGCTTCCCCCCTCGGCTCCCCCCCCAGCGGCCGGGCCGCCAGCGGGCCGGGAGGGAAGTGGAACAAACCAGGTCCCTGTCTCCCGGAGCTGCTGTGTGCACACATTTGTGTGGTTTGTTTTTAGATTTCCTGCAGACACCAAGCTTCCTTTTCTATTCTCAGCGGAACTGCTGGGGCTCTCTCGGCGGGCGGCGGCGGGCGGCGGGCGGCGGGAGCCTGGCAGGAGGCTCCGCTCAGGGGCCCCTGAAGCCCGTGGCGGCCCTGGGCGCCGCCCTCCAGGCAGCCTGGCTCTCCCGGCTCTCCGGCTGCTGCTCCCGCAGCCACCGGCAGGCAAACACTGACTGTGTTTCAGGGACCTGCAGCAGCGGAGGGAGGTTGGGGCGAGTCTGTTCCTGCTCCTGGCTCTTCTGCCCCCCCCTCCCCCCCGGGCAGAGGCTAGGGAGGAGGGGGCAGGCCCCCGGGTGCCAGCCCTGCACCTGGTCCGGCACCTCGGTGGCGGGCACCTGCTTGTGGAATAGCTGGTGGTCGCGTGGGGATTGGGCCTCGGGGACCGTCTCCGGCGGGACCTGGCGGCTGTGCGCGCATGGGCGTTCTGGGCTGGTGACTGTATGTTCAGAGAGGAGTGAGGCTCATGGTGACCTCCGTGGCCTTAGTGAGCGGGGTAGCCCCTATTTGTAATCTGCTCGCCCCGAGGCCTTTCCAGCTGGTTCCTGCTTGTGCTGGAGGGGAAACCGAGGCAGACAGGATCAGGCCTGGCCCTGGGTCAGCGGGACTGGAGCGCGGTCATGTCCTCGTGGCTATCAGTGCTTGACGTCCGTCCCTGGGAGCCTGCCTCCCCTTCACCCCCCAAATGTGTGCCCTTGGGCCAGCTGTGCCCGCCACATTCCGTGCCTCAGTATCCCCCCCGTGTACGCTCAGGTGTCTGGGGTGAGGACAGAGTGAGCTGGGATGTAAAAAGGCTTCGGGGGACCGATCCAGCGCTGTCCTGGGGGTGGCCGCGGTGTCCGGGCCGGGCCGGCACCGGGGCGGCGGGGAGCCCTTCCAGCCGGACGCCGGGCCGGGAGCAGGTGCGGGCCGCCCGCAAATGCCGCGTCAGCAAGAGCGGGGGTTTCGGTTTCTATCAAAACAAGTTCTCTGAATTCCCCTACCTCTGCTAGCCCGCCGGCCCTCTCTCCCACCTTGGCCGCAGGGAAGCCCAGCCCCGTCCCGGCCCCCATGCCAACCTGGGGGGAGGAGGAGGGCTTTCAGGAGGGCGGAGGCGGGACCAGCAGGGGCAGGCCGGAGCCTCCCCGGCGAGACTTCCTGCGTTCTTAGGCAGCGCTGGGCATCTTCCCCCCGGATCGCAGAAAGGCCCTCCACCCTCCTGGCCGGAGGCGCTGCTGGGTGGCGTCCTTGGTCCTGAGGAGCACCTTTCTTCCCCCCTCAGGGCCGACCCCTAACCCAGGGTGCACTGGTGATCCCCCCGCAGCTGTGCTGAAGTGCGTGCATCATATCGCCGGGCAGTGCAGCTTGGGGTCGAGGAGAGAAGGTTCTATTTTGCGTGCAATCGCTAAGTAGGGAAGGCCGTCTTTGCCCGCTGAAGGACTCCGTTACGTGAAGCCTGCGCCGTGGATCGGGCATTGGCTGGGCGCTGAAGGCTTACGGTGCAGGCACAGACGGCCCGTGGGCGTCAGAAAGGTCGAGTGCGGTCCCGCGGACACGTAGGACCGCCGACCCTGGGTCTGGGGCTTTCCTCTGGCTGAGGAAGTAAAAACAGAAACGAGGAAGGGCTTAGTGGTTCCGGTGACATGCTGGCTGACTTGTGGGCGGCTAGCTACCTGAAGGCGTCAGCACCTTCCTCCTGACCCATGGAGCCCGTCTCTTGAACACCTACTGTGCTCAGAGGTGTGGCCGACCATCCATCCCTGTAGTCTTGGCAGCGCCATGAGAGGAAGAGGAGTACTCCCTCCACCTACCCTGAGGACACTGCAGCCCAGAGCGAGGGGGCAGCAGGGCCTTTCTGCCCACAAAGGGTCAGCGGCCGGGAAACGCGGGGACCCTCAAGGGGCTCTCCCCACTCCCTTCCCTGCCCCCCGTCTCCCTCCTTCCTGTGTCTTCTTGCATCCGGCATGGAGCTCGGGTCGCTGTGTCTCTCAGGCCGGAAATGCCCCTTCCCTAGAAACCGCTCAGCCATCTCCCGAGCCTGGCAGGCCAGTCTCCGTTAACCCCTTCCCTGCCGCCCCAGTTCCTGTTTACTGCAGCTGCCCACGGCGGCCTCCGCCGGGCCCATTCTACAGAAATAGCCGCGCTGCGGGCCGGCTTCTAAGAAAGGCCGCGGCCGGCGCACGTGACTTGCTGGAAGAGCCGCAGAACCACATCCTTGTTTACATGGTGACGGGGCTATCCCTCCCCGCCTGCACGCCCATGCCCCCCACCCTCCTGTCCCTGCACACCTCCAGGAGGCCTTGAGGACAGGCCTGGGCCTCTGCATTCTGCCTCAGAGCATCCTTTCTCTCCTACCTCACCGAACCCTCCGGGGAGGGCGGCGAAGGCGTTCCTATGGCGATTCTTCACCGAGTAGCCTGGCTGTCCCCGGAGGATTCTGGCCCGGCCCCAGCGAGACCCATCGGTCAGGCAGATGACCTGTGCACACGCTGGGCAGACCTGGCGCCAGAGGTGTCCGGGCGGAGGCGGGGGCAGCTCTTAAAGAACGTACTGGTGCCGGCTCCGCAGGCAGTGCCGCGGGATGGAAGCGATGGCCTGGATGAGGGGACCCATGTGTGAAGGTCCTCAAGCCAGGCCGAGGGGAGCCCGCGTCTTCATCTGACTGAAACTCCGTGAGGCCTGCGCCACGGGGCCACAGGCTGCCTCCGTTAGGTCTCCGTTAGTCTCTCACCAGACTGTGTGCTGCCTGCGGGCAGGGGAGGGCGCTGCCAAGCCCGCGCCTTCGCAGCACCCGCGGGCAGGCCCTGGGGAGGGGGCCTCTGAGTGACCGCTCCGCCTCACGGCCAGTGCTGGCCACGTTACCCCATCCTCATTAATCTGAGCACAGGGCCTGCCAAGAGCTATCCAGCTTGTTCCTGCTTCACGCGTGAGGCGGGTGAGGCTCAGGACGCTTGGGTCACTTGCCTCTGGCCATCTAGCACTGTACTTGGCAGACCTGGGCCTGGAGCCCAGCTCTTTTCCTTTTCTTCCTCCTCCTCTTTTTTTTTTTAAACCGACAGGCCGTGCTGCCTCCAGGAAGTTAGGTGCACTGCTGCATTCTAGACTTGAACTGGCCGCACACTGACTCTGTGTGAACTTGGTCAAGCCACAAGCTCCCTGAGCCTGCTTCCCCATGGCAGGGTGCAGGGGGTATGGAGTGGACAGCGCTTCGGGCCTGAAATGTTTGTTGACTAGTCTGAGTAGCCATCCAAGCCCCAGACAAAGTCACCTGCGTGAGAGGCCTGCGGTGTGGCCCTCTCGCCTGCACTCTTGTTCAAAACTGTCCCTGTTCGCCTTTTGTCCCATGATTCCGTTCCAGCCCGCAAAGCCAAGAACTCTCCAGGCCCCGGGGTAGGAAAGGAAGGTGCCCCGGCCCCAAGCTCTTCGCCCCAAGGATATCCTGTGACTTAGAACTCTTCTCTGCTGCCAGTTCTAATCCCAGCCTCTCCTTCCTTCTGCCTCCACAGCTGACCAGGTGTACGGCGACCAGGACATGCATGAGGTTGTACGAAAGCACTGCATGGACTATCTGGTGAGACTGTGTGGAGACCTGGGGGCAGGGGCAGAGTGGGAGGATCTCCTCCCCACACTGACCTCGACCCTCTGATCTGTTGTGCAGATGAAGAATGCAGACTACTTCTCCAATTATGTCACGGAGGACTTCACCACCTACATCAACCGGAAACGGAAAAACAACTGCCATGGCAACCACATCGAGATGCAGGCCATGGCGGAGATGTACAACCGGCCTGTGGAGGTGTATCAGTATAGCACAGGTACTTCTGTGGTGGGGAGGGGAGCCACTGAGCCCGCCCCGCCCCGCCCCGCCCCGCCGCCCGTGGATGCTACTTCCTTCTCTTTTCTGCAGAACCCATCAACACATTCCATGGGATCCACCAAAATGAGGACGAACCCATCCGAGTCAGCTACCACCGGAATATCCACTACAATTCAGTGGTGAACCCCAACAAGGCCACCATTGGCGTGGGGCTGGGCCTGCCGTCATTCAAACCGGGGGTAAGCATGTCACCGTGCCCAAGCTGGCTGTTGGGGTTCGAGGCCGGAAACCTTTGTTTGGGTCTCCGTTTTACTCCTAGCCCACAGAAATGTCCTGCCCCCTCTCTGAGTTGCCTCTGAGGTCTCACCTCTGTGAAATCAGGGAGTCACCCCAGGATATCTCTCAGGGCTCACATCCTGTGGTCTCAGGTTGTCTGTCTGAGCTGGCTCGGCCATCTTTGTGCCTACGGAGGGTTGGCATCTTGGGATATGGAGCCTTACTGGGAACCGTGAGCTAGGGCTTGGTCTGGGTGTCTAGGTCCCCACATGGGTCCTCCTCTGAAACTCGGCAGTTATAGACATCTGTGGTCACAGAGACTGGGAGTTCAGCCTGGTCTCAGCGCTTACCGCCGTGGGACCTAGGGCAGGATTCACACGTGATTTGGGCTAGCAGCTTGGCTGATTCAGACAGCGCCTGGCGCCGGGCCTGGCGCCTCGTAGGTGCTCAGATGGTGGCAGTACCCTCCCGGCACACACGGCAGGTTCTCATTCTCTTTCATAAATATCCGCCCGCCGGGGGTTTGATATCTTCTATTCAGGTTTCACTTCCTACAAACAGAAAGTGCTCCTGCCTCATTTTAGGAAACACACACCCTAACACCAACACCCCCTCCAACATTAGGGGGTTTTCTTGTTTTGGTTTTTAAATACACTTTTAATTTTAGAACACTCTTCGATTTTAGCAGAATTATTACGCTTAGAGAATTCCCATATACCCAACTGTGGTTAGCATCTTATTAGCATAGTACAGGTGTCACAGTTGAGCCAGTATTGATAGATTAACTAAAGGCCATACTTTCTACAGAATACCTCCGTTTTCCCCTAACGATTTTACCTGTTCTAGAATCCCATCCAGGATCGTACCACATTTAGTTGTCACGTCTCCTTGGGCTCCTCTTCACTGTGACAGTTTCTCTGGATCCCCGTGTTTTTGTTTTCCCGATCTGTTTACAGACTCTCATTTCACCTTTTCTAGAATGTCATCTGATTGAAATCATACGGTGTATAGTTTTTTCAATGTCTTGTTTCACATAACACTACATTTAAGATTTTCTTATTTGATCGCCTTTTTTTCCTCCCTTTTTACAAAAATGCGAGGGGCTTAAGCTTACAGAAAAACTAAGGGAGATAGTTCAGAGCTCCCCGCATCCCTCCTCCACACACATAGTTTTGCTACTAACCTATCGTGACTGTGGCTCCTTTGTTACAATAGATGGCCCACTGTTGGCACACTTAGCCAAAGCCGTCACGTCTCTTTAGGCTCCTTTGTCTGTGAAGGTTTCTCACCCTTTCATGTTTCTGATGGCCTTGGCAGTTTGAGAGTACTGGTCAGGTGTACTGTAGGGTGGCTGTCTTTCGGAATTTGTTGTTTTTCTCATGATTAGACTGGGGCTGCAGGTTGTAGGAAGGAAGATCACAATAGTAAAGGGCCATTCTCACCACATCATATCAACAGTATGCGCGGTGAACACGCTTTGTGATTTGTTCTGGCCAGCAGTAGTGTTCGTTACGTTTTCTCCGCCGTAAAGTCAGCCCTCCCTTTCCTTCACTCCCTTTTCTGCATTGTTCTGTTTGGAAGGAACTCACTGGAGGCCACCACACTTAAGAAGTGGGTGTTGCCCTGGCCAGGCAGCTCGGTTGATTAGCGCATGTGCCCGGCAGGTCAAGGCTGAGGGCCACCCCGGTCAGGACACACAGCAGTCAGCCAGTGAGCGCATAAGTAAGACGTTTCCCTCTCCCTCTCTCTCGAAGATCAATAAATTAAAAATATTTTTTAAAGAAAAAAAGAAGTTGCTGTTGTGCTCCATCTCCTAGAGGGCAATATGTTCACATAAATTAGTGGAGTTCTTGCAAGGGAGATTTGTCTCTTGTCCTCCGCTCATTCACCCATTTGTTTATGTCAATATGACTCAGATATTTATTTTATACTCCGGGTTATAATGCAGTGCTCTTTGTATTTTGATGCTCAAATTGTTTCAGTTTTAGCTATTGGAAGCTCTCTTAGTTGGTTCCTGTCTCTCTGACATACTCCCATCATTGTGATGGTGTGTGTGTGTGTGTTTATTTTGTTTTTGTGTGTGTGTGTGTTGTGTTGTGTTGTTTTGTTTTTAGCACTCCCTTACTTTCTGGTACTAAAAGTGTTCTAGGCTCAGCTTGTATATTTCCTTCCCTGGTCTTAGAAGCAGCCATTTCTCCCAGGGGCCTGGTTCCATTTATTGGAGTGTTCTTGGAAGGCACCATCTGGGTGCTGAGTGTGCTCCTCGCTACTGGGCTGTCCTTCCTTCTAGGCGCTTTCAGCTGACTAAGGAGATACCTATGTGTACTAACCTGTGCGTATACACATATCCAGAGATATTTCTGTGTATACCTATCCATATCTGTATGGAACTACCAGACGATCCGTACTGCTTTGTTTTACTTTCCAGTTTTCTAGTGACAAATGGTGTTGAGCATCTTTGCATGTGAATATGAAATTGTGTGTTAAGATTTTTTTGCCCATTTTTAAATTGTCTTATTCTAACAGAGAATTTCAGATACTTTTTGGACTATTATCCATAGGTAAAAAATTGTATTTTATATTTATATTTTTGTGCACACACACATTGGTGTGCAGTATATGTCTATTAAAATAATGTTAGGGCCCAAACCGGTTTGGCTCAGTGGATAGAGCGTCGGCCTGCGGACTGGAAGGTCCCGGGTTCGATTCCGGTCAAGGGCATGTACCTTGGTTGTGGGCACATCCCCAGTAGGGGGTGTGCAGGAGGCAGCCGATGGATGTTTCTCTCTCATTGATGTTTCTAACTCCCTATCCCTCTCTCTTCCTCTCTCTGAAAAATCAATAAAATATATTTTTTTAAAAATAATGTTAGGATTATGCTGAACAATACTCACGTTTACTCCCTGGGATATGCTCTGATATTTTTTATTACTTTGGTTTTTAAAACGCAGTTGCATCTCATAGTCTAACAAAGAGCACGCATACGGCGCCCCACAACTCACAGCGCCCCCCGTCATGCTGATACCCCTCCTGGTCCCCTGACGCTCCCTCCACCCTGTGCGCATACCGCTAACTCTCTTGTGCCCCCTGAGCATAGATGAGGAAGGCCTCAACACGGAAACTGTCATCACTGGGCAAGGCTTCTCCCGAGTCCAGCCTAGGCCGCAGGGCACGTGGTGGCCCCAGACTTAGTACTTCACTTGAGTTGTCTTGGGGTTGGGGGCGGGGCTTCTGAGGGTAGAGTTTGGAACTAACTACTAGTCCCACCACCCAGGCCTGCTTTCCCCAGCCCCTGATGGGTAGCAGCCTGCCCAGGGGCGTGCTTGGGAAGAGCACTTGCCTTCCTCTGCCTCTTTCTGGGCCTGTGGCCTACCTCCCTGGGCCAGACAGCTGTCGGCCAGAGTTCCGAGCGTCACCCCGTTTCCCTGTTCCTCCCACCTTCGCAGTTTGCAGAGCAGTCCCTGATGAAGAGTGCCATAAAGACGTCAGAGGAGTCATGGATCGAGCAGCAGATGCTGGAAGACAAGAAGCGAGCCACAGACTGGGAGGCCACGAACGAGGCTATAGAAGAGCAGGTGGCTCGAGAGTCCTACCTGCAGTGGCTGCGGGATCAGGAAAAACAGGCCCGCCAGGTCCGCAGCTCCAGCCAGGTAGGTCCTGGGCGCTGTCACCGGCCTGGCCAAGAAGCCATTTTCCCCCTCCAGCTCTGCCCCAAACAGGCAGAAAATGAAGCAGTCTGACATCCGGGAGAGAAGGAAGCTCCCAACCCTATCTCCCTACCCGCATCTTGGCCTTGGTCTTGGCGCTGTGCCTCAGAGCTCTCCACACCTGTGCAGAACAAGCCCTTAGGGAGAGAGGGAGAGCGGCCACCCGGTGGCATGCGGGACGGGTGGATGGCTGGAGAGGGCCAAGCTTTTGTTGAATGTCCTTGTGCGCCAGGCTCTGTGCTGAGAATATAAAATCCGGTCTGGCCCGCTCCGCCCTCAGCGTCCCCTGTCCACTGAGGGAAACAGAGGCATCGGCGGGGAGGCCAGTGGAATGGGGCTCTAGTTAGTGTCCACACACGGGGGTTGGAAATGGCAGGGCAGGGACAGGACAGGATATATAGACATTTGAGGACTCACAAGGAGTCTAGCGTGATTGTAGACGTTGGCAAGCAGAGTGAGTTGTTCCACAAATATTTATTGTAGGTCCGTGCCCGTGCCGCTCTGGGCGTACAGAGGTGCGCCGTGAGCCAGGCGGCCCCCGTCCTGCGTTTTTGCAAGAGTGAGCAAGACAAACAGTAGACAGGATGGATAAACGGTGGAGAGGTGGTCTGGGTGGAAAACATAGAGGAGAGCAAGGGGAGTGAGTGGTAGTGAGTAGTGGGCACAGCGGGCCTCGGACAGGGCAGGTTTGAGCGAACACTAGCCACGGGGGGGGGGGGGGGGGGGTTAAGGGCGTGTGCCGGAGCAGAGGGCCCACAGCTCACGCCTCTGGGGTTCGGGAGCCGCAGTGCCGGTGCGGCGGGACCGACGTCAGCGAGGCAGCGGGGCGGACTGGGGGGGACCGCGGGCCGAGGTGAGGACTTTGGCTTTGGTTCCGAGCGAGGCAGACTCCTTGCAGGGCTGGGAGCAGAGGCAGACATAGGCTCTGACTTGGGGCTTCACGGGTTGCAGAAGGCAGCCAGAGGCAGGGCAGAGCGGGGCCAGTGAGGAGGAGGCCGCGGCAGTCAGGTCAAGGAGCTTACTTGCCTCCAGCGTGTGACGGGGGGCGACGGTGACCCGCGGAGAAGCCGTGTCGCAGCCAGGACTCCCGGGATGGGGCAGGGGAAGGCCGAGGCTGTTGTAGGTTCTCACGTCTTCCTCCTCTCCCACAGCAGCCCCGGAAAGCCAGTGCCACATGCACTTCCGCCACAGCAGCCGCCACCAGCGGCCTGGAGGAGTGGACCAGCCGGTCCCCGCGGCAGCGGTCGCCCGAGCACCCTGAACTGCATGCCGAGCTGGGCATGAAGCCCCCCTCCCCGGGCACTGTCTTAGCTCTTGCCAAACCTCCTTCGCCCTGTGCACCAGGTCAGTGGCGTGCTGACAGGGAGCATGCAGGGCTTAGCAGGTGCCGCCTCGGGCCCGGGCCCTGTCTCTGACTGTCCATCTGCCCCAGGTACAAGCAGCCAGTTCTCAACAGGGGCCGACCCGGCGACTTCCCCCCTCGTGTCCCTCTACCCTGCTCTGGAGTGCCGGGCCCTCATCCAGCAGATGTCCCCCTCTGCCTTTGGTAAGCCGCCCCGCCCCGTCTGGGACCCGGGCCGCGGGAGCTGGGAGGGTGGCGAAGCAGTGTGTCTCTGGGGTGGCCCTGGAGCCTCCGGCCGGCTCCGCAGAGAAGGGGATCCGTTAGGCCCAGGAGATCCGTCCCAGGGGGTTCGAAGCGGGTTTTACCGGCCCGGAGGGGCCTGGGTGGGACATTGGCAGGGTCAGGGGTCAGCAAGTGGCGAGGAAAAGGCGCTCCGTCATCCCTTCTCCCTTCTTCCTGGCCAACAGGGCTGAACGACTGGGATGACGACGAGATCCTGGCTTCGGTGCTGGCAGTGTCCCAACAGGAATACCTGGACAGTATGAAGAAAAACAAAGTGCACAGAGACCCGCCGCCCGACAAGAGCTGATGGAGACCCAGAGACTGGAGACCGTCTCCCAGCCCCACGCTCCCGCCCTCCGGCGCCGCCTCACCTCCGGCTTTCTTCCTTCCTGCGTCTTCCTCCCCTCCCGCCTCCTCCTCCCGCCTCCCCGCCGGCCTGCGCCCCTCATCGCTGCTGCCGCCGCTGCCGCCGCCGCCACTGCCGCCGCCATTTGTCTCTTCCCCAGCTGCCGCGCCCCGTTGCCCCCGCACAGCACCATCCCTGCCTCCACAGGGGACTCACTCGGGCAAGGGTGCCGAAGGTAGGCGAGAGGCAGACACCGCACTGGCGGCCAGGCAGCCCCGAGGAGAGACACGCAGACAGAGGACAGCCTCCCCGACCCCGTCCTCCCGAGTTCAGCGAACCTTGTCACCCCACCTCTACAACCATGCCAGGGACGTGGGAGGAACAAGTGCGGGATTCCCCTTCCCAGAACCCTAAGAATGTCTGAGCCTTCAATGTTGAAATTTTTTCTTTATTAAAATGTACTTTTATCTTATAAAATTAACCAATCACAAATGACGTAGATCACAGCATTGACTATGAAGGGGGCATCTCTGGTTTGGGGGCAGGCGGGCGGGCGGGCAGGGGGCACAGAGGGCGCACAGACGTGCTGCTGTCTCGGGCCCCCAGCCCCGCGGAGAAGGGCAGGGTCTGGAGGAAGAGCCAGGGCGGAGTGGGGGGCCAGGATAGCAGGTGTCCCACGGGTTCGGACAATGAGACTCTGACCTCGCTGCATTCCTATTGCTTCCACCACCACCGGTCTCTGTGCTCTTGGGCTGGGGGCACCTTTGAGGGTACAGCCGCCGCTCAGGATCTGAGTGAGGGTGGGGAGTGGGAGCAGCCTTGGCAGATGGGGCACGTGTGCCCTGCAGGTGTTGACAAGATCCGCCATCTGTAATGTCCTTGGCACAATAAAACCAAATGTCAGTTTCCCTTGAGCGCCTCTGTTCTGTGTGGGGCAGTTTGGGGGGGGGGGGTGTTGGGGGTTGGTCTTGACCTCTGAGGGCTGCACGCTCGCCAGGAGGGTCTCTGGGGCCCCGTTTGCTCACATTTGACTCCCTGCTCACTAACCCACCTCCGGACCGGCTGCCACCGCGGGCCGCCCGGCACTGGCACGGGAGCCAGCCTCTGCCCGCCGTCTGCTGGGGTGGCTCCGGAGCAGGGGACTGAGCTGAGGGCAGGCACTGAACTTCCAACTCCTCTGCCTGCCTCTTTCGCCACAAATGTTTGCTCTTGTGACCGTTTGATGAGGACACACTTTGCAAAGTACAGTAGAGGCTTCACAGGAGTTCAGTGGAAGGGACCGGCGGACCCCCCCCCCCCCCCGCCGCGTTTTAGAGGCTGGGCAATGGCTAAACCCTTTTCTGTTCGCCCTGTGCCCCAGTTCTCTGACGGTTCTGTGTCCCGACCCTCCTAGGGGCAAAGCCAAGGCAGAGGATGGCTGGCCCCGGGTTTTGTCAGGTGCCCTTTTTGCTGTGCCTCAGAAACGGGGCCCCGGGGAAGGGTGCGTGGCCACCCCTGCAGGTGAGGGTTGCGTGGCTGTGGGGGGGGTGTCCTGAAATCATTGGTCACGCATGTGTGTGCTGGCGAGTTGGTTTGAAGACTTCCTCAGCTTTTTCTTGCCATTTGGCCTTGGTCATATCACAGGCTGCGGGTTTCAAGTGGCCCGTTAGTACAACAGGGGTGATTAATGTCTTCTCTCGCACTCCGGGTGTGAGCATTGAGAGAGAATGCATATGGTCACCATAATGAGTGATGGCACAGTGCCTAGCACATTCCAAAAGCTCAAATGTTAGTAGATATTTATTCTGCTGTTGAAATGTAAGCACCATTTGCCCCTGCCTGCTTCTTGCCTCCAGTTACCTTGGGCCTAGGCCTAGAATTTGCCCTTCTCCTGCGAGCCCCAGACCTTGTCTTGCCAGATGTGCAGAGGGTCTCCTCCTGAGAAGCTCTGTGCTACCTCATCCACATTCTCCCATTTATCTACAAATATGTCTTTTTTTAAATATGTTTTTTTTTTATTGATTTCACAGAGAGGAAGGGAAAGGGAGGGGGAGAGATAGAAACATCAGTGATGAGAGAGAATCATTGATCGGCTGCCTCCTGCATGCCCCCTACTGGGGATCAAGCCCGCCTCCCCGGCATGTGCCTTGACCAGGAATCAAACCATGACCTCCTAGTTCTTGGGTCGACACTTAACCACTGAGCCACACCGGCCGGGCCAAATATGTCATTACTCCTTCCCCAATAACTGTACTATCAACTTCCTGGGGAAGGGTTCTGGTGCCTGACTTACCTATCTCTAACATCTGCGCTTCCACCAGGGCCTGGGAGGCTTACAGTAGACCCCTAATGTCAGGTGAATAAAGGAGAGTACATGTGTGTGTTTGCTTTTTGGGTGTTGTCTGTGTGTATGTTACTGTAGTGAGCTCAAGTCTTTATGCGCATCTCACGCAGTGTTTATGGTTGTGTGTGTGATGAGGGCCTGTTTCCAGGTGTGCCAGATGATGACAGTGTGTGTCCGTTTCTGAGAACGAGTGCACGCATGCGTGGTTCTGTCTGTGAGAGCCCTCTGTGGTTCTCTGATGGGGTGGATGTCCATTGGTGTCCTGTGATGGATTCTGGACAGCTATTTCTGAACGGCGTCAGTGCTGTGTGCCTGTGGGTATGTGCATGTCTGTGTCTGGGTCTGTCTGTGTCTGTTTTGTGACTCTGCCTATCTATGTGGTTCTATCACATACATATGTTTGCCTTTGTAGCAGTACATGTGTGTCTCGAGCATCTGTGTGGCTTCCTGTGACAGACTGGGACAGTACAAGTCTCTCTGTGACAGTGCACATTTGACGGTGCCGGTGTCTTTGTGACAAGTTCTCGTGGCGTGTCTGATGGACGTTTCTGTGTCATTGTCACATGGTAATGTGGGTCTACGTGAGTCTCCGGAGTGCCTGTCTTCCCGTGACTGTGTCTCTGTGTCATTCTGGGACATGACTCTCTGGCAGCATGCTGCCTGACAGTGGATGTAGCTCTTGTGACAGTGCACGTCTGCATGTGTGTGTAAGACAAGCTTACACGAATGTGATGATATGTATTTGTATGTATCTCATGGTACTTCCATGTGTGTCTCTCTGGAGCGCATGTCTGTCTTCCTGCAGCATGAGGCCCGACTCTGTGTTTCTCAAATTTGTGACGAAGGGTATTTTACCACCCCTCAGCCCCTGTCTCTCACCTGGAGCACCCCAAGCCACCACCACTCTGGCTTGCTCCTGCATCTCAGTAACTGCAGGGGGCGCCCCCACCCCACCCTTCCTGCCCTTCCAGATTCCGGACCTGCTGGCTGGGTTTAGCCAGGTCTGTCTTAGGTTAATAACTCCAAAAACACCGCCACAGGCGCCTCTCTGATGCTGCCTTTGACCAGCATGCTCCTGTAGGGTCAGGGGGTTACCCTCCCTGGCAGCTGAACAGGGTCTTCCAGGATCTCTGGCTGCAGTTTCAGGGCAGGGGCCATGGCCGCCTAACCAGAGGACCCTTGTCCGTGGTGAGGAGCGCCCTTCCCAGAAGGTTCTGGATAGCCACTGGCCCAGATTCTTAAAGCTGGGCCTCGCCTTATCTCCGTGCTAATCTTGAGGCAGCAGCAAACCAACTTCCTAGGAAAGGAGGGGGTGCAGCTTTTTTTTTAAGTTTTTTTATCTATATATATATATATATATACATATACGCACATATATAAAAACAACCAAAACAAATGCAGTTGCTGCAAAGGGATTCCCAGAACCGGTTTCCTCTTCGCGCGCGCCCCCTCATTTGCATGTAGACCCCGCCTCCACGGAAGATCCGGGCGCGTATTTGCATAAGGGGGTACTTGAGACCTGGAGGGTGGTATGCAAATAAGGGCCAGCTCCGATTGGCTGCGGTACAGCAGGTGCCGCGTCCGGATTGATCAAAGCCAAGTAGGCGGGGCCGTCGCTCTGAGCGACTCTCCCGGGAGGCGCGTGCCCCGGCTCAGTAGCGTTGGGGCTGGCGAGCGCGACGAATCAGAGCATTGCGCCGTCTGTGGGCGCTTCTGGGCCACCGGCTTCTCCGCCTTCCACCCTGGCGCCCCCAAGTCCTGGCTCCCCATCCTCGCTGCCCAGGGCGTCGACGCCCTGCGGGCTCAGCGGGCTCAATCTGCGCAGCGCCTCCTCCATGTTGAGCAAACCTCTTCAGGGGCTTGCGGTGGCCCCCGTGACCCCCACACCGCCGCCAGGTGAGCGAGGCTTCTATTCCGCTACCAGGCCGGGCGGGCTGAGATGATGGAGGGCGACCCGGGGGGGAAAAAAGAGGGGAGGGTCGCGGCGGGGCTTAGCACGCGGCCACCCTGACTTCCTCGCCTCTGCCTGCGTAGGAGGCAAGGATCGGGAAGCGTTCGAGGCCGAGTACCGACTTGGCCCCCTGCTGGGAAAGGGGGGCTTTGGCACAGTCTTCGCAGGACATCGCATCACGGACCGGCTCCAGGTACCCGCCACGAGGATGCGGGGAGGGTCAGGTGTGCGTGTGGCGGGGGCGGGAGGCCCGCGGCGGGGCTTCTGATTGCCCGGGAACGATCCCACAATCTGTAAGGTCAGGTCCGAGGAGCCGGCGCCCGGCTCGCAGGGGGGCGTTCTAACCCGCGCCCGGGTGAGTGCGTGTGTGGCGACTCAGGTGGGCGTATGGGGGAGGGGAAGGGATTCGGGAGGGCCGGGGAGTGAGACAGGGATCGGGGGCTTCCTAAGGACTCGAGACCCCGGCATCCAGGGGACGCGTACGTGTGCGTGAAGGTGGGGACGCAGAGCTGAGATTTGGGGGGTTTGGGAGGCAAGGTCTCCAGCATGGGATCTGGAGGACCAGGACCCCGGGGCACGGCCGGGCATCTTGGGGCTGGATTGGGAAGATGGAGCGCTTGGGTGGGAAGAAATTTGGAGCTCGGAAGCTGCACCGCGAGCTTCTGGGCTTGGGAACGGAGCTCGGGGCCGAGGGCGGAGGGCGGTGGGAGAGGTGAACTTGGTCCTGGGGACTTGGCGGGCCGGGGAGAAGTCCCCGGCTCCTCGGGGGTCGTGGTGTGGTGTTGGTTGGGGGCCACAAAAATTAGGATGAGGCTCAGGACCGAGAGAAGGAGCTGGGGGTCATCTTCCAGCCCCTTAACCCCAGCCCGCTTCTCCAGGTGGCCATCAAAGTGATCCCCCGGAATCGCGTGCTGGGCTGGTCCACCCTGGTGAGTATCCTCCGAGCCCTTCCTGCTGGTGGCGCCATAGCCGACGAGGGGCGCACTCGCCCCCTTGCCTCTCTATGGCTTGTTCGCCTCCCTGGGCCCTGCTCCTGACGAGATCACTCCTCCCAGCCCGTGTTTACTCCCCTGCAGTGACATCTACACCTCCACACGATTCTGACTCACCCCAGTTCCCCCAGTTCCCCGGATTCTCCCCTCCAGCCCCCCTCTCCCGTCCTCCCTCCAAATGCTGCCTCAGGGGCTGCCCGCAGGGCATGCTGGTGGGAAAAGGGGGGGCAGAGGTCACTGGTTGCCATGGTGACGGTGGCTGCTTCGGTGCCGTTAGCGCGCTAACGGGCGGCAGGGCGGGTCTGGGCCGGTTGTAAGTGCGGGAGCGCCCCCTGGCGGGATCGGGGAGGTGCGCCTGCGCAGTAGCGGGATTTTCAGGGCCGTGAGAAAAACGTCTGCAGCTGTGCAAGTGGGCGGCGTGGCCAGCAGAGGGCGCCCTCTCGGGCAGAAAGGCTGACTCTGAAGGTCCTTGTGCCCACGTGGGTTTTCTAGAGGGGCGGCTTTTGTGGCTAGTCACATTAATGCCCTTTCCTGAGTCCCAAGG
The DNA here is from genome assembly GCA_963924515.1 of Vespertilio murinus. Lineage (NCBI taxonomy): Eukaryota > Metazoa > Chordata > Mammalia > Chiroptera > Vespertilionidae > Vespertilio > Vespertilio murinus. Next base: position 101,193,977 of record OZ004710.1, read on the forward strand.
TATGCCCCAGGTTTTGTTAAATCATAAAAAGCTTACTGCATTCCAAGTCCCACTAATCACTTCCATTCACCCTGGTTCTAGATCTAGAATCTAGATGCTTGGTAACAGTAAAAAAAAAAAAAAAAAAATTAAAAATTAAAAAAAAAAATACCGTGATAACATTGAGTTCTTCATTTGTGCCTGTTCCTTTACAATCGCTCACTTTCAGCTGTTTAACTAAAGTACCTGCTGTGTCCCAGGCACAATTCTAGGCACTGGGGGAAAGGTTAACTTGACTGAAAGCTCGATTTGTGCTGGCTGTTTTTCTACTAATTGCTTCCACCTATTGAACACATACTATGCATCAAGCCCTAGCCTGTTACCGGGCACTGAGCTAGTGCTTGACTATGTCAGTGAGCAAAACAGAAACCATTCCACAGTAATGGTATTTATTTAGTGCTAGCTCAGGGCCAGATGCTCTGCTGTAAAGTGCTTTCATCTATTTCACACTTGCCGAGCACCTGCGGTGCATTGGGTGCTGTTCTGATCTCTTTGGAGATGTCAGCGAACAAAACAGATCAAATATCCCATAATACAGTCTCCCTTTACGAACCACATTTATCCCTGGCCAGTTTGGCTCAGTGGTTACAGTGTCCGCCCGTGGACCTAAAGGTCTCAGGGCTTGATTCCCGGTCAGGGGCACTGGACCTCAGTTGCAGGTTCCATCCCCGGCCCGTTGTGAGTGGCAGGTGACCCATCAGTGTGTCTAATGTTAATGTTTCTCCCCCGTCCCTCCACTCTAAAAAAGTCAGTGGGAAAAATATCCTCCTCGGGTGAGGATTTTTTTTAAAAAAATTAAAAAAGGAACACTTATCTGCTCTTGGAATAGTCACTGAGCTCCTGTTACATGCCAGATGTACAAAGGCTCTTGGCTTAAATCGCCTTCCCAGTGGCTGAGGAGACAGACCCAGGGAAGGAAGTGGTTTGCTCAGAGCCACGTCCTTGGGAGGTTGAGGGGCTAGGGTTTAAGTTCAGGCCAGAGGTCAGCCTCAGAGCTAAGGGCCTAATGTCTCTGTTCCCTTCTCTCCCCCCCCCCCCCTTTCCTCCCACAGTCGGAGTCGGTCACATGCCCACTGGAGGTGGCGCTGCTATGGAAGGTGGGTGCAGGCGGTGGGCACCCCGGTGTGATCCGCCTGCTTGACTGGTTTGAGACCCCCGAGGGCTTCATGCTGGTCCTTGAGCGGCCTCTGCCGGCCCAGGATCTGTTCGACTACATCACTGAGCAGGGCCCGCTGGGCGAAGAACGGAGCCGCTGCCTCTTCACCCAGGTAGTGGCGGCCGTGCGGCACTGCCACGCCCGGGGGGTCGTGCATCGCGACATCAAGGATGAGAACATCCTGATAGACCTCCGCCGAGTCTCTATCAAACTCATTGATTTTGGTTCCGGTGCCCTGCTTCACGATGAGCCCTACACTGACTTTGATGGTAAGGCTTTTTTTTTTAACACCTACATTGTAACTTTATAATGTTACAGGTTCTTGATTTTTAATAGTGAGACCTTGACCTCTGGTAAAGCCCATCTTCTCACAGTGCCTGACCTTGTTCTGGGCTTTTATTCTGGTGAGGGGATCTGTTTCCGGGTAAGGGTAGCCTAATGTCACTTCTAAGCGCTTTTGTTCTATGAGGGGACTCCGTTATCTGTAGCGCTCTTATTCTGCTGATGAGAGCCTGCTGCTATATTTAAAGAACTCCTACTGTGGTGACGGGACTAGACTTCCTGGGTGGGGGTGGGGGTGGAACTAAGGGTGTTATCAAAGAATGCTCTGACCTCTGGCTTACATGCAGGGACACGGGTGTACAGCCCCCCGGAGTGGATCTCTCGCCACCAGTACCATGCGCTCCCGGCCACTGTCTGGTCCCTGGGTATCCTCCTCTATGACATGGTGTGCGGGGACATTCCCTTCGAGAGGGACCAGGAGATTTTGGATGCTGAGCTCCACTTCCCTGACCACGTGTCCTCAGGTGAGGCCCTCACGAGCCCTAGCCCAGTGGGCCCCGGACCTCCCGGGGACCGGTGACCCCAACTAACTTGCCACTTTCCTGTGTGTCTCTGCCCTGCAGACTGCAGTGCCCTAATCCGCCGGTGCCTGGACCCTAAACCTTCTGCTCGACCCTCATTGGACGAGATCCTGGTGGATCCCTGGATGCAGACCCCAGCTGAGGATGCGCCCCCTGACACCCCGAAAGGGGGTTCTGCCCCTTTGGCCTGGTCCCTGCTGCCCTAGTTGGGTTGTCCCCTGGCCACACCGCAGGGATAGAAGGACATCTGTTGATCTGGTTTTACAGGTCATTACAAATCCAGTGTTACTAGGGTCAGAGATTGGGGATCAGGGGTCAGAAAACACAAGCCAAGCCTGCCCAGTCCCCATCCCCATCCCGGTCAGGAGCCTTCCCCCCCCCCCCCCCGGAATTTGTGGTTGCTCATTCTGGAGATGGGGGGGGGGACTTCCTAGCTTCTCATCTTAACTAAGTAACAGTCCGTTTGAAGTTAATTCCATTCTGAGCCCCAGGAACCTGTGTTACAACCCTCACACTGGCACCTCCTGCCTGCTACACCACACAAACTTAGTTGAAATGCTCTACCTTGGGCAAGGGTGCTTTCGTTGGTATACCCCAGCAGCTCTTACGTTAGCCGAGGGACTGTTTCTTGTAGCTTAGGTTAAGGTTCCATGTTCAGTCAAGCTGCTTGCCTACCTCAGCCCAGGGTTGATTATTCTGGGGGAGGTAATGCCCTATTGTTACCCCAGGGCTTTTGTTTCCTTCTCTCTTGTTCTTCTTTTTTTTTTTTTCCTTTTTGGTGAAGGGACCCTACTCTGTTATTCCAAGTGCTCTTATTCTGGTGAGGAGAAAACCCCACTTCCAAGCTTTGGGAAGGAATGGGAGGTGGACACCACCAGAGTCCACTAGGGTGGGTTGGATGGTTTTTTTGGGGGGCTAGGGTGGGGGAAGTTGAGTCTGTTGTTTGTTCTAGGGCCTCCCCCTCCACCTTTTTTTGGGTTCTTGCTGCCTCCTTCTGAGCCAGGATTGTCCAGTTGCTGAAATGTAAATACTTATGTATTAGGAGGAAGGGAGCGCCAACTGTGTCATCCTTCTCCCTTCTCCACATGCCTGGATTATTTAAAAAGCCATGTGTGGAAACCCACTATTTAATAAACGTAATAGAATCACAAGTGACCGGCCAGTGGTAGTTGCAGTGTGGCGTTTGTGGGGCTGCGCGCCGAGCCGGGGGGGGGAGGTGGGGGGGGGAGGTGGGGGGGGGTGATCTCGCCTCTGCCCTCCGGAAGCCCATCGTGTGGTGCCATCCTCCAGGCCTCTTAACGGATTCACACAAAACTGTGGGCAACGCCCCTTGCCCAGCTCTTCTGTAAAGACCAGAATGGGCAGGAGGGCTTCCTGGGACAGATACTGAAGCCATTTGGAACACATCCTGATGAAAGACGGTCTTCCCTCCGATCCAATCTCCTGGGAAAAGCAAAGCCCCTTCAGGGCACGGGAGGGGGCGGGGCTGGTTTGAGGGCAGAGTGGGATCTTACCAGCCCTCCATTCCTAACACCTGTTTGCCCCATGCCTTTTGGCCTCTTCCTTTGCCCCTAAGTGCTCACCGATCTTCCTTAATTCTCCACTTCCCTCCCCTGGTCTCTCGTTCTCACTTGGCCCCAGCTCAGCTGTACCCTCTCTTGCCCTTCTTCCAAAAGCTAAGCTGTCAGCTTCTCGCCTGCAGCCTAACCACTCCACTTGGTTCCTTTTCCGTCTCCGTGTTGGCTTTCCCTCCTCCTCTGGCTCCACCAAGTTCTCCTGTGCCTTTTCCCTGGTATGTCCTGATCCTGCACCGCCCTGGCTAGACTGCCTGCCTGGCCGACCTGCCCCTGCCCCGTCTCCCCAAACATCGCTTTGCTTCCAAGAAGCCCGAAGGCGCACAAAGGGGGTGGGTCCTTGGAGAGGGGAAAGGGAAACCAGTCCAACCAGGAAAGACCTGGTTCTGGTTTGGAAGGCGCGGTGCCATCCGAAGACCATGCCAACAAAGAACCGAGGAGGAGGGGGTCAACCGGACCCAGGGGCCGCGGGGCCGGGGTGGGCGGCTGATCTGGACCAGAGCGGGGTCCAGGGGGAGGCGGGCGGCTGATCTGGGGAGCCGGGTCCAGGAGGAGGCGGGCGGATGATTGGGGAGCGGGGTCCAGGGGGAGGAGGGCGGCTGATCTGGACCAGAGCGGGGTCCAGGGGGAGGCGGGCGGGTGATTGGGGAGCGGGGTCCAGGGGGAGGAGGGCGGCTGATCTGGACCAGAGCGGGGTCCAGGGGGAGGCGGGCGGGTGATTGGGGAGCGGGGTCCAGGGGGAGGCGGGCGGGTGATTGGGGAGCGCGGTCCAGGGGGAGGAGGGCGGCTGATTTGGGGAGCGGGGTCCAGGGGGGGAGGCGGGCGGGCCGCGCGCGCGATCTCCGGCATCACGTGGAATCCACGTCCCGAGGCTTCAAAACCGGGCGATCGGGGCCAGACCGGGAGAGCCACCGCTCCGGCCGGCCCTCGCCTCGCCCTGGGGTACCCAGAGGCCCGGAAGCGGAAGTGACAGACACGGAAGTGGCCCGCTGTTGCCGAGGGGACGGGCCAGGCAGATGCCAACATGGCAGCGGCTGGGTCCGGCTGTTCCACCGCGGCGGCCGGGCCGGGGGTGGTGCCCGCGGGGGCCCTGGCGCCCGGGACCATGAGTGCGGGTGAGGCGGCTGGGGCCCGGCGGCGGGATCGCGGGGGGACGTCCGGGAGGTGCTTGCTGGAGCCAGAGGGAGCACCCCAGCTGGAGCGGCGCTGTGTGCAGCGGGGGTGAGGATGGGTGGGGAGGAAGCAGGAGCGGAGCACTGGGAGGGTGGGAGCAATCAACCCCCGGGGGGGTGAGGGGCTCTCTTCTGCACGGGCAGCGGAGAGGCTATTTGGGGTCCAGGGGGATGTGTCCTCAAGGGGAGGCTAAGAGCATTCTGAGAGTCTGTGTGTGTGTTGGGGAGAGGGGAGTCCATGGAAGCAGAGACCACTCGGGGGGCGGGAGGGTTTGTTCTTTATAGAAGGGACAGGCTATTCTGGGTGCAGGCTCTTCCTTAGGAAGGGACAGGGGCTCTGGTGAGTTAGGGTGGGGCAGGTCCTTATGTGATTTAGGGAGTCCATTTTGGGGATGGGGAAGTCATTATATGGGGAGCAGGCCATCTGGGGTCCCCTTCCAATGGAGGTCTGTTATACGTTGAAGTGAAGGGGGGGGAGGAGACAGTCCTTCCTCATATGGCAGAGGACGGACGTTCTGCGGGCGCCAGGCTCTCCCTGAGAGCCAGGATTGTCCATTGTGTGAGGGGAACAAGGACTGCTTCTGGCTGCAGGCGGAGGAATGCAGCGGTTGGAGGGCTGGGCCACGTGGAGGAAGGGAACTTTCCTTCTGTCGCTGAAGGAACCGCACACCATTTCTGGCGAAGCGATCCTTGATTATCTGGGGCTCAGTCCTCGGGACAGTGTGGGCATCACAGCTTATCTGTTAGATTATTTGGGGTCCAAAAGAATCTGTCCTCATGGGAGGGAGGGGTTGGAGAGAGCGCTCTGAGTGTAGGAGAGAGGCTGTCTCTCAGGGAGTGAACCTGCTGTATACACTGGTCCCACTCCCTGGCTCAGAGTATCATTCTTTACCTGGGACAACCCCTCATTGGACAGAAGCAACATTCCACAGAAATCTTCCGTTAGCTCATCCACAAAATGGGACTCCTTATAGTTCCTTCAGCGATCAGAGCAGCATTGGGGTCTGTCGTAATCCAGATCAATCCCCTAGCCCAGTGACGGGCACACAGTAAGCACTCAATAAATGCTGAGACTGTAGTTGCTATCTTTTTCTGGGAGGAGAGTTGCTTCTCACTCAGGGGAAACGGGGTGTCCAGGGCCTGCCCTGGCCATTTCCTAACTTCCGGAAGGATTCCAGGTGTGGGCCCGGCCCGCTTCTACCTTTGGATCTTCTTCCTGTGACCCTCATGGGGTTAGGATGGGCGGGCAGAGGGAGGAGAAAGCAGTGGCGGCCGGGAGGATCCTGGTTGAAAGGGGGGGGGGGAGGGAGAAGGTGGGGGGGGGGCTGGCTCTGCCCCAAGCAGCCTCTGACACCTCTGCTCCTTCCGTTCCCCACAGCCCACCGGCGCCTCAAGTACATATCCCTGGCCGTGCTGGTGGTGCAGAATGCCTCCCTCATCCTCAGCATCCGCTACACCCGCACACTGCCCGGAGACCGCTTCTTTGCCACGACGGCGGTGGTTATGGCCGAGGTGCTCAAAGGTCTCACCTGCCTGCTGCTACTCTTCGCACAGAAGAGGGGTATGAGCCAGGGCGGGGGCTGGACTGGAGTGGCCCGGGAGGGTTCTGCCTGTGTGTGTGTGTGTGTGTGTGTGTGTGTGTGTGTGTGTAGACCTACACCCACACGGGAGGTTTGCTGGGATAATATCTCTGACTCCGTACAACTGCCTGGGAAGTGTGTGAGTGCAGCCAAGCTGCCTTGTTCCTCCAGCTCTGAGTAGCTCCATCTACACTTTTTTAAAATATATATCTTACTGATTTTTTACAGAGAGGAAAGGAGAGAGACAGAGTTAGAAACATCGATGAGAGAGAATCATCGATCAGCTGCCTCTTGCACACCCCCCACGAGGGATGTGCCCCCAACCAAGGTAAGTGCCCTTGACCGGAATCCAACCTGGGACCTTTCAGTCTGCAGGCCGATGCTCTATCCACTGAGCCACACCGGTTTCGGCCGTCTACATTTTTATACCCCAAACCTTGAATGAGTGAGCCAATCTGTGCCCATCAGTGAAAGGTGACCCTTGCACGATGATTTAATTAGTTCTCTTTCACTTTTTCTTATGAGGAGCTTCAAACACAAGATCATAGAGAATGAAGAAATAGGAAAATATCCATGGACCCATCACCCAGATTCAACAATTATCAACTGATAGCCACTCTGCTATTAAACAGTGTCAGTGAGCCCTAGCCGGTGTGGCTCAGTGGATAGGAGCATCGGCCCTCGGATTGAAGGGTCTTAGGTTCGATTCCGGTCAAGGGCATGTACCTCAGTCGCAGACTCCATCCCCGGGAGGCAACCAATTAATGTGTCTCCCTCACATTGATGTTTCTCTGTCTCCCCCCTCCCTTCCACTCTCTCTAAAAGTCACTGAGAAGCTGAAACTGGTTTGGCTCAGTGGATAGAGCGTCGGCCTGCGGACTGAAGGGTCCCAGGTTCAATTCTGGTCAAGGGCATGTACCTTGGTTGCGGGCACATCCCCAGTAGGTCGATGTGTCTCTCTCATCGGCATTTCTAGCTCTCTATCCCTCTCCCTTCCTCTCTGTGGAAAATCAATAAGAAATAAAATAAAAATCACTGAGAAAATATCCTCAGGTGAGGATTAATAAAAAAAAAAAAACAAAAAAAAACAGCCGAAACCGGTTTGGCTCAGTGGATAGAGCATCAGCCTGCGGACTGAAAGGTCCCAGGTTCGATTTCCGTCAGGGGCATGTACCTTAGTTGAGGGCACATCCCCGGTGGGGGGTGTGCAGGAGGCAGCTGGTCGATGTTTCTCTCTCATCGATGTTTCCAACTCTCTATTCCTCTCTCTTCCTCTCTGTAAAAAAATCAATAAAATGTATTTAAAAAACAACAACAAAACAAAAAAACAACCAGCGTCAATGATTATCCCCTCACTGCCATCTATATGTCTGCCTACCTATGCCCCCACCTTATTGCATTGACTACAGTAACTCCTCACTTAATGTCATCAGTGGGCTCAGCGAGTTTATAAAGAAACCAGTTTTACCACAGGCCAATAGATACAAATGAGTTAAGTGCACAGGCATTTCAATAGTTATAACACAGTAACAAGGAAACAATGTTATTTGAGGCCTGCCCTGTGTCCCCCATGAAGTATTTTTTAAATACTTTTTTGTTGATTTCAGAGAGGAAGGGGGAGAGAGATAGAAATATCAGTGATGAGAGAGAATCATGGATCGGCTGCCTCCTGCACGCCGCACACTGGGGATCGAACCTGAAACCCAAGCATGTACCTTGACTGGAATCAAACCTGGAACCCTTCAGTCCACAGGCTGACGCTCTATCCCCTGAGCCAAACCAGCCAGGGTGTCATAAACATTTTTAAAAATGTATTTGAGTCAAGTTTTTTTTATTGAATTTATTGGGGTGACATCGGTTAATAAAATTATATAGGTTAAGGGGTACAGCAATACTGTATTACTCCAGCTGTATATTGTCTATTCATCACCCCAAGTCAAGTCTCTCTGTCACCATCTATCCTTTTACTGTCTCCAAACTCCCCCCCCCCTTCCCTCGGGTATTCACCATACTATTGTTTGTCTAGACCAGGGGTGAGCAAACTTTTTGACTCGAGGGCCACAGTGGGTTCTTACACTGGACCGGAGGGCCGGAACAAAAGCAACCTGACCGTGCTGGCACTCTCCTCTTGGGCTGCTGGGGAAGGAGCGGAGGGGAGAGCAAGAGAACCCTCCACTCTTTCGGCTCCGCGGGCCGAAGAGAACAGCCGGACGGGCCAGATCTGGCCCGCGGGCCATAGTTTGCCCACGGCTGATCTAGACGATGTTTTTGTTTGTTTTTGTATTAATCCTTCACCTTTTTCACCCAGCTGCCCACCACCCTCCCCTCTGACAGCTGTCAGTCTGTTTTCTGTAGGAGTGTTTGAGTCAAGTTTATATCAAGATCGGTGACTTGTTCTTGGTTAATGTCTTCTGAGTTTAAACTCTAGATTTCCCTCCAATTCTTTCTCTCTCTCTCTCTCTCTCTCTTTCTCTCTCTCTCTAGTTAATTTGTTGAAGAAACCAGGTCATTTGTCTTGTAGACTTCGGGTAACCTAGATTTTGCTGGCTGCCTCGCAGTAGTTCTGTCCTGTGTATTTACCATGTTCTGTCCTGTGTATTTATCATGTTCTGTCCTCTGTAATTCCTGTGAGGCAGCTTTAGCTCCTCAGTTAAACCCCCCTGAAGGCCGCCTTGTTTAAAATGTTGCCACGACATTTCTCTATAAAGGCCTTGCATGTGGCTCTGCCCTCAGCTCTGACCTTGAACGAGACCTCCTTACCCCCTTCTTTAGCTCCGGGCCCTGGAGACAGCGGGTTAGGGACCTACCCGCTCTGCTCCTGATGGAAGCTTGGACACTTTCTAGCGAATTCTGCGTGGCAGGCCTCGCTGTGGCCGTGGAGGTGGAGAGTTAGCAGCGCAGACTCAGGCCTGTGCTCTCATCTCTTACCTACAGTTTCACACACACACCCCACTTTTCTTTTCTTTTTTTAATACATTCTATTGATTTTTCACAGAGAGGAAGGGAGAGGGATAGAGAGCTAGAAACATCGATGAAAGAGAAACATCGATCAGCTGCCTCCTGCACACCTCCTACTGGGGATGTGCCCGCAACCCAGATACGTGCCCTTGACCGGAATCGAACCTGGGACCCTTCAGTCCGCAAGCCGATGCTCTATCCACTGAGCCACACTGGTCAAGGCTTCCCTACTTTTCTTTTCTCTGAACTTGGTGGTAAAGCCGGGCGTGACCTGGTGGGGGCTATTGATATATTGGTGTGTTTTTCTTCTTCTCATGTGGTGGGACTGAGTGTGCTTGATTGTGGTGTGTGGGGTGTGTTATATGAAGTATATAGCACAGTCGTGGGCAAACTATGGCCAGCGGGCCGGATCCGGCCCGTTCGGCTGTTCTGTCCGGCCCGCGGAGCCGAAAGAGCGGAGGGTTCTCTTGCTCTCCCCTCCGCTCCTTCCCCAGCAGCCCAAGATGAGGGTGCCAGCATGGTCAGGTTGCTTTTGTTCCGGCCCTCCGGTCCAGTTTAAGAACCCATGGTGGCCCTCGAGTCAAAAAGTTTGCCCACGGTTGCTCTAGGAGGAGGGAGATCTGGCCCGGGATTCTCAGACACGGCGTTACGTCCAGTGGTGATGGACTGCGGTGTTTATCCACCCGAGTATCTGAGCACGTGCTGCTCCTGTAGGGAAACTGAGGGCACAGACTCCTTCCCGTCCCCAGGGAGGCGGGTCGGGGGAGACACGGGGCCAGGCCTAGTGGCAGCGCGCAGCGGGCCCTGCCTTCGGTAGCCGGTGCTAAAAGGCTCTCCTCCACCCGCCAAGGTAACGTGAAGCATCTGCTCCTCTTCCTCCACGAGGCTGTGCTGGTGCAGTACGTGGACACCTTCAAGCTCGCCGTGCCCTCGCTCATCTACACCCTGCAGAACAACCTCCAGTACGTGGCCATCTCCAACCTGCCAGCTGCCACCTTCCAGGTGAGCCCCGAGCCCCGCGTGGCCGGGAGGAACGCGCTGGGGGGGGGGGGGGGGGCAGGGCGGGGCTGCAGAGAGCTGGACCTCTTATCACCTTTGGAATATCGGGGCCACTCCCTTGACTTCTATTTCCTCCTCCGTGGGGAATGGAGTGGAGATGGTAGTGGCACTCCCTGGGACGCTGGGGTGTTTAAGAGATAGAATACCAGCCGGCAGAGCCCTCGGCGGGGCATGGAGAAGCTTCAGGCTGTCTTCAGGCCGCCGTAGGCAGTGGTTCCAGAGCCTGGATTCGGGCCAGGCCGTTCCGATCCTTAGCTTGCCCATCTTTATTTTTTTAATACCCGTTTTTATCGATTTCAGCGAGGAAGGGAGAGGGAAAGACAGATAGACACATCAATGATGAGAGAGAATCATGGATCGGCTGCCTCCTGCACGCCCCCTAACTGAGAACGGAGCCCGCCCCCCGGGCCTGTGCCCCGGCCCGGAATGGAACCTGGGGCCCTTCAGTCCGCACGGTGATGCTCTATCCGCTGAGCCACACCGGCCAGGGCGGTTTTCTCATCTTTAAATTAGACACTGCACTTCATACATGAGGACTGAATGAATGCAGTGCTCCTGCCCACACCCAATCCATGTGTGGCGGGCTCGTCTGGATCGATCAAGACCTCCCCCGTCATGCTGTCTACCGTCCATCCACTCCTTTGGGGGGGGCGTGCGGCACACCAGCCACACCTGACGGCAGGTGTCGGGGCTCCGCAGGCCAGGTGCTTTCTCCCTCGTTACCCGGCCAGGAAGCGGGGCTGGGTGCGGCCGGCACTTACCGCGGCCTCCTGTGTACCTTCTGGGAGGGACGCCGCAGCCACTTAGCTGGAACTGTCCGTGGGCAGCAGCTGGAAATGTTTGCCGTTTTTATTGTCATCTGCCCTGTGTCCCCCCCGCTGTGCCCGGGGGCCCGTCCCCTGTGGGCACACGTCGGGGGGCCGGCGGCCGCCCTCAGCACCCCCCCGTGCCCCCGCAGGTGACGTACCAGCTGAAGATCCTCACCACCGCCGTGTTCTCCGTGCTCATGCTCAACCGCAGCCTGTCCCGGCTGCAGTGGGCGTCGCTGCTGCTGCTCTTCACGGGCGTCGCCATCGTGCAGGCCCAGCAGGCGGGCGGCGGGGGCCCGCGGCCGCTCGACCAGAACCCCGGGGTGGGCCTCGCAGCCGTCGTGGCCTCCTGCCTGTCCTCGGGCTTCGCGGGCGTCTACTTCGAGAAGATCCTCAAGGGCAGCTCGGGCTCCGTGTGGCTGCGCAACCTGCAGCTGGGCCTGTTCGGCACGCTGCTGGGCCTGCTGGGGCTGTGGTGGGCCGAGGGCGCCGCCGTGGCCCGCCGCGGCTTCTTCTTCGGCTACACGCCCGCCGTCTGGGGCGTGGTGCTCAACCAGGCCTTCGGGGGGCTGCTGGTGGCCGTGGTGGTCAAGTACGCCGACAACATCCTCAAGGGCTTCGCCACGTCCCTGTCCATCGTGCTGTCCACCGTCGCCTCCATCCGCCTCTTCGGCTTCCACGTGGACCCGTTGTTCGCCCTGGGCGCCGGGCTGGTCATCGGCGCCGTCTACCTCTACAGCCTCCCCCGGGGCGCAGCCAAAGCCATAGCCCCCGCCTCGGCCGCCGCCTCCGGGCCCTGCACGCACCAGCAGCCTCCCGGGCAGCCGCCGCCGCCGTCCGCCCACCGCGGAGACCCCAGCGCGGAGCCCTTTCTGCCCAAGTCAGTGCTGGTGAAGTGAGACAGGGAGGGGCACCGGGTGGAGGGCGCGGGGCATCATGCAGGACCCCAAGTCGCCCCCGGGGCCTGGCCCCTCGGGGCTGTAAGGTCTCTTCTCCGGGGTCCTTGAGACTCCGGGAGGGGCCCGGGGCTGGGCGGGCGTTCCACGAAGCCTTCCTTGTCCGCTGACCCCCCCTCCCTCCCATGGAGGGGTGTTTAGAGCCACCTCCCCTGTCCCGGTCGAACCCGTCTGAGGGCCAGGGTGGGGGAGGGTGTCATCATGTAAGGTCTTTTTATCTGCCTCCCTCCTCCAGCCAGAGGTGTCCGGCCTCACGCCTGGGAGGGTCCCTGTCTACCTTTTTAAGGACACGATGGACAAAGAAACCCTACAGCTCCTTACTAACGACTGCCTGCCCGCCTGCCCGCGGCGCCTCCTTCCCCTTAGCGCCAGGCCTGCTTCCCCTCGCCGCCACGCTGGATCATGTTAGCAGCTCTCTGTGCGGCCCCCCACACTGAGACCCCTCAAAGGGGCTCTCCTGCGGGAGAGGTTGGGGTTGGGGGGGGAGGGCTGAGGTCTTGCATCAGCCCGGTCCAGAAATTGGGACCTTGTGGGTTTTTTTAGCGGTTTGGGGATTGGTGTAATCAGATCATTGATGATCCAGGGGTCTGGGAGGCCCCTGAAGTGACTGAATCAAAGGAAAGACGGCCCGTTGCCAGAGGCAGGGTTTGTTTTCGGAGAGAAAAGAAATAAAGCTGCCAACCACCCTCCTCGCTCCCCCAGCGGCTCAGCGAGGCACCCTCCGTTCATGGGTGTGCGTGTCTTCAAGTTGCTGAACTATGGGACTTGTCCCGTGCGCGCCTCAAAGCTTATTAACCCCTAACCGCCTCCCGGGTGTGTGTGTGTGTGTGTGTGTGTGTGTACACGTGTGTACGTGTGTATGTGTGTGTGTACACGTGTGTATGTGTGGGGGGCGTCTGTGCCCATGCGCACGCTTGGGAGGCCTGGGCCGTCTCTGCTATGTGTAAATAGGGCCATTGGACCTTTATTTTTGATTAACTTGCTCTGATTTTTTTTGTTTTCTAAGGAACTGTAATGAACTGATGTCAGGATACCTAATGCCAAATAAAGATGTTGTATTTATTTAGTCCACGTGTAGCTTTCTGACCCAGGGGACCTGCTCTCTCTCCACACGGGCTGTTACTAACCCCAGAATGGCCAGCCGCACTGCCGCCACCCTCGCTTGCTCGGGACGCCTGCCTGCCAGCCCAGCCCACCCCAGCTCCTCTGTGTTTCTCTTTCCTCCCCGCTCCCGCCACAGGTTGCTCACCAAGGTGAAGGGTTCGTAGCTGCTGGGACTGAAGACGCTGGCCTGGCCTCGAGCTCCCTTCTTGCCCTGGCACAGCCAGGACCAAACTCTGATCAGTATTAGGGCTGGGGGGAGACGGGACACCGATCCCCCCCTGTCCCCGCCACCCCCACCCCCACACGGGGCTGATACACCTAAACCACCTGATAAGGAGGGTCCAGCTAGGAACCGCCTCAGCCTCCAGCCCCGCTGCCCCCAGATGTCCCTGCCACACCCACAGGATCTCTTAGGGGCGTTTTTGCAAATAAACTGCTTTGCGTCAAACATTTCATTAACTCCTGGTGCCTCAGCAGGGCCAGACCAAAGGATTTCACCGCTTAGATGGCCCGCGGGCCGGACGTTCCCCACCCCTAAGAGAAGATACACTGTTCCCCAAGCCTCTTTGGCTTCTGAGCTTAGGCAGGGATGCATCCACATCCTTCCAGTCCCTGAGCTCCAGGAGCACACTGTAGCTAGCGCGCTACCAGAGCCGCTTTGGATAAAAGGAGTTTAAACAGCAAGAGGCTGCCTCAGAACGGCAAGAGAAGGAAGGCACACTAGCCGGGTGGGTTGGAGCCACGGAAAGCTTTTATTAGAAAAAAAACCATGAGGGTTCGGGTCAGTCCTGTTGCTTGGTTCGGGAGGCCTCGGCGTTGGCCCGGAGCACGGCCCCCGGGGACGGGTAGGGGCGCTGCTGGAACAGGGGCCCGGCGGCCGTGGTGTCTGCGCCCGTCTTCGCCTCGTTCCGCTTGGGGAGTCCCGTAGACCAGGTGCCCCTGGGGGTGACAAGAGGGTCAGACACGGATGCGAGTGTGGGGGTGGCAGGCAACCAACCCCCTCCCAAATGGCCGATGAGCCAGGGAGGGAGATGGCGAGGGGAAAGGAAGTGCGGGGAGTCCGGGTCACTCACCGGGGTGCATCGGAGTATGCGCTGGGGTCCATTGGGTCTAACTCTTCATCCTTCCGGCTGGACGCTGTGGAAGGAGGTGGCAGAGCAAGGTCTTCAATGGGGGCACCTCTGACCACTGAGCTTCCCCCATCGCAAGAACGAATGGATTCCCAGCTGCCATGGCTGCAGCGCCTTCTCCCAACCCCGCCCCCCTTCAGGCACCTGTTAAAGGGGAGAGAGGGCTCGGTACCCCTGGGCCTGCTCAGCTTACCCTTCTTGCTCTTGGGGTAGGGGGCCAGCTCTTCCCGGCGATGGTGGCGCCGCTCTTTGGCCTCTTCTCTGTCTGCCTTGTCGTACCCACGCTCACGCTCTCGCTCACGCTCCCTCTCACGCTCCCTCTCACGCTCCCGCTCACGCTCACGGTCACGGTCCCGGTCCCGGTCCCGATCACGGTCCCGGTCCCGGTCCCGATCCCTGTCCCTGTCTCGCTCTCTTTCTCTGTCCACCTTGTCGTAGCCACGTTCTCGCTCTCTGTCAGGCTTCTCGTGGCCCCGGTCAGATGACTTCTCGTGGCCCCGCTCAGGCTTCTCGTGGCTCCGATCCGGCTTCTCGTGACCCCGGTCCGGCTTCTCGTGGCTCCGATCCGGCTTCTCGTGGCCCCGGTCAGGCTTCTCGTGGCCCCGGTCAGGCTTCTCGTGGCCCCGGTCCGATTTCTCGTGGCTCCGGTCCGACTTCTCCTCAGCATCTGGGGACACAAAAGCCTTGAAGTGACCCTCTCTCTTCCTGTGCCGTCCCTGGCCAGACTGCCACATGCACCTGTCCACATGCGTCTACATTCCTAAGACTTTAAGACTCAAAACCAAAGTAGGGAGGAGGCTTGGGATAACGGAACAGTCTTGGGAGAATTATAGGGCATTTAGGCCCAACCAGTGTGGCTCAGTGGTTGAGCATCGACCTATGAGCCAGAAGGTCACAGTTCCAATTCCAAATCAGGGCACATGCCCGGGTTGTAGGCTTGATCTGCAGTGGGGAGCGTGCAGGAGGCAGCCGATCAATGATTCTCTTTCATCATTGATGTTTCTATCTCTCTCTCCATCTCCCTTCCTCTCTGACATCCGTAAAATAATCGGAACCCGGTAGCTGGTGCCTTTGCCAGCCTCTCTGGCACCCGGGGCTGTGCTGGCCTGTCTCCCCTGTCCCTTCTGGACCCGCTAGCGTTCTCGGAGCCCTTTCTGAGAAATCCTGCAAGTGCCTGAGGCACCATGGGACCCGCCACCTCACCTGCATTGCTGTTCCTGAGCTTCTTCGCCGCTTTGGTTACGATGGAGTTGGAGTCGTGGGGGGAGAGCCAGGAGACCAGGTCTGTGTCCACATTCCAGTAGTAAGGGAGCCCGCTGCAGGGCGGTGGGCGGGAGGGAAGAAGGTGTCAGCACAGACGCCCTCCCCTGGTGGCCTCCACTGCTTCCCAATCTCTACCAACACCTACCCCATATGTCAGGACCCTCCAGATCCCTTCCCTTCTGTCCCCCAGCTCCCCAAGGCCAGGGGCAGCGCAGGAGGGTAAAATCAGACGTTATCTTCCCCATCCCCCATCCCCCACCCCCCCGAAGGTCCCTGGCTTACCAGGACGGGTCAAACACCTTGTACCAGTTGGGTGGCAGGCCCTCCAAGCGGGTGGCCTCATAGTCCACGGGATCATCATCGTAGTCCTCAGCAATGATCTCTTCCTCTGGTTCTGCCAGGACAGGCAGAGGAGGGGAGCCGTAAGTATCGGGGCTCCTCCTCCTCCTACAGTCTGGGCCTGGAGACGAGCTCACATTCACACGGACACGTGCGCGTGCGCCGGACCTCACCAAGCCCCGGCACACAGCGCTCACAACCCAAGTCCCGGCATCTACATGGCGGACTTGGAGCTCTCCTTCCCGCCGGCGCCTTTCCCCTCCCCTCCCCTCCCCCCCAGGCGCACCACGCGTGGCCATCACCTTCCTCACCCCCAAGCTCCAAGGGCCCCTTCCTGCGTCCATTTCCTCAATCAATGACGTCTACCGCTGTGGCTTTGCCAAATAGACGTTCTCGTACGAGTTGGAAAACAATAAACAAATAAATAAATAAATAGAGAACTTACCAAAACATGTACGTACCTAAATCTGTCCTGTTCCTCGGTTCAGCTAAGACAGGGGCGGGGAACCTTTTTCCTACCAAGGGCCAGTTGGATATTTAGGACATCATTCAGGGGCCACACAAAATTATCAACTTAAAAAAAATCAGCTTGCTATATAGTTGGTCAAACATTTCATTAACTCACACCTAATGCCTCGGCAGGGCCAGACCAAAGGATTTCACGGCTCTTATATGGCCCCCCACCAGGCCAGACGTTCCTCACCCCTGATATAAGATACACTGTTACCCAAGCCATTGTAGCAGCCTACCAAAATCCACTTGGAGAAAATGAGTTTAAACAGCAACAAGTGTCTCTAAAAATGTCCAAATGTATTCCGCTCCCAAGCTTGGGAGGTGGAGGGTTTCTGACATTGTTAGCAGCAAGAAATTAAGGGATTGACTCAGACACTGCGCTGAGCCCATCCAGTTCCCGAGGCCTGACGCACACTGCTGTCAGTGAACACCAGCAGAATATAAAAAGGTGTATTAGGCCCCCTCAGGAGGCCTGTCATGGGCTTCAGTCGTGGATATAAATATTAATGAAATGTGTATTTCAGCAATAGCATAGTGCCTGTCACTGAAGGCCCCAAAGAGATGTCAGCTATAATCACCAGTATTGTTAATAAGGTATATACCATCAGAAAGAAAAAAAAAATAGGTACGCAGGCACCGAATAGTTTTAACATAATGTGTATCCAGGCCACTGAGTACAATCAAAACATGATATGGTGATATACCACCAGCGTAGTGCCTGACACCACAGTAAGTCTGAAAAAATGTTATCATTATGGTAAAACACAAAGTATCAGCATCTTGCCACTGTCCTTTAGGCACATGAGACCGCTATCCTATTAGATACTCTGTAACCACTTCCACGGGTGGACTGCATCCGGCACACAGTAGGCCCAAATAGGTATCGGGATGAAATGCCTATCTTGCCCGGGTTCCCACCCCCACCCCAACCTTGGCACCCAGTAGGAATGGGCGTCAGGAATCCGTATTGTTAACAGAACAACGCCTGCCACCCCACTGCCTGACGCACAGTAGGCCCAAAGTAGCCTTCGAGGCTAAGTATCAACAACAAAGTAAGTGCCTGTCAAGCCGGGCACATGGTAGGCCCATCTACACCTAGCGCTCTCACCGGGGTCGAGATGTTTGAGGATGCCTCTCTTCGCCAAGCGGGTCTGCAGAGCAACGGGCAGCGGCATAGCGAGCAGCAGGCAGATCTGGGGACGGATGGACAGATTGAAAACCAGATCCCAAGAAAATATGAACCGATGCAATAACCATGCCCCCCCCCGCCCCAGTGTGTGCTCATCTGGGCCCCCAACACCTCACCAGTAGCTGCAGACGAAACTGAGTTCAAAGGTGGAAGAGATAGGTTACAATATTACCAAAACTCTCACCAGCCCGCCTTCGCAGGCCCCGTGCTCCAGAAACCAGTTCCTCTCCTAGGCCCAGGGCCCGCCCATCGCCGCAGGGGTCGAACGCGGCTCCCCCGGCGCCACAAAAATGGACTCACCTAACGTCTCCCACAGACTGCCGGGTGGGAGGAACCAACGAACTCGGATGGAGGTGCACAGGGGTGCACCTCCTCCGGCTTCCAAGTATGTACGTCCCTCGACGCTACCAACGGAGTCCCGGAGGTAGTGGCAAGCTGTCAGACCCGCTGCGTCGCTGTGGTCGCCGCTAGAGTCACCGGGATCCCGCGACTGTCTCCTCCCAAAGCACAGAGCCACACCGTCTCTCCCCGAGAGCTGGGAATGAACTGGGCGAAGCTCAGGCTGCGAAAAATATGACACACCCGGGCAGCCAATGAGAGCGCGCCGTTGGCCTGACGTACAACGCCGCCACCCAACTGCGGCCCCCGGATTGGTGGGAGCCCTGGCGACTGTGTGCGTTCCCCGAGGGGGCGTGGCACAGCCGGGGCTTAGCGGGACTGCTCGGCTGGACGCCGGCGCCATGGAGGAGTACGCTCGGGAGCCCTGGTACGGCGACGGCCACAGGCCTCGGCACTGTTCCTGCGACACCGCGCCCGGCTGCGGGAGGCGGGCGGGGGAGGCGGGCACGGGCCCCACAGCGCCACGGCCCAGACCCCGGAGACGCCTGTCTCTTCTCGTCCCCCCCCTACTTGGTCCCTCGCACTCGGGTTCCGTTAAGAGGCGCCACCGCGGTCACGAGAAGGTGCGGTTCAGGACGAACCATACTTCCGACCCCGTGCCTCTTTTCTTACTAGAACGGAGACACGCCGATCAAACCCGCCAAGGGTGGCGCGGGGTTGAGTGGGAACCCCCTAGGTACCACGCGTGCCTGCCCCCCCCCCCCCCCGTTGCTGTGGGGCGGGGCCCAGCTGAGCCTATTGTGAGCGAGGAAGTGGCGCTGGACCCTCCCCACCGCCCGCTCGTGGTTTTTCCAGTTGTGCGACGTTAAAAGAGGGGGGAAGAGAGCGGGCCTTCAATTGCACACCCTCATTTTCGGAGAAGGGGGTGCGACAACACTACACAGTTAATGACACTACTATCCCATTAACACTTCTATAGTGTTTCTTCAAAGGGGCCAACTCTAGCGCATAATCAGATCATTTCATCTTTGATAGTAAAGCGGTTGGCTGATCCCTTAGCTGCCAAGGGAGGGGGCGGTGAGGGCAAAGCACTATTTTTAATTTTTTTTATTTTTTGCTTAAACGGGAGGGAGAAATAATCTTATTATCTGAAATGTTACTTCCCATTCAAATGACTCGGTTTCTCCCAGCAGGAAAGAGTCCCTGAGGCATGGCGCAGGGGGAGGGCTCACACTAACCCCATCCTCCCCTTGACACTTGCAGCCCATGGCGAATTGTGGATGACTGCGGCGGAGCCTTCACGATGGGAGTCATCGGCGGTGGCGTGTTCCAGGCCATCAAGGGCTTCCGCAATGCCCCTGTCGTGAGTCAGTTACATGCACTAGAACATTCTGGTGCCTGCTTGCCTACCATGTGCCGGGCCTGACTCCAGAATCTGGGGTTTTGGGGGGGACTGCAAACATGGCCTCCTTCCCTCAACCCAACCCAACTGTAGCCCCTCTGTGAAAGTGCCACGCTGACAATGGTCATCACAGTGGTGACCATTGTAAGAAGGTGCAAAGCTGTAGAAAAAACGCTTCCCATAATGACAGTTTGGGCTTGGGGTTTTGTACATTTGGAATTAAGGAGGGAACACAGGAAGGATTACATGAACTTGGGAGAAAATAAAGCCGGACATCTATAATTGTATTATAAGATAGTTAAGATTATGTGAGCTCTGAGGGGTTTGAAGAAGAGGCATTTCAGAGGTGTGAACCGGATAGAACTTGCTTAGGGAACAAGGGTAATCTTTTTACCAGGGAAGTTACAGGCCTGAGACAAGACTACCCACCATGACCCCTAGTTGGGAATTCATGATCAGATCACCTTGTGGTGTTATTACAGAGTCCCTTTCCCCCACATCACCAAATTCTCTGTCTGCTGAGCCAGTCAGGTTTTACCTAGAGGCAGATTTCTGGGTCAAAACTTGGCCAGAGGGAAGTGACGAGAGTTTAGCTGGCAGATGGAAGACAGCCTTACATTTAAGAAAATGTTTTTAGCCCTGGCTGGTTTGGCTCAGTGAATAGAGCGTCTGGCCTGCAGACTGGAGGGTCCCGGGTTCGATTCCAGTCAAGGACACATGCCCGGCTTGTGGGCTTGATCTCCAGGGGGGGGAGGGGGCATGCAGGAGGCAGCCAATCCATGATTCTCTCTCATCATTGATGTTTCTGTCTATCTCTCTCCATTCCTCTCTGAAATCAATAAAAATATATTTTTAAAAAAATGTTTTGAATTTATCATAAAAAATTCTGTTCCTTTCTCTGACACCCCCCTCCTGGAGATCTAATCAAATGTCATCCTTTGCCACCCATTTGCCAAGGTCTCTGCAATGCCTGCCTCTCTCCCCATCCCCTCAGCTCCTGTACCTCCAGAGTGTCCGCACAGATGCCCCTTCCTTAAAGAGGACTTTTCTTATCCTTCAGCTGCTGGCATCTCTCTGTCCTGTTTCCTCTAGGACGCACACTGCTGTTGACACTGACTTGCTTGCCTGTACCCTTGCCCAGGGTCTGTCTCGAGAATGTGAGCTGTGAGAGGGAAGGGACCAGGCTAAATATCCATTGCTCTGGTGCTGCTTACAGCATGGCGCCCGGCACAGGTGCTCAGAAAGCATGAACTGGAGAGATGGATGAGAACTCAACCCAGCTTTGAGAATACTTCCGTTGTGCCCGGCCGGTGTGGCTCAGTGGTTGAGCATCAGTCTACGAACCAGGAGGTCACGGTTCCATTCCCGGTCAGGGCACAGGCCTGGGTTGCAGGCTTCATCTCCAGTGTGCCGTGTGTAGGAGGCAGCCAGTTCATGATTCACTCTCATCCTTGATTTTTCTCCCTCTCCCTTCGTCTCTGAAATCAACAAAAAAACTTTTTAAAAGAGAAGACTTGTGTTGGGGTGCTCCCCAGTCCCCTAGTTCTTAGCTGCCTCTCCACATCTCTGCCACTGAACCCCCTCGCTCCGAAAAGCCAAAAACCCTGTCTGCCGGTGGCCTCAGCCCCGCTCTGATTCTCGTCTCACTTTCCCCAGGGGATTCGGCACCGACTGAGAGGTAGTGCCAATGCCGTGAGGATCCGAGCCCCTCAGATTGGAGGTGAGAGGCCTGGGGGCACGGGGCAGGTTGTGGCCCAGTTGGCTGTGGTGGTTGCTTTGGGTCTGGTCCTCAAGTTGGAGGTCTGCATGTGGGCCTCCCTGGAAGATGACATGTCCCAGCAGTCTAATGCGAGTGAGTTCTGGAGTTTAAGTCTAGCACAGGGGTGAGCAAACTTTTTGACTCGAGGGCCACCATGGGTTCTTACACTGGACCGGAGGGCCGGAACAAAAGCAGCCTGACCATGCTGGCACTCTCCTCTTGGGCTGCTGGGGAAGGAGCGGAGGGGAGAGCAAGAGAACCCTCCGCTCTTTCGGCTCCGCGGGCCCGAGAGAACAGCCGCAGGATCCGGCCCGCGGGCCGTAGTTTGCCCACAGCTGGTCTAGGGTAAGCCACCCGCCCTTTCTGGCCTCGGGACTCTAACTTTCCTTTTACTTTTGTTGTTGTTGGTAATCCTCACCTGAGGACAGTTCCCGTGGACTTTTTAGAGAAAGTGAAAGGGCGGGGGAGAGACCGAGATAAACATCGATGTGAGAGGGACACATCGATCGGCTGCCTCCCGCACAAGCCCGGGGCCAGGGATCCAGCCTGCAGTCAAACCCACGACCCCAGTCTGCGGGCTGGTGCTCTCTCTACCCAGGGCTAGGCCTCAGGACTCTCTTTATTGCCAAATAGCTCACCTGTCCGCAGCCGAGGCCCCGGGAAGCATCTAACCCACAAGAGTAGCTCACAGGGAGTGAGCAGACACGTGGCCGTAGTTTGCCCATGGCTGGTCTAGACCCTGGTTCTTCCTGATGTGTGACCTGGGGATGGTGGCTTAGCCTCCACGGCATCTGTGACATGGGGATGACAAGCGCAGTAACCACCCCGCGTTTTGTCATTTATGTCATCCACACAGCATTACCAAGTGCCGGTTGCTCTGCTGAGCACTTCAATCAGATGAACTGATTTAAAATGTTAGAAGTGAAATAACCCACAGCACCCAGATCAGGTCCCAGGACACAAGAAGGCCTCAGCAAACGTTTTAACTACCACATGGTTAACTGGCTTTCCTAACCTGTTTCCTTCTCACTGAAACCAAGAACAGAATTCCTGTTCTGTGCGGTGGTTTAGGGAGATCAAAGTTGCTCTGTTTAAAGCCACATAGGAGGTAAATGTGCTTATAAACTTGTCACCTCCCCATGAAGGAGAGGGAGTGTCGATTTATGGCTGGAAGATGTAGCTACCCCATGGACAGATGTGGGGAACAGCCCCTAGGCCAGTGGTCGGCAAACTCATTAGTCACCAGAGCCAAATATCAACAGATTGGCATTTCTTTTGAGAGCCAAATTTTTTTTAACTTAAACTATATAGGTAAGTACATTGTTATTAACTTAATTAGGGTGCTCCTAAGCTGGCCTTTGCTAAAAACTCAAGGGGCCAAAGAGCCATAGATGGCTCGTGAGCCGCAGTTTGCCTACCACTGCCCTAAGACTGGTTCTCAGCCTTCCTAATGCCGCGACCCTTTATACAGTTCCTCATGTTGTGGTGACCCCCAACCATAAAATTATTTTCGTTGCTACTTCCTGTCATTTTGCTACTATTATGAATCATAACTAGCTGAAATGCAGGATGTATTTTCATGGTTACAAATTGAACATAATTAAAGCATAGTGATTAATCACAAAAACTATGTAATTATATGTTGTGAAAATATTTATTTCTAGTTACAAATAAATGAAGTTTTGTCTTGAAGCATGGTGTAGCACGGGTAACAGCCTTCATAGAAACAGTAAACCACATTGCCACACTTTCCAATGGTCTTAGGTGACCCCTGTGAAAGGGTCGTTCGACCCCCAAAAGGGCTGCAACCCACCGGCTGAGAACCGCGGCCCTAGGCGTCTGCTATCTGTCTGCTCCCCTGTCTTTGCCAGGGGTTCAGCCGTGGGAGTCCCCAGTGCCTGGGCCGTGGGTTCTTGGGGTTCCCCAGGAACACTAATGGGGCCTCTGTCCCCTTGCAGGCAGCTTCGCAGTGTGGGGGGGCCTGTTCTCCACCATCGACTGCGGCCTGGTGCGTGTGCGCGGCAAGGAGGACCCCTGGAACTCCATCACCAGCGGAGCGCTGACCGGGGCTGTGCTGGCTGCCCGCAGTGAGTGCCCGCCCCGCCCGCCCGGCCGCCCCCTCCCCTCCGCCGCCCGCCCTGCCAGCTCTCACTCCCTCCCCGCCCCCTGCTCCTCCAGGCGGCCCCTTGGCCATGGTGGGCTCGGCCATGATGGGCGGCATCCTGTTGGCCCTCATCGAGGGCGTGGGCATCCTCCTCACTCGCTACACGGCGCAGCAGTTCCGCAACGGTGAGTGCCCGGTGGTGAGTGCCCGGTGGTGAGCGCCCGGCGAGGCTGGTGGGGGGTGGGGGGTGCTCTGCCGGCCCCTCTGCTCACCTCCCCCGGGCTCTCCCCTCTCCAGCACCGCCCTTCTTGGAGGACCCCAGCCAGCTGCCCTCCAAGGAGGGGGCCCCGGCCCCGGGCTATCACGGCTACCACTGAGGCAGCGACCACCGTCACGCCGTCACGGGAGCTCCTGTTCTCCTCCCCGAAGATCTACCTCGAAGGGAGGGCTGGCTCCCCGTTGGCCCTGGGACCCCCAGAGAGGCCCTCTCTCTGTTCCCTGTCCCAGGGCGGGGTGGGGCACCCAGCTGCCCTCTCTCCGGGCACCCCGGCCCCACCCATACATGTAACAAGCTCTCACCCAGGCCCCTCCTGTTCGCCCTGACGAGTATTTAAAGCCAGTTGTGAAACGCCGGTGTGTGTGTGTGTGCGCATTGAGCTGCCTGCGGGCGCCCTCCACATCCACAGGCCGCGGGCACCGGGCCTTGGCGACCGTCTGTGGGATGAACGGGCGGGAGGGGATGGAGATGTGAGCAGGTGCATGAGTAAGCGTGTGGGAGCCAAGTGGTGAATCACGTACACAGAGGACCAGGCTTGGGAAAAGGGAGGAAACAAGGATGCTGGCGGGGGGGGGGGGGGGGGGGGGCGGGGCTGGCCCTCCCTCCCAGGCCCCACCGCCAAGTCTGGGAGATCTGACCTGAATGCCAGTCTCCCCATTGGTGTGAAAACAACCCCCCTCCAGCATGGTGTCACCAGGGGCCTGGGAAGAAGGAAGGCGCCCTGCCTCAGTTTCCTCTAATGCGCCGCGATGCTCAGTGCTGTCAGTAGCTTTTTCCCAATGTTTTTAAAAATATATATATTTTATTGATTTTTTTACAGAGAGGAAGGGAGAGGGATAGAGAGTTGGAAACATCAATGAGAGTCATCAACCAGCTGCCTCCTGCACACCCCTATTGGGGATGTGCCCGCAGCCAAGGTGCATGCCCTTGACCGGAATCGAACCCGGGACCCTTCAGTCCACAGGCGGATGCTCTATCCACTGAGCCACACCGGTTTCGGCCCAGTATTTTTTTTTAAAGGGGAACCACAAAATAATCCAAAGTGAGCTTTCATTCTGGGCCGGGGGGTTACGGGAAAGATTGTTCTGAGTGGGGTCAGCTCCAGAAGCTGTCTGCCGGGTAAGCCCCGCAGGCGTGGTGCAGACCTCCCCACGGGGTGCCAGCGCTCCTGTGCCAATGGCCTCGTGGGCGGCACAAAAGCGGGC
This sequence comes from Vespertilio murinus, assembly GCA_963924515.1. Classification (NCBI taxonomy): domain Eukaryota; kingdom Metazoa; phylum Chordata; class Mammalia; order Chiroptera; family Vespertilionidae; genus Vespertilio; species Vespertilio murinus. The sequence goes on from OZ004710.1 coordinate 101,218,767, forward strand.
CCTTCCTGCGAGCCACGAACCACAGCAGAGGTGGGGACGCCCTCTGACCCGCGTGCCCTCCCTGCGGCGCAGCTGCCGAGTCCCGGTCCCCAGGGCTTCTCCGGGGCTTCTCCGGGGCTCGGGCCCTCAGGGGCACAGCGCAGCCTGCCTGCCCCATCTGCTCAGAGCCCGCCAGAGCCCGGCAGCCGGGCGAGGCCCCGGAGCCGATGGAGCCGATGGTGGCCGCACCGCCAGCAGCTCGGCCTCCAGCTCCGGCCGCACAGTCCGGCCCAGGCTGCCACCTTGTACTTCTGGGCGCTTCCTTTGGCCCTGCCCCTCTGTGTGCCTGGGTCCTGCCCTTCCTCGGCTCGGGTCACCCCTTCCCCCTGTATTTCAAGCACCATCCCATTAGCTTCCGGGGGCCTTTGCCTCGCAGGAACCCTCAGGTTCCACCTTCCCCCAAAAGCTGCTGTGGTTCCCACAGCCCCCTGTCCTCGGGCACCACCCCTTCCCCCCTTTCAACCCTGCCCGGGAAGGTTCCTGCCGGCCCTGCGGTCCATCCCCCTGGGCCCCTGTCCCCTCCCACGGCCGCCCCCAGGCCTCTTGGAGCCGCAGCCTCCCCGCCTCAGCCTCAGCCCCCTGGATCTCCGGCCCCGCCTCAGGTGCACCCAGAGCCCCCCCCCACCCTTAGGCCCTTCACCGTCCGGATCTCTAAGGTGGCTGGGGGAGGGGAGACCCGCCCAGTTTAGAACCGCACCTACCCCTGCAGGCGGACCTCCGGGAGAGATGGAGAGTGGCATCGGGCTGTGGGGGGACTAGTCCCGGGTGTCACCCGGCTCCTAGTCGGGTCTGGAGGCCACTCTTCAGTCTGCAGGCCAACGCTCTAGCCACTGAGCCACACCGGTTTTGGCATGGAAGCCGATGTTGAGAATGTTCTCCACACCCTGAACCCCCCTGGCCATGGTGAGGCCCCCATGGTGCTCCCCAGCAGGAGGACGTCGGGTGGAAGAAGCCAGCGTGGCTGCAGGCGGAGCTGTCCTGGGGGGGGGCGGTGAGCCGGCCCTGAAGCCCTCTTCGTCAGACTCCACGTGGACACATGTGGATGTTGGGGTGAAACCCTTCCATCAGTCCGATAACTTCTTCCGGGGTGTGGGCAGTTCCCCGCGGAGAGGACGGGGAGGGTGTGCTTTGGCAGAGGGTGTTGGAGAGCGCCTGGCACCCCCCAGCACGGCGCTGGACCTCTGAGCTGGGACCTCTGGACCTCCTGCTGACACATGGGTCCCCCATCCCGCCACGGGGGGCAACGTCTGGGTGGCAGGTGTGGCCGATCTGCGTGGGTGACACGGGGAAGAGGCGCCTTTAGCTTTGCCCGCCTCCCGCTGGCTTCCCAACACAGGCAAACCTGCTCCAGGTCCCGCCAAAGCCAGAAATGGCCTGTGAGCGGCCTCGCCCGCCGCTGCAGAGGGCACCCGGGACCTGCACCGCCCGGGCTCCGCATCAGGACCAGCCTTCGGCCTTCGGCCTTCGGCTGGGGCTCACCTGTCCCAGACCCCAGAGAACGGGGGACCCCCAGGGAGCTGGGGCCGCGTCGGGGCGCCTACTGGCCGGGGTGGCCCGCGCCTCGCCGAGATGGGGGTAGGGGGTTCACTTGATCACTTCTGAGGTGACAGAAACGTGACTGTGTCCCCCTCGTTACACATACGTGGACAGCAACTTACCTACCCACAGCTTCGCTGCCTGAGAGACAAGGCTGGTCCTCATATCCCTGTTGATTGTGCTTAGGGTTCAAGGATGTCATTTGCAACGTAATCTCCAGGACCACGCACTATCAGTCATGGTTGCGGTGTCATTGGAAGGTTTTCTCAGGCCATCGCCACAATTTCTTAGCCTCCTTAAAGTAATAACATCAAGGACACAGCTCTCTTTTTTTTAAATCTTTATTTTAGATTAAGAACATCTTTTTAATCTTTATTTTAGAGAGAGAACATCAATTTGTTCTTCCACTTAATTATGCATTTGTTGGTTGATTCCTGCATGTGCTCTGACGTGGGATCAAACCCACAACCTTGGGGTATGGACGATACTCTCCCAGTGGTCGGCAAACTCATTAGTCAGCAGAGCCAAATATCAACAGTACAACCAATGAAATTTCTTTGGAGAGCCACATTTTTAAACTCAAACTTCTCCTAATGCCACTTCTTCAAAACAGACTCGCCCAGGCCGTGGTATTTTGTGGAAGAGCCACACTCAAGGGGCCAAAGAGCCTCATGTGGCTCCCAAGCCACAGTTTGCCGACAACAGCTCTAACCAACTGAGCTACCTGGACAGGGCCAGGGACAAATGTGTCTTAATTGAGGTTAAGTCAGCAACAATTCTGGGCATTCACATACGGCTCTGTGTTCAAACTCAAGACAAAGTTACTCACGTGAAAAACCTCACCAAATCAGATGGTATGAACCAGATCAGTGGTCGGCACACCGCAGCTCTGTTGACTAATGAGTTTGCCGATCACTGAACTAGATGATACGGAACGTAAGCTCTCCCTTGACAGCCCAGAGAGGGGCCATTGCCCTTCCTCAGATTTGTTTAGTTAATTATGAAGACTTGTAAGTCTGGGCTCTGACATTTTATTTAGTGAGCATTAGAAAGAAAACACAGGCCTGTGAAGCTAAGATTTAAAAAATATTTTTTATTGATTCCAGAGAAGAAGGGAGAGGGAGAGAGAGATAGAAACGTCAATGATGAGAGAGAATCATTGATCGGCTGTCTCCCGAACACCTCCTACTAGGGATTGAGCCTGCAACCCAGGCATGTGCCCTTGGGCAGAATGGAACCTGGGACCCTTCAGTCTGCAGGCTGACACTCTATCCATTGAGCCATACTGTCTAGGGCAGGATGAGGAAAAATTATTTATTTATTTATTTAAATGTTCTTTATTGATTAAGATACTACATATTTGTCCTCATCCCCCCATTCCCATCCCAAACGCCTCTGCACGAATGCCCCCACCCCCCTGTTGTCCATATGCATGCACACAAGTCCTTTGGTTGATCCTCCTCCTCTCCCCCCCCCCCCCCCCCGCCACGCTCCTCTACTCTCCCTCTGAGGTCCGACAGTCTGATCGATGCTTCCTTGTCTCTGGGTCTGTTCCTGTTCATCAGTCTATGTTGTCCATCATTTCCCCTAGATGAGTGAGATCATGTCCTACTAGAAATACACTTATAAGAACCGAAAATGAGACAAGCAATAATGGTTATGCTGAGAGGCAGATGAATCAGTCTGTAGTGAGTTCCTTTCTGGGCCATCAGTTCGTTTGAGTCCCAATTTCTATGTCAAACAGTTCTTCATGTGTACATGTCAGCCAGGATATTTCAGTTTTGGATGGTGGACAAATAGAGGTCCGACCCTCTCTGGTTTGGTCCTGGGCAACCAGCAGTGACGCACAGCTGCTGTCTGCTAGTATGGCAAGGCATTATCAGTGTCTTCCATCTCTGGACTGTTTCTCTTCTGTCTTCATGGCTGGAGTAGTCCTGTCAATTCCTCTCTGTTACAGGAATCCACATGGTCTCGGAGTTGTTTTCTGAAAATATACAAACATATTCTCAATCAAAAGTCAATAAAGGAATCTTTTCTATAAATTTGACTTGTGATCCTTTTTCTTTTTTTGCCCAAATGATTTTCCTTTGGCTTGTTTTGACACCATGTATGTTTTACATGGGTGTCATGCTATTAGCATGACAAATGAAAGTTAATTTTCTTTTCTTTTTTTTAAATATATTTTATTGATATTTCACAGAGAGGAAGGGAGAGAGATAGAGAGCTAGAAATGTTGATGAGAGAGAAACATCGACCAGCTGCCTCTTGCACACCCCCTACTGGGGATGTGCCCGCAACCAAGGTACATGCCCTTAACCGGAATCGAACCCCGGACCTTTCAGTCCGCAGACCGATGCTCTACCACTGAGCCAAACCGGTTTCGGCGAAAGTTAATTTTCTATAGGAAAAATGTTCTAGATATAATTTACTTACAGGATATTTTTCCTTACATGATATTCTTCTACTATCCCCCTTTTTTAATTTAAATATTAGGAGGCTTTTGGAAATTTTATAATGTAGTTTTGATAGCTTTTAAAGAATTTTTTTAAAATAAAAGCAGAAGCCCAAATGGCTAATAATGTATGAAAATATACCCTACCTGGCTTGGCTCAGTGGATAGAGCATCAGCCTGCGGACTGAAGGGTCCTGGGTTGGATTCTGGCCAAGGGCACTTGCCTGGGTTGCAGACTTGATCCCCAGTAGGGGGTGTGCAGGAGGCAGCCAATCAATGATTCCCTCTCATCATTGATGTTTCTATCTTTCCTCCCTTCCTCTCTGAAATCAATAAAGAAATATATATATTTTTATTGATTTTTTACAGAAAGGAAGAGAGAGGGATAGAGAGTTAGAAACATCGATCAGCTGTCTTCTGCATACCCCTACTGGGGATGTGCCCGCAACCAAAGGTACATGCCCTTGACTGGTATCGAACCAGGGACCTTCCAGTCCACTGGCCGACGCTCTATCCACTGAGCCAAACCGGTTTTGGCAAGAAATATATTTTTTTTAGAAAAAGAACATATACTTATTGTAAATCAGGGAGCTGTGTATTAAGACAAAAATATTATTTCATATCAATCAGATGGCAAAAAAATTAAATCTGATAACGCCAAGTGTTGCTAAGGGATTCTAGAAACAAGATGTCTCATTCACAGCTTATGAGACTGTAAATGGGGACAACAATTATTTTTTAAAACTATTTGGCAGTATCTACTGGAGCTGCATATATGCACACTTACTGTCCAGTGATACCATCTCTAGGTATATACCTAACAGAAATGTTCAAAGCTTATCCAAAGACCTGTTCAACAATGTTTATGGAGCAATGTGCTGGAGACAAGTCCCCGCGGATTTCTCATTTCCTGCGTGGTCCAGGCCTTGTGAGCGAAAAACAGTTTTGAAAGTTAGAGATAGTGTATCTCTCCGGAGAGATTGAGAGACAAGTTTGGAAAATCAACTGAAGACAGTGAGGGGCAGCAGGCCCCTGCCACAGCCACAGCCAGGAGCTGTTTGTACTCCAGGTGACTGACTCCTAATCTCCATCCGAGGAGGGAAGGGGAGGGCGGTCAGGTGTCTCAGCAGCTTCACCACAGCTGTCTCCTCGGCACGGAGGGCCCTGGAGAGCATTATGCTAAGCCACGGAGGCCGGCCAGAGAAAGCAGACAAAGGCAAACACCACGTGATCGCCCTCGCGTGTGGAACCTAATGAGAAAAATAAACTGACAAACAAAATAGGTCCAGAGGCAGGGACACAAGGAACTGAATAACAAATCCCAGCGGGGGAGGAGGGGACAGGAAGAGATTAAGCAAAGAACATATATGCATATATGCATAGCCCAGGGATGGAGACAAATAGTATGCGGGAAGGCCTGCGGTGGGATGGGGGTGGGGCGGAAAGGGGAAAAATAGGGGGTGTCTGTAACACTGTCAACAATAAAATAAAATAAAATAAAATAAAATAAAATAAAATAAAAAACTGGGGGGGGGAGCTCATTCCCCTCATTTCAGGCTGTTCTCCTGCGGTGTGACCATGGCATGGGCGGCAAACATCTGGCCACCTGCAAACTGGGCATGAGGAACTGCTCTGCCTGCTGCCTTTGCTGTGAATAATAGGCTATTTTTCTAGCACACAGGTCTTGTGGTGTGTGTGTGTGTGTGTGTGTGTGTGTGTGTGTGTGTGAAACTGCGTCAGGCTAACTTGTTAGCTTGTGCATAGAATAGAGCCATGAAAATGAACAATTGTAATTCTATATGTGTAACATGGATGGATCTCCCCATGTGGGGCAAAAGAAGCTGTTAGACATTAAAGAATGCATACCATATGATTGTCTTAAAATATATATATATATATACACACACACACACATATATATATACATACACACACACACACACACACACACACACACATATATATATATATATATATATATATATATACATACATATATAAATAATTGATTTTTTACAGAGAGGATGGGAGAGGGATAGAGAGTTAGAAACATCAATGAGAGAGAAACATTGACCAGCTGCCTCCTGCACACCCTCCACCGGGGATGTGCCCGCAACCAATGCACATGCCCTTGACCGGAATCGAATCTGGGACCTTTCAGTCCGAAGACCAATGCTCTATCCACTGAGCCAAACCGGTTTGGCATGATTGTCTTTATACAACGTTTAAAAGTCAGGTTAAAAGCATATCGTTATAAGTCAAGATTGTGGTTATTGCCCTAGCCCCAAGGTTGGCAAACTGTGGCTCTCGAGCCACATGCAGCTCTTTGACTCCTTGAGTGTGGTTCTTTCACAAAATACCACGGCCTGGGCGAGTCTGTGTTGAAGAAGTGGCGTTACAAGAAGTTTAAGTTTAAAAAATGTGGCTCTCCAAAGAAATGTCAATCATTGTACTGTTGATATTTGGCTCTGTGGACTAATAAGTTTGCCGACTGCTGCCCTAGCCGGTTTGGCTCAGGGGACAGAGCATCGGCCTGCTGACTGAAGGGTCCCAGGTTCAATTCTGGCCAAGGGCACATGCCTGGGTTCCAGGCTCAATCCCCAGTGTGGGGCATGCAGGAGGCAGCCAGTCAATGATTCCCTTTCATCGCTGGTGTTTCTATCTCTCCTCCTCTCCCTTCCTCTCTGAAACCAATGAAAAGGCTGTACCTTCTTTTTTTTATAATATATTTTATTGATATTTTACAGAGAGGAAGGGAGAGAGATAGAGAGCTAGAAACATCGATGAGAGATAAACATCGACCAGCCGCCTCCTGCACACCCCCTACCGGGGATGTGCCCGCAAGCAATGTACATGCCCTTGACCGGAATCGAACCCGGGACCCTCAGTCCGCAGAACAACGCTCTACCACTGAGCCAAACCGGTTTCGGCAAGGCTGTACCTTCTGATGTGCACTTTTCTGTATATGTATCACATCTCACTGAAGAGTCAGCTATGTACCAGAGCCATGGGTACCCACATGGGTCACTCTCACACCTACAATGTGAACACAGGAGAAGGAAAGTTGAAGACTGCTATATACAGTATATTTGTTTGAAACAAATTTTTGTTTTGTTTTGTTACTTTTCACCTGAGGATATTTTTCCATTGATTATTAAAGAGAGAGGAAATAAGGGGAGTAGAGAAAGAGAGAAAAAAAAACCATCCACGTGAGAGAGACACATCAATTGGTTTCCTCCCACAGATCCCCAACCAGGCCTGGGAGTCAAGCCTGCAACCAGGTACATGCTCCTGACCAGAATCGAACCCGAGGGCTGATGTTCTATCTACTGAGCCAAACCAGCTAAGGCTAAACAAAATTTTTAAAACATGCAAATAACATACGCTGTTATGGGATCCCAAATCACATAATAAAAATAATAATAACATGAAGGGAATGATAGATAATAAATTGAACTCAGAGGAAGGAGGGAGAGATATAGAGTTGGGTGGGAAAGCTATTTGATAGGTTTCAGCTAGAGCTGAAATCGTTTCTTTTCTTTTTTTGTTTTTATTGATTTCAAAGAGAGGAAGGGAGAGGGAGAGAGGGAGAGAAACATCAATGACAGGAATCAAACCTTGACCTCCTGACGGCAGGGCACTTTGTTTCTTAAAGAAAAAGACGAGGCAAATATAAAATGTTGAGCTCTGTTAGGAGAAGTGTCCCCAAGTATTCATTATATTATTATCTTCCACAGATTATTGTGCATTGGAAATATTTCATAATTTAGCCCTGGCTGGTTTGCACAGTGGATAGAGCATTGGCCTGCGGACAGAAGGGTCCTGGGTTTGATTCAGGTCAAGGGCACACGCCCGGGCTGTGGGCTTAATCCCCAGTGGGGGGTGTGCAGAAGGCAGCCAATCAATGATTCTCTCTCATCCTTAATGTTTCTAATTTCCTCCCTCTCCCTTCCTCTCTGAAATCAATAAAAACATATTTTTAATAAATATGTATATATTAAAAATGTTTTCATAATTTAGAGGAGTAAAAAGAATCCTGCTGGTGTTAAATTGATTTCATAGATTAATTTGGGGACACATTTATTCAATGTTGATTCTTCATGACCGGAACATTATATGTCTCTCTATTTATCTAGGTCACTTTTTCTTATCTGTAAAAATGTATAAAGCTCACACTTTTCTTGCTCAATCTGTTCACAGGAAGCTGATGAATTATGTTATCATGATGAACAATGTCATTTTCTGTCATGTTTTCTAATTTTGTATCACTAAAGGAAAGCTACCCAATTTCTTGTTCAACCTTATTTCTAGTCACCTTGCTTCTCTTATTAGGTCTAATATAATTCTCTTGGATTTTCTAAGCAAATAATATCAATGGACTTCAGCCAAAGGCCAACTGGTGAGCAAAGTAGGGTTTATTAGCTCATCATAACAAGGGAGAAAGCGCAACATGGAAAACTCTGGGGCATCTTAGTAAGAGGGGGTTCAGAAAAGACATGATAGGATGTGGATTTGTGATGATCTCAGGGAGGGTTAAAGGAGCAGGACTTGCCCTGACCAGTTTGGCTCAATGGATAGAGCATTGGACTGCGGACTCAATGGTCCCAGGTTCGATTCCGGTCAAGGGCATGTACCTTGGTTGCGGGCACATCCCCAGTAGGAGGTGTGCAGGAGGCAGCTGATCCTTGTTTCTCTCTCATTGATGATTCTAACTCTCTATCCCTCTCCCTTCCTCTCTGTAAAAAAATAAATTTTAAAAATATATATTTTAAAAAGCAGGACTTAAAATAAATAAATAAGTAAATAAAAAAGCCGAAACCGGTTTGGCTCAATGGATAGAGCGTCAGTCTGCAGACTGAAGGGTCCCAGGTTCGATTCCAGTCAAGGGCATGTACATGGGTTGCGGGCACATCCCCGGTGGGGGGTACGCAGGAGGCAGCTGGTGGATGTTTCTCTCTCATCGATGTTTCTAGCTCTCTGTCCCCCTCTCTTCCTCTCTGTGAAAAACTAATAAAAAATATATTTTAAAAAAATAAAAATAAATTTTAAAAAAGCAGGATTTGCCCTAGCTCCATGGTCGGCAAACTGCGGCTCGCGAGCCACATGCAGCTCCTTGGCCCCTTGAGTGTGGCTCTTCCACAAAATACCACGACCTGGGCGAGTCTATTTTGAAGAAGTGGCGTTAGAAGTTTAAGTTTTAAAACTTTGGCTCTCCAGCCAAAGCTGGTTTGGCTCAGTGGATAGAGCGTCGGTCTACGGACTGAGGGGTCCCGGGTTTGATTCCGGTGGAGGGCATGTACCTTGGTTGTGGGCACATCTCCGGAGGGGGGTGTGCAGGAGGCAGCTGGTCGATGTTTCTCTCTCATCGACGTTTCTGGCTCTCTATCTTTCTCCCTTCCTCTCTGTAAAATATCAATAAAATTTATTTTAAAATAAATAAATAAATAATAAAACTTTGGCTCTCCAAAGAAATTTCTTTCTTTAAAAAAAATATATTTTATGTTTAAAAAAAGAATATGTTTATAAAAAGAAGCAGGACATCACTGTGGATTTGGCTCCCAGCAGAAAGTACAGGTAATGCTGTGGTGGGGTCTCTGACTGAGTCACTCCTATCTAGGAGACAAAAGGAATGACACAGCAACCAGCAGCCCCTCAGACAGGACAGAGGGGTTCGGTCATCTTGTGGTTTAGACAATGTGCATGGTTTTGTCTGTTCCAGACTTGATGATAGAGTGGCCTGATTTTGGTCTTGACCCATCACGGTGCCAGTGACCTTGTCTGATGTGGCTATCTTGTGGGCTCGTTCTTGTTCAACCGGAGACCGCCAAGGCCTACGTGTGAGGGCCAAGCCAGCCCCTCGCAACACCAAGGCCTGGGGTTAGCGTCAGGCCAGCTCCGGGGTGTCCGGGGCTGCATGTCTCTTTCCCAGGGTCCCTTTCGTCCAAGTCAGTGCTGTGATCGCCCTGCAGGGGCAGGCGGACACCCCCCCCCACACACACACACCCAAAATTTAGTTCGCAGGTGAAGCCACACACACACAGGCACAGCGAAGGGGTGAAATCGTTTATTATATAATGAGGCTTTCTGGAGAGAGAAGAAAAAGGAGACTGTTTGGGATTTTATATATATATATATATATATATATATATATATATATATATATATATAATTGATTTCAGAGAGGAAGGTGAGAGAGAGAGAGAGAGAGAGAGAGAGAGAGAGAGAGAGAGAGAGAAACATCATGGTTTAGCATCCTTCTATGAACCAGGAGGTCTAGTCGGGGTACATGCCCTGGGTCTCGGGCTCAATCCCCAGTGTGGGGCATGCAGGAGGCAGCCAATCAAATGATTCTCTCATTACTGATGTTTTTCTCTCCCTCTCCTTCTCCCTTCCTCTCTATAATCAATAAAAATATATTAAATAAAAAGAAACATCAATAATGAGAACCATTTGATCAGCCACCTCCTGCACGCCCCCCCCCACCCCCCCACTGGGAATGGAGCCAGCAACCCAGGCCTGTGCCCTGACCTGGAATCAAACCCTGACCTTCTGGTTCCTAGGTCGATGCTCAACCACTGAGCAACACCAGCAGGCTGCTTTGGGACTTTATTGTGGTTGGGGGGGGGCCAGAATGAGGGGTCCCACACACAACCGAAGTGTGGGGTGGTTTGAACTTCCTGCCGGTGCCCAAGGAAGGAGCACCCACTCTTTCTTACAGCTTGCCTAGATACGGGGGGAAGGGTGAGAGGGAGGGCATGAAGCTTAAAAGCTGTCACCAGTCAAAGAAAACAACAAATGGGGACAGGTTCTTTATCATAGTCAGATGAAGTCAGGACTCGCGTCTGTGTATTCCGGTCTCCACCGCTGCGGAGGTTTTGCCAATCTGGAGGTGGCTCGCTGAGAGCTGTTTCTAGCGGGACCAGGGCTAGTACCCCCGCTCCTCCTGTGGCATATGGAGCTGGAGCCACGGACTCCTCTGATATGAAAGGGCTGCGCTGGGGCATTTGAATGCACCACAGCCCGTTCCAGAAACGATGGTGATCGGTCCTCATAATAGACCGGGAGACAAGGGCCTGGCTGACTGAATGGACACGGCCATGGAAACATGTCCCAAAGTCCACTGGTCTCCGGGAGACACTCAGGTGGCTTTTCCTGCGAGCCTCATCAGAAATGCTTCCACCTGAGCGATAACAGTTATGTGAGGACAGCAAGAAGAGTTTGCTAAAGCACAGGCGCCCCAGCGGCTGGCCAAAGGAAGCCAAGGGTTATGAGCTTGCTCCTGACAACTCTGGTGATGGATTCATTCATTCATTCATTCATTCACTCGTTTTCCTTCTCAGTAGGAGACACTACTGAGTGATTTTTGTTTACCTTGACGAAACCGGTGTGGCTCAGTGGATAGAGCGTCGGCCTGCGGGCTGGGGGGTCCCAGGTTCGATTCCGGTCAAGGGCATGTGCATTGGTTGCGGGCACATCCCCGGGGGGGAGGGGTGCAGGAGGCGGCTGGTCGATGTATCTCTCTCATCGATGTTTCTGGCTCTCTATCCCTCTCCCTTCCTCTCTGTAAAAAAATCAATAAAATATATTTTTAAAATTTTTTGTTTCTCTAGTCTTCTGTCGAACAGGCTGTAGAATCCACTTCTCCCCTTAGATCCTGAGCTCCCATGGCCATGGTCTAATCTAGATTGGCTGTCTGTAGACATTGCTTTATTATTTTCTAGCATTCGGTGTGGCTGACAGACGTCTGATGTCAGTGTGATTTTCATTTCTTTCTGAGTAATCTGGTTTGTACAAATGAGCAAGAATTTACCCATGCCCTTCAGTCTCCCTTCATTCATTCGTTTTCCTTCTGCTTTCTTTTCTTTCTTTCTTTTTTTAAAAAAAAACAACTTTATTGTTGAAAGCATTACCTATGTCCCCTTTTTCCTTCATTGACCCCTTTTAGCAGCCCCCTCGCCTCCCCCCTTCCCCCCGCCCCCCAGGCCTCCACCACTGCATTGTCTGTGTCCATGGGCTATGCATATATGCATACAGTTCTTTGGTTAATCCCTTCCCACCCACCCTCCTTCCCCCGCCTTCCCTCTGAGATTCAACAGTCTGTTTGTTGCTTCCTTTGTCTCTGGATCTATTTTGTTCATCAGTTTATTTTGTTCCTTAGATTCCACATGAGTGAGATCATGTGATACTTGTCTTTCACTCATGTCACTTAGCATGATACTCTCCAGGTCCCTCCCATGCAAATTGGTTTGTCCAACTTCTGGAGTCCAAGTTGTGGCATTTGTGAGATCTCCTGAAGTGAGAGGCAATTTGGGAGCCACCGCTCTGACTGCAATGTTCCCACCGTGAGAACGGCAGTTCCGTGAAGAGGAAGTGAGCGCCCCCTACCGGAAGTTCTGAGGAGCCGGTGCTGGTCTCATCTTGGGAACTCTGAAAATCCTCAGGGCAAACGGCCCACGGGAGGAACGTAAATCTAAATATTTGAATGTCTGGGATGATTTTCCTGAGTACACAGAACAAGTGTGCAGCGGGTAGGTGTCAGCGTCACCTACGCTTGTGGCGCACAGACTGTATCGGGAGTGGATATATCATTTATTTTTCAAATCTATTTTTCAACTGTAGTGAATATACAATATTACGTTAGTTAAAAAATATTTTATCAGTTTAAGGTGTACAACAGAGGGTGAGAAAGGCAATTTGTATGCCTCAAGAGGAACATATTTCTTTGTGTGTGGGGGGGGGGTTAATCCTCACCCGAGAATATTTTTTCATTGATTTTTAGAGAGAGTGGGAAAGGGAAAGACCAAGAGAAACATCGATGTGAGAGAGACACATCCACTGCTGCCCCCTGCACGCACCCCAACCAGGGCCCCGGCCCGGGGAGGAGCCTGTAACTGAGGTCCATGCCCTTGACCGGAATCAAACCCGGTACCCTTCAGTCCTCAGGCCGATGCTCTGTCCACTGAGCCACACCGGCTAGGGCAAGAGGGACATGTTTCTTGAGTGAAGTTCAACAGTAGCAGCAAAACAGGTTGGCGTGTCTCCGAGGAGAACAAAGTGCCCCATGTTAGGCCCGCTCCTGAAGGCCTAGGTCATGCTGACTTAGTTGTAATGACTTCAGCAGAAACAAGTCTGGGAGAGCAATGTCCAAATCCTACAAGGTCAAGGTTTCAGAGTAATGGTAAGTACCAGAGGGGGCTTATGGAAAAAAGCTCCCTTCGGAGGCATTTAAAAGAACAGCATTATTTTTTTTTTTTATCAGTTGCACATAGGTGTGTGTGTGTGTGTGTGTGTGTGAGAGAGAGAGAGAGAGAGAGAGAGAGAGAGAGATTTAGCAATCAAATTCAGAGTTTCAGCCAGTCTGAGAAAACACACAAGAGTTTTGTTTTGTTTTTAATGGCAGAGGAGACCATAACAGATCAAAGAATAAGGGAGATCATAATTTCAAAGAAGGGCGAGGGAGAGAGAAAGAGAGATAGAAACATCAAAGATGAGAGAGAATCATGGATCCGCTGCCTCCTGCACGCCTCACACTGGGGATCAAGCCTGCAACCTGGGCCTGTGCCCCGAACCGGAATCGAACCCAGGACCTTCAGTCTGCAGCGCCACCCATTGATCCATACCAACTAGGGATATTTGATTTGCTTACTAGATAGTATCAAAGTACAATAATAGTTCAAATAAATAGTGGAATACAAAGAAAACATACTGAAGAATCAAAATTAATTTATTAATCTATTTTATATTTATTTATTTTAAATCTTTTCCTGAGGATATTTTCCATTGATTTTTTTAAAAGAGAGAGTGGAGCCGAAACCGGTTTGGCTCAGTGGAGAGAGCGTCGGCCTGTGGACTGAAGGGTCCCGGGTTCGATTCCAGTCAAGGGCATGTAACTTTGTTGCGGGCACATCCCCAGTGGGGGGTATGCAGGAGGCAGCTGGTCGATGTTTCTCTCTCATCGATGTTTCTAACTCTCTATCCCTCTCTCTTCCTCTCTGTAAAAAAATCAATTAAAAATAGTTTGGTTTAAAAAAAAAAGAGAGAGAGAGAGTGGAAGGGAGAGGAAGAGACAGAGAAAGAGAGAAAAACAACGATGTGAGAGGGATACTTTGCTTGTGTCCCACATGCACCCAGACCAGGGCCGGAAGCATGCAACCAAGGTATGTGCCCTTGACCAGAATGTGCCCTTGATTGGAATCGAACCCGGGACCCTTCAGTCCACAGGCCTATGTTTCATCCACTGAGCCAAAACAGGTAGGGCTATTAATCTATTTTTTAATTACATTTGACATACAATATTATATTAGTTTCAGGTATACGGCATAGTGATAGACATTTATGTACCTTACAAAAGGATCACCCAGATAAGTCTAGTACCCATCTAACAACATACACAGCTATTACAATATTATTATTTTTAATTTTAAAAAAATATATATTTCTTTATTGACTTTAGAGAGGAAGGGAGAGGGAGAGAAAAACATCAATGATAAGAGAGATAATCATTGATTGGCTGCCTCCTGGGGATAGAGCCCGAAACCCGGGCATGTGCCCTTGACCGGAATCGAACCTGGGACCCTTCAGTCCACAGGCTGACACTCTGTCAACTGAGCCAAACCAGCTAGGGCATTTTTATTTTTATTTTTATTTTTATTTTTTTATTTTAGAGAAAGAGAGGAAGGGAGACAGACAGACAGGCAGAAACAGAGAGAGAAATATCAAGTTGTTGTTTGATTGATTTATGCATTCATTGGCAGACGCGCCCTAACCCAGGATTGTGCCCTGACCTGGGACTGAACCTGAAACCTCGGTGCGTGGGGATGAACTCCAACCAGCAGAGCTGCCCAGCCAGGCTGAATAATACCGGTACTGACTAGATCAGAACTGAGATCTTCTGATCCAGTCAATATCAGAGCCACACGTTGGTTGGTTGATTCTTGCATGTGCCCTGATGGGGATCAAACCCACGACGTCTCTCTGGTACCTAACATTAATCTATCATGCGCACTGACCGCTGGCACTAAAATCTGGCTGGGCGGTCTGTAGCCCCCAGCTTCTGGAGAATTCCTGAGAATCCGCAGTTGGAAGCCTGGCTGTGTTTTCCAGTGCTGCTGCGGGTGGCTCTGCCTTTGATCATGCCGGCTCTGCTTTGCTGAGGTGGGTGCACAGACATCTGGAGGCGCCATCGGAGACTCCGGTTGTGTTAAATCACGCCGGTCTGTAAAGGCGCAGACACCGGGATCGAAGTGAAATTACAAAACGCCGCGGCGGGTAGTCTGCTATTAACGGAGGCAGCTAAGGAGTGGTGGTCCCGGGGGGTTAGATCTGATTGCCACCCGGGCTAATGGCAACACTCCAGTCCTGGGAAGTCTGAGGCTTTCGCAGAACGTTGTTAGTTTTGTTTCTAAAACTTCGTTTGGTCTCTCGACTTTTTCTGAAAATTAGGAACGATAATTAATGGCTGTAGAGTTTCTGAGGTTAAAACTATACAGAGTTTTTGACATAAGGAAGGCCACGAGACATATGAAAACACGCTCAAAGTCATCAATCAACCGAGAGATGCAAATCAAAACGACAATGCGGCACCATCTCACACCTGTCAGAATGGCTATTATCAACAAATCAACAAATGACAAGTGCTGGTGAGGATGCGGAGAAGAAGGAACCCTCGTGCACTGCTGGTGGGAATGCAGACGGGGGCAGCCACTGTGAACAGTATGGAGTTTCCTCAAAAAAACAAAAAACAACAAAAATGGAACTCCCATTTGACCCAGTGATCCCACTCCTAGGAATATATTCTAAGAAACTAGAAACGCCAATCAGAAAGGATATATGCACCCCTATGTTCATAGCAGCACAATTCACCATAGCTAAGATTTGGAAATAGCCTAAGTGCCCATCAGCAGATGAGTGGATTAGAAACTGTGGTATAGCCGAAACCAGTTTGGCTCAGTGGATAGAGCGTCGGCCTGTGGACTGAAAGGTCCCAGGTTAGATTCCGGTCAAGGGCATGTGCCTTGGGTGCAGGCACATCCCCAGTGGGGGGTGTGCAGGAGGCAGCTTATCGATGTTTCTAGCTCTCTATCCCTCTCTCTTCCTCTCTGTAAAAAATCAATAAAATATATATTTTTAAAAAGACTATTCACTTCTTGATGATAGCCATTCTGACAGGCGTAAGGTGATATTTCCCCTTTTGCAGAACTGATGTAGCTATTCATAGACCTTTATTTTTGTGGTTAATCCTTGCCTGTGGATATTCTTTCTTCTTTGTTAAATTTCTTTATTGATTAAGGTATTACAAATGTGTCCTTATCTCCCCATTGCCCCCCTCACCCCCCCCCCACTCATGCACTCACACACACCCCCATGGATATTCTTCCCATTGATTTTATTTTTTTAGGAAGAGTGGAAGGAGGAGGAGGAGAAAGGAGAGAGGCAGAGAGAAACATCCATGTGAGAGAGACACATTGATCGGTTGGTTCTTGTATGTGCCCTGATGGGGGAATCAAACCCACAGCCTTGGTGCATCAGGATAATGCTGTGACCATCTGAGCCATCTGGCCAGGGCCAAAGGGCTGAGGGCTTCAATTTCTTGCTGGCTGTCCCCTGGAGGCCACTGTCAGCTCCTGGAGGCCACCCTCTGCTCCTTACTGCACGAGGTTCCCCAAAGTGGCCACTTGCTTCATCAGAGCCAGCTAGGGAGTGAAAGTCTCCTCCCTTGAAATGACAAGATGGTTGTCTCAAACTCACCTATATATATAAAAGTCTAAGACCGTTCAGCTGTTCCTCCAGCAGCTGTGATGGGCACTGGCCACCAGGGGCCAGACGCTCTGATGGTAGGTTAACTTGCTGCTAGAATCTGGCTGACTGAGACTGGGCTAGACAGGCCGGACATGCCCTGGAGCCCTCCCGGGCTCCTTCCCCTGCCAGCCGGCCTGACAGGGGTCCCTCAGCCTGGCCTGCGCCCTCTCGGAATCCAGGACCCCTTGGGGGATGCTGGAGAGCCACAGGCCAGGCCGAGGGACCCCACAGGTGCACAAATCCATACACCAGGCCTCTAGTTTTATTTGTTTGTTTTAATATATTTTATTGGATTTTTACAGAGAGGAAGGGAGAGGGTTAGAGAGCTAGAAAGAAACATCGATCAGTTGCCTCCTGCACACCTCTTACTGGGGATGTGCCCGCAGCCAAGGTACATGCCCTTGACCGGAATCGAACCTGGGACCTTTCAGTCCGCAGGCCGACGCTCTCTCTATCCACTGAGCCACACCGGTTTCGGCTAGCTCTGGGTATTTAATCTTCAGCTCCATAAGGAGATGCATGTAACGATTTTCATTGTAAAGTTGTTTGTAATACTGAGGAGATGGAGGCAGTTAGAATCAATGGATTAAACTCACAGCAACATAAATGGGTCTTTCTTTTCTTCGCTTTACATTTATGCCATGTTACCATACTTCATTTTAACTCCAAAATGCAAATATCTTTATCTGATTACAATAGTAATACATACTTACTGCAACATTTTTTTCAGACAACAGAGAAAAATGTAAAAAGAAAGTGACAACTCATGAGTTATCTCCCCTCCCCTACATCACCACTAACATTGCCTTCCCATGGACACACAGTTTTACCAAAGATTTCTTCCCTTTGATGTGCCATTTTAAGTGGCTTGAAATACTCTCTGGAACAATGGATGGGTAAAACCTACCTATCTATGTATTTATATAAAAACAAATATATACAGACAGCAAAATAAAGACAGAGGCAGCAGGAGGGTTGGAGAGAGAGAGAGAGAGAGAGAGAGAGAGAGAGAGAGAGAGAGACAGATGGGGGAGGAAGACGGTTGCCAGTATGGGCACAGGAGGACAAAGAGAGCCTCGGAGAGCCATGGAGAGGGATGAAGATGTTAGCAGAGACATAAGGACCAGGATGGAAGGGAGCATGCACTGAGCTCCTACTGAGTGTCATTCTTATTAAAGTCACTCTTATTGTGAGAGGCAGTTACTAGTGACCCCTTTCTGCAGGTGATGAGGCGAGCCTTAGAATGGTGGACTGCTTGTCCATGGTCATCACCGAACTGAACCCGTGCCCTGTCAAGGGCTTGGTCCGCAGAGGCATTCTGTAACTGTTCTTCCAGTAAACAAAGTCATTTATCTGCTCTTCAAGGCAGAAGAGGTGGGGACCAGACCCCCCCATTCCACTCATCTGAGTCAATTTTTCCAGTCTGTTTGTTAAGGCGGCAGCAAGGTCTGTTGCCTGGGCAACTGCCCTCCAAGTGCCATGGCAACCGCCATCACAGTCTCCAGCTCTCCACCTTGCCCCTTGGGCATCTCCATGGAGACGGGCGGGATGGAAAGGTTGCAGGGGGAGCTCGGAGGATGGAGGATGCGCCTGCGTCTAGTGGCGGGAGGGGGTGAGCGGGAGACGGCAGCTCCCCCCCCACCCCCAACTCCGGCGTGCGCAGCCGCAGAAGCACCGCAGCCTGGACCGCTAGCCCAGGCGCTGCGCATTTGCCAGCCAGTCCGCCCATCCGGAGCCCGGCTCGCTGGGGCAGCATGGCGGGGTCGCCACTGCTCGGCGGGCCGCGGGCCGGGGGCGTCGGCCTTCTGGTCCTGCTGCTGCTGGGCTTGCTCCGGCCGCCCGCCGCTCTCTGCGCTCGGCCGCTAAAGGTGCGACCCCGGGCGGGCGAGGGGGGTGGGGAGGATGCCCTGGCTCCCCGGCTGGGCGGAGACATCCGTTAGGGTGGCCCGGGGTCCAGGCTGGGTGTCTGGGCATTCGGGGGCCAGTACCTTGGGCTCAGCCTGCAGCCACGCCCTGCCCACCCCTCCCCGCGTGGCGCTGTCCATGGGCCCAGCACACATGACGGAAAGGGATGCGCGCATCGCGATGTGATGCCAGGGGTGAGGTGTGGCGTCCTTGTGTGTGTGTCCTTGTGTGTGTGTCCTTTGATAGGAGCGCTTCCGGGGGTCCAGACGAAGCTGTCGTTGATGGGCCCGGCCGTGCAGTGTGCTTTTGTGTGCCTTTTCTTAGGACCCCCCTGTGTATGTCTGTGCCTCCTATAGCAATGACGTGACCTTTGGGCGTGTCTGTGTTTGTGTGTGTGAGCGTGCATGTGCGCGTGTGTGCGCGCACGCCTATGCCTTTGCTTGGGAGGGCGTGGTCTTTGCATCCCCGTGTCCATTCCGGGTCTGTTAGACGGAGGCACTGCGATGTTGGACGTGTGTTCGCGAGGCTGTTTCTCCCTTTGTCTTTGTGCAGCTCTGCCATTGTGGGAAGAGGGGCCATGTCTCCACTGCATTGTGTCTTTCTGGAGAGCTTGGCCATTGTAACTGCATGAGCAGCCATGCGTGAATGCGTGCGGTTCTTTTCCCGTGCATGTGGCACTGCTGGGTTGCATGTGTGACATCTCAAGGCCTGCCAGTCCATGTGTGTGTGTGTGTGTGAGGCTGTGATTGCTGGTGATTGTGGTTCCTTGGGAGCTGGTGGAGGATGGATGCCAAGGGCAGTTGGGGCACATCCTTCTCCAACTCTTCAGAGCTGGAGGATTTAAAAAACTACTAAATATTGTATATATGACCTAATATAATTAACATATATGTTCAATGTAAGGAATAAAGAGAAAATAATTTCCATGGGTGTCTACCACTCACTTTAAGGAACAGAAAGTGACCAGAGAAGCCCCTTTCTTCCATAAGAATGACCCCACATTTCCTGGTCTTTGATCCCTTACTTTTGTTTGTACCTTAGCTTTTCCTCATGGAAATGGAATCATAGTGGTTCTGCTCTCTGGTCATCACTAGGAAGTCATTAGGTGACTTAGTCTCAGGTGGAATTCGTTTTCTCTCTCTACACTGGTTGTGATATAACCTCCACGTTGAAGTGTGTGGCTATAATTCATTTTTTAAATATATTTTATTGATTTTTTTTTTTTTACAGAGAGGAAGAGAGAGACCAAGGTACATGCCCCTGAGCAGAATCGAACCCGGGACCTTTCAGTCCACAGGCCGATGCTCTATCCATTGAGCCACACCAGTTTCTGCTATAATTCATTTTTAATCCTTTTATTCATTGATTTTTAGAGAGAGAGAAGGAGAAAAGAGAGCGAGAAAGAGAGATTCATTGATTTGCCTTAACTCGCAACCTTGGCATATTGGGATAATGCTCTAAC
The DNA here is from genome assembly GCA_963924515.1 of Vespertilio murinus. Lineage (NCBI taxonomy): Eukaryota > Metazoa > Chordata > Mammalia > Chiroptera > Vespertilionidae > Vespertilio > Vespertilio murinus. The sequence continues at coordinate 101,238,959 of OZ004710.1, forward strand.
CAGAGTCTATAATTCATTTTTTATTGCTGCATAATATTCTATCTTATGAGTATATCATTAGTATATGAGTGCCTTGGCCAGGGAGATCAGTTGGTTAGAGCGCTGTCCTGATACACCAAGGTTTCGGGTTCGATCCCTGCTCAGGGCACACATGAGAATTAACCGAGTGCATAAAGAAATGGAGCCACGGATCTCGCTCTCTGAAAAATCAATAAATAGAATTGAAAAAGCATACGAGTATGCCATGGTTTATGGACGCATTCTCAGTGTCAGTAGGCATTTGGGTTGTTTCCAGACTTTTCTTTCTTCCTTTTTTTTTTGCTCCTTCCACTTTTATATGATTACAAACAGCGCTGCTGTCATTTGTAATGAACTTGTGCCAGGTAGCATCTGAACAAAAGCTACGCTGTGGTGCAATACCCCAGGAGCGGGTCACAGGAGGGGTACATCACTTTAGACACTGCCGAAGTGTTCTTCAAAGTTATTTTGGCAATTGATTGCCAATCAGCAACGTATGAGTTTCCATTTTTTGCATGTCCATGCCAACATTGGGCATTATTAGACTTTTTGCCTTTTAAAAATTATATATTTTATTGACTTTGTACAGAGAGGAAGGGAGAGGGATAGAGAGTTAGAAACGTCGATGAGAGAGAAACATGGATCAGCTGCCTCCTGCACACCCCCCACTGGGGATGTGCCCACAACCAAGGTGCACACCCTTGACAGGAATCGAACCTGGGACCCTTCAATCCATAGGCCGACACTCTCTCCACTGAGCCAAACTGGTTAGGGCAAGACTTTTTGCCTTTTTAGCAACTTTTGGGCTGTGTTATGCATCGTACTTCACTTATATTTTATTTTTTAAATTATTTTTTTTAAATTAAGGTATATGTGTACATAGCTTACCATTGTCCCCTCTCACTGATATTTTAAATTTGCATTTTCCTGATCACTACTTAAGTTTATGTGTTTCATCTGTTTAGTATGAAACTGTTTTTGTTTCCTTTTTGTAAAATACTTGATCATGAGTTTTGCCTGTTTCTTATTGCTTTTATTTTTTATTTATTTATTTATTTTTTTAAATATATATTTTATTGATATTTTACATAGAGAAAGGGAGAGAGATTGAGAGCTAGAAACGTCGACGAGAGAGAAACATCGACCAGCTGCCTCTTGCACACCCCCTTCCAGGGATGTGCCCGCAACCAATGTACATGCCTTGACCGGAATCAAACCCGGGACCTTTCAGTCCGCAGACCGACGCTCTACCACTGAGCCAAACCGGTTTCGGCTCTTATTGCTTTTAAATGTTCTTTGAATACTGGATACTAACCCTTTATTTGATTTGTGTTGCAGGCATCTTCTCCCACTCTGGCTTACGTTTGGTTCTTATTTTTATTTTTAAATATATTTTATTGATTTTTCACAGAGAGGAAGAGAGAGGGATAGGGAGTTGGAAACATTGATGAGAAAGAATCATCCATCAGCTGCCTCCTGCACACCTCCTACTGGGGATGTGCCTGCAACCAAGGTACATGCCCTTGACTGGAATCGAACCCGGGACCCTTCAGTCCGCAGGTCGATGCTCTATCCACTGAGCCAAACCGGTTAGGACCCTCTTTTATTTCTTTAAACTGACTGAAATGATATCAAAACTGAAGTGCAAATTAGTCACTGGATAATTTATTCTACAGATAGACTTGCATACATGCCAAATGATATATGAACACCGTTATTCGTTCCAGCATCATTTATAAGAAACAAAAGATTGGAAACACCCCAAATGTTCACCAATTGAAGACTGGTTAAATATTGTACATTCACACAAAATGGCTTCAATGCGGAAGATGGGGGAGGGGGAGAGAAAACAGAAAACAGAAAAAAGAAAGAAAGGATGTTTTTAAGGGACTGATGTAGATCCAGATTCCCCAAAGCAAGGTGTGAAGTCTGCTACCTTTGGGGTAAAACAAATGGGCAACAGGGACCTATAAAATGCAAACATAGGTTCCCATTGTGCACAACATTAACATAGAAAAGTCTAGACTAGAGCGGTCTTCCCTGCCATTTCCAGAAGCCCGGGGCAAGTTCTGAATCACTAGGAAATTGCTATGTGGGGGGCTCTAGGGGTCTTAAGTGTGTCTGGAGATATCTGGGGGTCTCCAGTGGCCTTAGGGGTGCCTAGGTATGTGTGTGTGTGTGTGTGTGTATATATATATATATATATATATATATATATATATATATATAATGTATTTTATTGATTTTTTTACAGAGAGAAAGGGAGAGAGAGAGAGAGAGTTAGAAACATCGGATCAGCTGCCTCCTGCACACCCCCTCCTGGGAATGTGCCCGAACCCAAGGCACATGCCCTTGAGCGGAATCGAACCCGGGACCCTTCGGTCCGCAGGCCGATGCTCTCTCCACCCAGCCAAACCAGCCAGGGCTGCCTAGGTGTATGTGAGGAGCCCGGTGCCTTTGGAGACCCGGGTTGGGGGTGCCCGGCTGACGGCCGCCCTCTTCCCCCCCCCCTCTGTCTTTCCCGCAGGACCCCCGCGGCCTGGGCGAGGCGGGGGCCGGGCCGCGGCGCTTCCGGCGGGCGGCGCGCGGCGAGGCGGCGGCGGCGGCGCAGGAGCTGGCCCGCGCGCTCGCGCACCTGCTGGAGGCCGAGCGGCAGGAGCGGGCGCGCGCCGAGGCGCAGGAGGCCGAGGACCAGCAGGCGCGCGTCCTGGCGCAGCTGCTGCGGGCCTGGGGCGCCCCCCGCACCCCGGAGCCCGCCCCGGGCCCCGACGACGACCCGGACCCCGACGCGCCCGCCGCGCAGCTGGCCCGCGCCCTGCTCCGCGCGCGCCTCGACCCCGCCGCCCTGGCCGCGCAGCTGGGCCCCGCGGCCCGGCCCCGGCCCCCCATCTACGACGACGGCCCCGCGGGCCCCGAGGCCGAGGACGACGGCGACGACGCGTCTGATGTGGACCCCGAGCTGCTGAGGTGGCGGCCGCGGGGCCGGGCCGCACGTGGGCTCGGGGACCCTAGGAGGGAGCGGGGCGTGGGTGGCGTTGTCCCGCTGGGGGACTAGAAGCCTGTGTTTTTTTGGGGGGATCGTGGGGACGGGACAGTGGGGTGGCAGGGCCGTCTGGGTCCTAAGCCCCACGCCGTCCGCTCTGCGCCCCGCAGGTACCTGCTGGGGCGGATCCTCTCGGGGAGCCCGGACGCCGAGGGGGGCGCTGCCCAGCGCCGCCGCCTCCGCCGCGCCGCCGCCGCCGACCAGGACCTGGGCCCCGAGGTGCCGCCCGACGGGGTGCTGGGGGCCCTGCTGCGCGTGAAGCGCCTGGACACCCCCGCGCCCCTGGCGCGCCGCCTGCTGCCGCCCTGAGCCCCGCGGGGATCCTGCGGGCCCTCGGGTCCAGGGCCACCCCTCCCCCCGCTCGACGCCCCCACCCCTCTGGCGAGAGCCGCCCCGTTGCCGCCCGCTCCTCCCCCAACGCCCCGACGGCTCCTCAGCCGCTGGCTGGGCTGCTCCTCCGCCTGCGGGGACCATGGCCGCCCCTCCCCCGCCACCCGCGGGCCCCCACCCCCAGCCGTAGTTCCTGCCCTCAGAACGCCCCAAGATCGCCACCCCAACCCCTCAATAAATAAGATCTAAAGCAGCTATGCATTGTCTCCGTGTCAGTTTCTATGGGCTGGTGAGGGCCGCTCTTTTTGTCTTTATTATTGTTTAAATTTCTTTATTAAGGTCTCACATATTTGTCCTCATCCCCCATTCCCATCCCACCCCCCTGTTGTCGGTGACCACTGGTTGGGCTCATATGGATGCACACAGGTCCTTGGGCTGATCTCTCCCCTACATCCCCCTGAGGTCCCACAGTCTGACCCATGCCTCCTTTTTTATTTTTATTTTTTGATGGCCGCTCTTAAACCAGGAAGGGCGGCCCCCCACCTTGGTCTGACTCTTTAGAGACCCCTTCTATAGCCTGTGCCCCATTTCTTGGCCTCCCCCGGGCTTTGGTGCCACTTTCACGCTACCAGCATAAGAGAAGGGGAAGGGGCTGCAAAGCCTGGGCTCAGCGCCCCCCCCCGCCCCCCCCCAAACTGGCACGAACCAGCAGTCCCCGAACTCAGAATCTGGGCCTCGGGTCGTTAAAAAAACAACTGTTATTTGTCAAGGTAGAACGGTGGGACATATCTTACATTTGTTAGCTCGACTTGGAATGGTTTATCCCTCCACCTGCCTTTAATACATAGCCTCCTGTCATACAAGGGCAGGGGTTGTGTGTGTGTGTGTGTGTGTGTGTGTGTGTGTGTGTGTCTGCACCCGGAGCCCAGCCTGGCACACAGCGGCTTCCCCGCGTTTTCTGAATGAACGAGCTCTCACAACCCAGCTACCGTCTAACCAGTTCGCACCCACCCACATAATGCTCGGCTCGCAGGCAGCTTTGAAACCCGAGAACACCATTTATTTCATTTTCCACAACATCTCTGAACCGGACAAAACATAACCCACAGCAGCCTCCACATCGCCAAAAAGCCCCACCACCGAACGCAAACCCTCCCCAGAAGAGGGGGGGGTCCATCTATCCTAAATACACCCGGTGTCCACACAGCTAGTCTTGGGGTTCTCATTAGCAAGAAAGCATCCCGCCCTGGCCCCGGGGGGGACGGTCCACGTTTCTCGACCGGCACCTTCAGGCCACAGAGCAGCCGCAGTGGCACATGGTCTTCTGGTGGCGGGACTTACTCTCGGGCTCCTTGGCCACGGCCTCCTGCACCTTCTGGATCTCGTGGATGAGCAGGGCGAAGGCCTCCTCCACGCCCTGCCGCGTTTTGGCCGAGGTCTCCACGAAGGGCGCCCCCCAGCTCTTGGCCAGGGCCACGGCGGCGGCGTGGGCATCGCCCGCGGTGGTCACCAGGTCGCACTTGTTGCCCACGAGGACGAGGGGCCGGCTGTAGTGAGGGCCCCAGGTGGCCCGCATCTGCTGCAGCTGCGTGAGCGACGACGGGTCATCCAGGGCGAAGACGCCCAGCACGCCGTCCCCCGCCGCCAGGCACTGGTCGCGCAGGGCCTTGTGGGTGGGCTGCCCGGCCGTATCCAGCACGTTGAGGATGTAGCCGCCGTGGTCCAGGGTCACCTCCTTCCAGTAGGAATCCTGGATCGTGGGGTCGTGGTCTTCCACGAAGCACTGGTGGTTCAGCTGGATGGTGAGCGCGCTCTTGCCCACCCCGCTGGCGCCCACCACCACCGCCTTGTACTCGGGCAGCTGCTTGGCTCTGGAAGGCGCCGGCGCCTTGCGGCTCTCCTCCTGGGGGCCGGGGCTCCAGGTGCCCAGGCCCAGATCAAGCATGCTAGGCTTTTTGGGGCGCGCCATGCTCGGGGAAGAGATGCAGACAGCAGGCCCTGCGCCTGGGGAGAGAAGAAAGACAATAGGGGGGGCGGGGGCCGGGCCGAGGTAGTTTAGGTGAGGAGACCATGAGGACAAAGGGCAGCTGGGGTCACTGAGTCAACACTCACTGCGTGCCCGGCGTGTGCTAATCGCCGTCTCGTATGCTACACACATTATTTATATGATTTTTCTCCCGTTCCCTTCTGCCACAGAAAGCTCTGGGAAGGCAGGGGTTTTTTAAAAAACACAGCTTTGTTGAGATGATAGTTTTTAGACCAGCACGCTAACCTAGTTAAAGCGGACAATCAATGACTCGGTATATTCACGGAGCGGTTGCAGCCCTCAGCAATCTAATTTGGGAACATTTTCTTCACCCCCAAAGGGACCCCCCCCACACCCCAATTCCTTGTCCTGCCGCACCCCAGAGGGCTGGCAGGGATGTCGCTGGCTTGGCTTTGAGTTCGTAACCGTGGAACCCCAGCCCTGCGCGATGCCCGCCACACAGTATCCCTGCCTCCCCAGCCCTCCCCGGCGAGCATATGGTCTAAAAGGGGGGGGGAGACAATGAATCAAATAAATAAGCAAATTATGAGGTCTGTAAGCCGTTACCTAATGTTCAGTCTCTATTACCTATTCAACAGACCGCTGCCAGGAGCCCACTGTGTGGCAAGGTTGGGGGGGAGATAGACGACAACCCTTGGCCCTCAAGAGTGTGATGATGTAGTCAGGAAGACAGAAAACAACAGAGATATTTCAGCAACAGGTGTTAAGCATGCAGAGGTGCCTGGCTCATGTTAGCATTTCTGTTCTGATTCCGTTTGTTTTCATTCATTTCTGCCGGAGGCTCCTGGCACACCGGGCATGGGGACGGGGGCAGTGGGGTGGGGGGTGGGGATGGGGGCAGCGGGGGGTGGAGTGGCGGGGGGGGGGGCGGCCGTGAACAAAATAAAGTCCCCGCCCCGGGGAGGATTAGCGTCTAAAAGTGAGAAAGAGGCCGTAAACAAGATAAGTAAATTATCAAGCAATTAGAAGAGCATGGGCACACAGCGGGCGCCCAGTGAATGAGTGTTATCTATTAATAGCGAATCACCGTTAACTCATTCAATACACATCCCCAGCTCAGTCCGGTGTGTGGTCTCAGGAAATGCGTCTTAAGGCCGCTCTCCCGGGAAAGCCAGGAGCAGTGGCAGTTTAGGGGGGTAGATGTGTGTGTGTGTGTGTGTGTGTGTGTGTGTGTGTGTGTGTTGGGGGGGGGTGTTTGTGTTGAGTGTCGGAGCCAGAGGTCAGTGAGGTCCGGCTGTGTGGTCCTCAGCCCAGCCTGAGCGATCCCTGCAAAGTTATGGGATGTGCTGACCCGGAAAGGGGGCGTGGTGAGGAAAGAGTTAAACAGGAACGGGTTGGGGGTCCCCAACGTTGGGGAGACAGAAAGAGGGAGAAGCTGGGGCTCTGAGGACAAGCCGGGAGGAGGGGGTGCGGGCGGCGGAGGGGAGAGGAAAGGTGGGATCAGCAGGTGAAATTCAGAGGCCGGGAGGGGGGTCCGGGATGGCTCCCCGGGCAGAGGAAATCCGAGGGTTCCATTATGGGAGGTGGGGACCTTTGGGACGGGCTCTTCCCGCTTGGGAAGTCGCCATGGCTGTGACTGTGACCCTAAAAGCGCCAGGTATTATTTCCTGAGAAGCCAGCTACCTGCCGGCCGGGCCAGCGCCCAGTGCTGGCACCCTGGCGAGGAGCCGCTCTGAGGATGGGGAGCAGCAAGGGGGGCCCGGAGGGGCCGGAGGTCCCCAGGCCCCCAGAGACCGACGGAAGGCAGGCCTCACCTTCGCAGCCACTTGCTGCGCCAAGTGCTACTGGAGTGTCATTAGGGGGTTCTTCAGACCCGGAGACCCCCTCCCCCACCCACCGCACCCCGCCCCCACCCCGCTGCCGGGACCGCATCCTTTGTGTGTCCTTTGTGTTCGCCCAACTACCTGTGGGGGGTGGGCCGGGGGCGGCAGAGTCAGGGGGAGTGGGGGGTGGGGGGACCACCCCAATGGAGCCCTTACCAGCCCCCTTGCAGGGCTAGCCCGGGACCCTCCACCGTGCTTCCCGGGACGAAGCCAGGTGCAGTGCGGAGTTTGGGGCAGGGAGGCGTGACTCCCCAAATTTACCCTAAAGCCCTGACCCGGTGCTCGGTCCGGGCCCTCTGGGCCAGTTCCTCCTCAGGCGGGAGGAACCCCCACCCTGAGGCTGGGTCTGCGGGTCCGCAGTCCGCTTCCCGCCTGCGCGGGCCCGGCCCGGCCCGGCCTCCACTAAGCCGAGGCGGGAGGGCCGGGATGTGGCGCCCCCTCGCCCCCCAGGAGAAGCGGCAGAAGAGGAAGGGTCCCCATAAAACACACCTCCAGCCCTCGGGGAAGAGCCCCCCCAGGTCGGGGCTGGGCTGGGCTCACCTCGGTCCGGGAGAGGAGTTGGCGCTGGGACCTGGGACCCGAACTCGCCGCAGCTCTGACAGGACGGGCAGTGCGAGGTGCAGCACTAACCCCGGAGCCGAGAGCGGGGGGCGGGGGATACGCATGCGCCTGGCCCGCCCTCGGGCCCCTCCACCGGCAGCTCCCCTCCCCTCCCCTCCCCTCCCGCCCCCCGCCCGGAGTGAGCGGGTGAGCGCAGGTCTTGCCCCTGCCGGCCGGTGCGCCGAGGAAGTCCCATTGGGGTGCACTGGGGTGCGCTGCCCGCTGCCCCAGGCCCCAGGCCAGACCTCGCCCGCCGCTCGCCCGTGCCCTCTGCGTGGGGCTGCGCCTCGCCCTTACCTTGCCCGGATCAGGGCTGCGGTTTGGGGGGTTAGTGTATTTGGGATGGCGGATTGGGCTTTTGAGTTGAGTGGCTAGGCTTGGGGAGTGTTTTGGGAGGGCCTCGTGAGGCCGCGGGGCCCGCAGGCTCTCTGGGCGGCTTGGGAGAGAGGGCAGTCTGTCCCCGGAGGGAACGAGGGCCAGAGCGTCCCGTCTGTGCCTGGAGGGAGAGAGTGGCAGAGGGGTGGTTATTCTGTCAGGGGAACAGAACCTGGCATGAGGTAGCCACGTGCCGAGGCTAAAACATCCCCCAGACTCCCTTGCAGCTACCACAGTCACAGTTCTGACCAATGAGACATAAGCAGGGGTTTGGAGGGGGCACCCAGAATGTTCCTTAACGGAAGAACTGAGCTAGCCACAGCTCCCTTCCCCTTCCTCTTGACTGGGCGGGGCTCTGGTGATCATTTGGGGGCCATAATGTGGCCATGAAGAAAAGTCCAGAAAACTTCAACCTTGGACTTGAGTTGCCAGATTCTCATGTGGGAGAAATAAAACCTCCAAACTACCCTCCAGTTCTCAGCCCCGGGTCCACAGTAGGTACTCCTTCCTCCAAGAAGCCACTACCCATGATTACAAAATTTGAGTATGTTAAACCTGGACACGCCCCTCATCCATAAAACTAACCCCGGCTATTTCTAAGGTGCTGTTTCCTCACGGATTTTGCCATTTAATCTATAGCGGAGCCAAACTGCGGGGAGTTGACCTGACACCCATGTCCTGTTGGCCAGGAGTGTGGGGTTCTCCTCCCACTCGTGATTAAAAGGCTTTCTCCCCCTGGTCAGTGTGGCTCAGTGGGTTGAACTTCGTTCTGTGCACTGAAAGGTTGCGGGTTCAATTCCTGGTCAGGGCATGTGACTGGGTTGTGTGCCTGATGCCCCACAGGGGCATGCATGAGGCATCCGATCGATGTTTCTCTCTCTCCCTTCCTTGTTCTCTAAAAAGCAATGAAAACAGTCAATAAAAACGGCTTGCTCCAGGTTTTGTAACAGCTTGAATTTTATTACATATGCAACCCCACTCTACCTGCCCCTTGCTCCCCACTCCAAAGTATCATCTTCTTGATATCAGCCCCTCCTGAGGCAACTAAGCTATCCCATTCTTTCTGGGGCAGAACAGATGGCAGCCCCTACCTAGAACAGTCAGTGGGCAGGGGGAGAGCTACAATTAACCATCACAGCCCTCTTAACAGGTATTTAAACTTCAATCAGCACCCTTGGGGGGTCGGGGGGGTTTCAGGAAGGGTGAATGACGCTGCCCCTCGTCCAAGGTACAAGTTGGAATGAACTAGCTGGTCTATCTTGGGCCTCAGGAGGCGGAGCAGAGGAGCACGCTCTGGGAGTTAGTGTGAGTGGGGCATGTCTTGCCCAAACTTGTTCTGGTGGGCGACGTTCTTCACCTCTAGGAGGGTCTGAGGAGGAGGCAAGAGAGGGTTGGGAAGAGAGTGAGGACCCCCTCTCCCTCAGCCGGAGGCTGCCCCACTCCAGCCCGCAACCACCCTGTCTCCTGGACCAGCCCCATGCAGAAGGGCCTCCACCGCCCCCTCATCTGATCACAGAGGGGGCGTGTGCGGCGGGAGTGGTGTGCACAGCACAGGCTCCTGCCTGGGGCTCACCTGGTGGTGAACATAGGCGTGACACGGGTAACACCAGGTAGACAGGTCAGTGTAGCTGAGGACCAGTGGGTGTCCCGAGCTTTCGTGGTGCCGGAGCATGTGGGCATTGATATAACGGCTGCAGTAGACCTGAGGGTAGGGAGTGGACGGTGGGCAGGGATAGGCACCCACCTGTGGTTTGCTCCTGGGCCAGCCCCAGCCCCAGCCCCAGCCCCATCCTCCGCTGCATACCTCATAGCAGGACAGACACACCCAGTTCTCCTGAGGTGCTCCACAGTCCTGACAAGGCTGGGTCACATCCAAGCCTGCTTCAGGAATGGGGCGTACGGCCACCAAATGGGGACACCAGAGCAGTGGCGCCACAGCATAAAACATGGCCTGGGGGGGGGGGGAACATGGCCCAGGTGGGTAAAACGGAGTAAGCTAGGGCTTATCTCCCCGCTATATGTCCCTGCGTCACAGGCTCCCACCTGGAGGCACACATGGGGAAGAGAAGGAAGCCACGGTTCCGTCCCCTCCCTGAGCTCACCTGGTCAATGTTCCCAAAGGCCTGTATTGGCACCGAGTGATCTATGTCTCGACCTCCAGCTGCCTCTAGTAGCCCGTCCTCTTCTGGGGCCTCAGACTCCGGGGCCTCCTGGATGCACAGAGGCAAGAGATGTGTCTGAGAGCCCCGATTCTTGTCCCCTCCTTCCCCCCACCTGCGTGTGCCGGTGGCCTTACCTGAGCCTTGTCGTCTAGCTCCAAGGTCCTGAAATTCCCAATCAGCGAACTGAGGGATGTCTGGGAGGTGGCTCCTTGCACAGGTGAGGTAGGAGGAGTCTGGTTGTCAGTGCTTGAGGCTTCAGGGGTCTGGACCAGCGTGGCTCCCCCCACAGCCTCCTCTGGGGTGGTCTGGCCCAGCGGGGCTCCCCCCGCGGCTGCCTCTGAGGTAGTCTGGTTCAGCGTGGCTGCCTCGGGGGTGGTCTGGTCCAGCACAGCTTCCCCCGCGGCTGCCTCCGAGGGCTGGTCCTGAGTGAGCTCCACAACAGCTGGAGCGGACTCTTGCACAGATGATGCTGGTGTGGCCTTCCCCAGGCTTTCATCCAGAAGGTTCTCTTCTAGCACGATCAGCTTCTTAGCTGACTCAGGATTGGCTGCTTGGGGTGCCTCCTTGGGGATCGGCTTAGACCTGAAGGATTCTTCCTTGTCTTCGGTCTCTGAAACCATGGAGGGGGAGGGCCATCCTTGAGTGTGGGTGCTGTCCCCTCTCCTGCCTCTAATCCCTGCCCCCCGAGCCCCGCATTGTCCCGTTCCCCATGCCCACTCACTCGTGGTCCGCAAGCTGCGCCAGTATCTGCGATGGGCTAGGATGGTATCAGTGATGGAATCCAGGGCCCCTAGCAGTGGGGGCCGGGACAGGGTCAGCACGGGTGGCGGGTCCCCAAGGAGGGTGCGGGTACAGCAAGCCATGGACTCGGAGATGGACGCCAGGTTATAGCCACCCTTTTTAAGGAGAAAGAGAGTGGAAGGCATGACGGAATGGCCTCAGGGAATTTGGGAGGCAAGATGGCCTGCTTCCCAATCCCGCCTCGGGGCCCTGCAAGCCTAGAAGGTGGCGACTGGGACAAGTGAACAGAACCCACATTTGTCAGATGGCAGTGCCCACTGTGTGAGGTGGTTGTTGAGGGGGATAAACTGTGATGTGAAGTGCAAGATAATACCAACCACCACAATAATGCTGATGGAAGCATCAGTAGTGGCTGCTGTTCACTAAGTACTTGCTGCATGCCAGGCCCTATTCTAGGGATCTTATGCTATTTACTCAGTCCTCAAAGCACACATGCTCAATCTGTGTAGGAATGTGTCTTCACAGTACAGGAACCCACAGACGCCCCTGCCCCAAATCTAGCACAGGAACAACTGGTCTTTGTCCCCACATGAACCCCTGTCCTGACCCGGTATGGGACCCCTTTTCCCATACTCTCTAGGAAACCCAGTCTCTGCTGCTATCACAGATAAAGACACTGAGGCTCAGAGTGCGTAGATGACTTGTCTGAGGCTCTAAGAGCGGAGAAGAGGCAGGGCTGGGCTCAGAACCTATGCTGTCTGGTCTCAACCATCACCCTGCAGGGCCACAGGCAGCCTGGGCACACTGGGACCTTTTACTAGCCTCTGGGACTTACTGTCTTCATCTGTGAAGTAGTGAAAACAAGCACGTAAGATTGCTAGTGTATTAACAGTGCACAATCACCAGAAGCTGTAGCACTTCTACAGTGCTCACCGTATGCCAGCACTCTTCCACGATCAGCCAGCCCCCTCTTACGGATGAGGAGACTGAGGCCCAGGGCGTGGGAACACGGAATCACGCACAAAAAGTCAGTGAATTTATTTTATCTCAGGAACTTGATAAGAGATAGTTCAAGTAGTGGTGAAAAGGACAGGCTCTGGGGGCAGGCTGCTTGGATTCGAGCCCTGGCTCTGCCACTATTAAATGTGTGGCTTCTGGCTAGTCACTATAATCTCTCCGTGCCTCAGTTTCCCCGATCTTGAGAGAGGAAAATGACGAGGTCAGTGGACCTCACCTCAGAAGGCTGCTTTGTCAATGAATTAATAATGCCTGGAAAGTGTCAGAAGGGTGTATTGCACATAGTGAGTGCTCAATGCCCCAGTATGTGCCAACAATGCCAGGTGGGGGCACTCCAAGGAGATTTTAGGAAATCGCCCCCGGTGTTGCAGCCAGCTGGCAGCAAGGGCAGGACCCCAAGTCTTCCCCACCACCCCGCAGTGGAAGGAGGGACCAAGGGGGTTACCTCTAGGATTAGGATAATTCGGCCACTGGCAAGGCCCATCAGCAGGTGAGTGAGGTGGGCATAGCCCTCAGGTGACAGATGGCAGCCCCCCAGCGGGTCTCCCCATGCCGCATCAAAGCCAGCTGAGACCAGCACCAGTTCTGGGTTAAACTGAGGTAGGGAGAGAAGAAACACATGGACGTGAGAGGAGGCGGGCTTGGGTATAGAGTAGGCAAGGTAGATCCAGAGACACTGAGACATGGGAATTGGAGGCTGGGAAACAAGGGATCAGAGCCCTGAAACCAGGAAGGGAAGACGTAGCGACACAAGACAGAGAGACGTGGAGAAGATGGACAGTTAAGGACACATCAGACTCAGATTTAGACACGAAAACACTGGAATGGGCAGACGGGGACTAGAGGCAGAGTCCTGAGACGTGAAGATTCAGCCATCAAGAAATGGTGACATGGAACACAGAGAGACACAGATATGTCCTCATACACATGCCCAAGGGTGAAAGAGATACGTGCTCCTCTCCCTGGGTCAAACATGTGATACATGTGCAGAAGTTACAAGGTTTTATATATATATGGTGCCAAAGAGAAGTGCATATGTACTCCCATCACAGAAAATGACAATCAAATGCCACGCACAGAAGATGGTCACCTTTGGATGGGACTGCACGTCCTACTAGTCATACACACAGTTTTTCATAGAGGGGACAGTAATCCAGTCACCCCTGCACAGACACAATTGTACATGTGCCATCACTACATGGTAACAACAGTCTCACACACACACGCGCGCACATGCGCGCACACACACACACAGTTGGTCACTTACACATAGTCACACACGATTTCAGTTACACACACGCAGAAGGTAGTCACAGCCACTGTGCATCAGACACACGCACACATGTGAACATGTGCATCTGCACAGAGGTCAGAGATGATGCATGTATCAGCCTTCTGAGTTAGCCACACACATACAGTCTGCCAAAGACAGACACACAGTTTACACATGGAAAAGGTAGTTACCTACAGCCACTCATGCAGAACCAGGAAAATCTACACAGGCCACCTCCAGTGAGAGACAGACACACACAAACAGCCAGAAAGATGACTGTCACACACAGCCTTCCACGTGCAGAAAGTCACAAACCAGCTGTCACAGAAAGAGCACGCATGACCCAGAAGTGGTAGAAACAGCCGCTTGTGCAGTATCTCACATGTACTCAAACCCCTCCCCAGTTTGCACATGCAGTTCTACAGAGACAGCAGTCACTTGGGGCCACCGTCACATACAGACAGCCGCTGGTGATGGTGTACACACAGCACGCACCCCAGCGAGGCCCTCACAGTTGCGCACAGAGAAGGCCGTCACATATGCAAAGGCCATCACAGCCACTCCCCCGCCCCCTTGCTGTTTGTCCCACGGGATCAGTCACCGGAAGTCAGACACATGTGCACTCACTGCTGCCCACACAGCCGTGCCACATCCATCCTGAAGCGTACCTCATAGGCAATGGGCAGCACCAGACGATGCCAGGCAGCCAGGTACTCAGAGTCCCCCATGCGAGGCCCATTCCAGGCCACGTTGACGGTGAAGCCTGTGCCTGCGGCCCGGCCCACCTGGCTGGGGGCGCCCTCATCCCCCATGGGAAAGAAGGTGCCATAATCATAGCGGTGCAGGGAGACGTAGAGCACACTGCCAGAGACAGGGTGGGGAGGGGCCCATGCCTGGTTAGCAGCCTGGCACCCCTGAAGCGTGGCGCACCCACCTCCCTGGCCGCACCTACCCCCTGGCCCAGCCCCTCACCTGGGGTCCTCCTCAAATATGTGCTGAGTCCCATTGCCGTGGTGGACATCCCAGTCTATGATCAGGATCCTGGGGACCGAGAGCCCGTCAGTTACCCAGGACACTGGCGCCCGGAGAAGGCAGGGCAGCCCCGGACCTGTCTCAGGGGCATACACTGCGGGTGGCCAGACACTGAGTCCCCAGGGAAAGTGTTGGGTGGCAAGTCTGTGGTTCCTATCGAAGCAAGGATGAGAGCCGAGGCCGGGTCCCGAACCCAGGCCCTATGTGGGTCAGCATGGGGCTTGGACCCGGGGTCTGTTGGGATAGTTATCAGGGACCAGAAGTGCTGGGAAGGGACCCTGGATCCTGTTTCGGATCACCTGGATACCACAATGTTGGGGTCTTCCCAAGGAGGCACTGAGAGGCTAGACCCTTGGATATTGCTGGGCAAGTCCTGGGGGCTGCTGAGTCAGCACTGAGCTGGGGGGCGGGGGGGTTAGGGAGCCCTCACCGCAGTGGATGCCCACTGATGGCCTGGGCATGGCGAGCAGCCACAGCCACAGAGTTGAAAAAGCAGAAACCACAAGCAGCATCCTGCTCTGCGTGGTGTCCCGGAGGACGCACCAGGGCGACGCCATTCAGAACCTGGGAGGAGGGAGCAGGGAGCCAAGATCAAACCGCTGCCCTCACTGCTTTCCTGCTCCGCGTCCCCTTGCTTGTTCGCTCCCCTCCCTCCCACTACCCGCGGCCAGGGCCCGGTCCTGCAGCCACAGCCCCGGCTGCACTTCCCAGTGAGCAGGGCTCTCCTCCTCACCCCCCCTCCTCAGAGAAGCCCCTCTCCCTCCCCCAGGCCCGCCCCTCCCAGCCAGAGCCCCCGCCCAAAGCAGCCATACCTCTCCGGCCAGCACCGCCTCCACAAGGCAGCATGTGGAACCAGTGGCCAGCTGGGCACTGGCGAAGGTGCTGGGGCAGATGTAGATGGAGTCAAAGCTGGCACTCTCACGGTACAGCTCCCGGGTTCTCATCTTCTCTGTGGCCCGGAGACGAGCCACATACTCGGCACTGGAGGCACAGAGCGGGCGTCAGGAATAGCCACGCGGTTCGGCCCCCTCCAAGGCCCCTCTTGCGACCCCCGGCAGCAACTCATACCCAGGCTCCGGCTCCCAGGCGGCACGTGTGCACCGAGGCCCCCCCCCCGCCCCCCCCAGGCACGAGAGTCTGACCTATGGCAGGTGAGCAGCTCGGCGTCCGTGGCAGGACGTGCGGGCAGCAGGAGGCAGCGCCCCGCGAGGCCCAGCTCCTCCAGGCGGCACATGATCCGGGAGATCCGCTGGGGCACCTCGGGGTGTTGGCTGGGAGGCGGGGACAGGGCGGGGCTTACTGCCTGGGGAGGGAAACCCCGCCCGCTCACACCCAGCCCAGCGCCCCAGGCGCTCGCTCACTTGTCCCACATGTTGTAGTGATCCATCATCCGCTGGTCATAGACCAGCCCCGTGCGGGTCTGAAATATTGGCCACATGGGTATGGGGAGCGCAGGCGGTGGCCATGTTCCCTCCTCTTCCTCCTCCTCATTGTCTCCATCCTCGTTGTCCTCCTGCACAGATTCACCTGCAAGGGGAGAGGACACTCATCCTACTCTTCCGCCCTGGTCATGTGATACTCAGTAGCTCAGTTTACTCAGACGTACAAAGGGGTGGGAGGCCTGAAGCCAGGGCCTAGTGAGGGAGACTGACCCTCTCCCACCACGGCAGCCCGGCAGCCCGGCAAGCCAGAGCAGGTTCTAGAAGACAGTCTTACCCTACGGCTCATTCCATCCCTGACCCGCCCCCCCCATTAAACCTGCTCCCTGCCTCCTACCTGATCTCACAAGGATCTCCCAGAAGGGCGCCAGGGCTTCCAGAGTGCAGGCCAGCGATGCCTGGGCGCTGGAGGGCGGGGGAAGGAAGGAGTGACCAGACAGCCCCACGGTGGGCAGCGAGGGTCCCATCTTCTCCCCCTACCACCCGGGCTTACCTCCGGCAGGGGGCCCCGGGGTACTCGAGCATGGGGCAGGGGTCACCCAGAAGGGTGTGTAGTGTGGCGCTGACTCCCTCAGCCAGGGAGCGAAGGTTGTAGCCACCCTGGGAGAATAGGGTGAGCGGGTGAGGGGAGAACCAGACGTTACCAGGGCAGAGTAGTAGTCACATGACCACCAGGGCGCTAACTACATGTTGAGCAACAAAGAATTCGGAAGGCGACTTCCTTTCACCCACTAAATCGTGCTATGACGTGACCACTGCTGGAATCACACCAGCGCAGTGACTTAGGCGAGGCTGTCCAGATAGGAAGCGGAAAGGCTGGGACAGGAGCTCGCGCTGGACCGGCAAGCTTTGTGATTGTGTCCTCTGGGATTTACGGGCTCAGAGATGGAAGTGAGTCACTCACCTCCAGAGACAGGATCAGCCTGCCTCCTGCCAGACCCATGAGCAGATGGGTGAGCTGGGCAAACCCTGCTGGAGTGGCGGCCATTTCGCCCTGGGGAGACATGGAGGGTCAGTCTGGCTCCGAGCAGCCCCCTTCCGCCCACCTGCCATTCCAGAGAGCCCGCCTTACCTTGGGGTCCCCTTGGAGGGCATCAAATCCGGCGGCCACCAGGACCAGCTGGGGCTGGAACTGGGGGGGAAAGGACTGCATGAGGCCACCTGTCCTCATGGCCCACCCCTCACTGTCACCCTGCACCAAACATCCCAGACCCCCGGACCTCAAGGGCGACCGGCAGCAGGATTTGCAGGAAAGCAGCGATGTAGTCGGCGTCTCGCATCCCAACCTGCGGGCAGAGGCGCACGGTGGTGAGATGGGACGTACTGCCCTCCGCCTTGAGCCCAGGGGTGAGCTGCACTGAGGGCAACAGGTGGGCAGACACTGACCTGGTTCCAAGGCACATTGATGGTGTATCCCTGGCCTTGGCCAAAACCGGTGGTGGACCAGTTAGAGGCCTTCAGGTGGGGCCAGAACCGACCCTGCTCATAGCGGTGGATGGAAAAATAGAGCACGCTGGGGGCAGAGAGAAAGAGATCGGGGGATTGAGGAGTCAGTGCACCAGCACTCCCAAAATACAGCTACCACAGCTGGTTCAACCACTCATCCATTTTCTCATTATTTTCCCTATGAAATCTTTAATTCAAAGTCATTCATTTTTTCATGTTTACCCATTTCATCACTCATTCATTTCATCTCTTACTGGAACTCCTCCCTCGGCAAACACTGCTGCCCCCTCAGTGCCCACCCAGGTCTTGCTCAGAGGTCCTGAGAGTGAGTGGCTGCTCTGTCCTTAGCCCATGGGGACACTAGATCATGTCCCTGTGTCCAAGGTGGGTGGGGCACAGGAGGACACAGGAGGACAAGCCCTGTGACTTCGGGAGGCCCATCTGGTGGGAGCCAGCTAGGGCTGCCCAGGGCAGCAGGCCAGGCTGGGGAGCTGGGTGTTCTCCTGACTAAAGCGGAGGCTGGGAAGTTGTGTGTGTGGAACTGGAGTGGGGGTGCTGGCTAGGGCTCTAGGAGGCCAGTGAGGGGACAATTCCCTCTTCACAATACCTCACGGCCACCTCTAGTACTTCTTTTATTGTGGAGGTGAGAAACAGAGCACTCGGAGCAGTGAGGGGGATTGCCACACAGAACAGATATTGAAAAGACACAATGGTCCCTCCAGCGGGCCGTGGGAGGGCTTAATCCTGATTGAGGCCATCCAAATGAATACTCTCTTATCCATCCATCCATCCATCCATCCATCGGTTCATCGCTCCCTGCCTTGTTCCAGGAAGGATTTAAGGCAGCTTTCTTCCCTTTTTAGGGACATGCATGCCAGTCCCATTTTAATGAATGTTAACAATGTAGTCGTACAATTTAATAAAATTGACAAAAAAAAGATTTATGAAATTCAGAAAAATGTATTGGGATTAGGGAAATTTAGATGAAAGCTCTGGTATTGATTAGGTGGGGAAAGGATTCGGTTTTATTTTATTTTTACTCTGATAGGTAAATACCAGTTCTAAACTTTTTTTTTTACTAAGTTAGCCATTGAAGGGAGAGGAATACACCACAGAACATGAAGATTATTATCAGGGGAGAAAATAATGAAAGAAAAGATTTGAAGAAAGGCAGCTCCACAAGAGAGCCACCAGAATTAAGAGAACTGACACTCAGTAAACTAAGCTTATAAAGCACACAGAAGGAAGTTTTAAAATAAGTTTGACTGGCCCTGGCGGGTAGCTCAGTTGTTTGGAGCATCATCCTGATATGCCAAGGTTGCGGGTTCGATCCCCAGGTAGTACACATATAAGAATCAACTAATGAATGCATATATAAGTGGAAACACAGATCAATATTTCCCTCTCTCCCATCCTTCCTCTCTCTCTAAAAGTCAATAAATAAAAAAGAATCAACCAATGAATGCATAATTAAGTGGAACAACAAATCAATGTCTCCTTCCCTCCCCACTTTTTTCTTTCCTCTCTCTCTTCAAATAAATAAAAAAAAATTAAAGTAAAGAAAGTAAGTCTCACTCCCAGTGAAGGAAAGATGAACTGATAGCACAGTTTACCTCCCCGCTCTGCTCCGATCCCAGTCAAAGGACATTAAAGGAATGTTAAACAAGTATCCACCCAGAAAGACAGAAGGGGAGAAAGGACTCAGACAATAAGAGACTTCAACAAATCCCTGGAAAGCACTTTGAGGCTCCGGGGGCCCAAGGGATGACCTGGGGTTTCCCTTCTGGAGAAATCAAGCACAGTTCCAGGTCACTGCACACAAAATCAGTCCTGAATAAGCAGCTCACCCAATGGCCCATTCACTAAGTTTACTTCTTTCTTTTAACTACTTCGCTTTAATTTTCCTTGTCTTCATAATGGTCTTTTAAGGACTGTCCAACTTGTCTCCACCCCAAAACCCTGCTGTTGGAGGAGTTAAGAGACAGAGAGATGGGGAGAAGGGAGACTGAAGGGCATGGGTAAATTCTTGCTCATTTGTACAAACCAGATTACTCAGAAAGAAATGAAAATCACACTGACATCAGATGTCTGTCAGCCACACCGAATGCTGGAAAATAATAAAGCAATGTCTACAGACAGCCAATCTAGATTAGACAGTGGCCATGGGAGCTCAGGATCTACGGGGAGAAGTGGATTCTAAACAGTCTGTTGGACAGAAGACTAGATAAACAAAAATTACTTAGTAGTGTCTCCTACCGAGAAGGACTAGTTAAATCACTTTCTGCTGGAAGGGTAAGCTGCTGCTCTTTCTGGAGGAAAATCCGGCAGCAGATCCCAGACTTTAAAGCATGCCAGCCCTCTGACCCAGTAACCCATGACAGGAAATTCATCCTATAGATATACTCAGAGAAGTGTAAAATTAAATATTCACCATACTATTCACTGTAGAATTGCAATAGCAAAACCGGGAAGCATCGTAAATGCCCCGGAGTTAAATGACCAGAGGTACAGCCATACCATGGGACACTGTACAGCCCTTACGAAGGAGGAGGTTCTTTTTAGAAGTATTAACATGGAGCGGTGTCTACCGCATGCTGTTAAATGCGAAAAGCAAACTGCCACAGACCATGTAGAGCAAGCGTGTCAAACTCGCAGCCCACAATGAATATTTTTGTGGCCCAGCCAATATAACAGCATGTAAGAAACGTTTTAATAAAAATTTTGTAACTTATTTAAAATATCCTGTTATACATAATTATTAATAACAAACTACAGTGTTCAATAATGACTGATTACTATAATCGTGTTGCATTCTTTTCCCTTATGTGCAGGCGCACCATTTTTTCTCCACTAATACTAACAAGCGGCTATTTTAGCAGCCGGTTGCCACGTTAGTCTTGTACTGACTTGGGCGGTGTGCACAACAGGAAATATTTTGCTTTCGGAGAACAAGAAAAACAGTTTTGTTTGCGTTACGCTTCTAAATTTGTGCAGTTATTCAGTGTCTGGTAAGTTAATGTTCAAGAAAAAATATTACTTTTTATTAAAATGTTCTATTATTTTATGTTAATGATGACTCATTTATTTCAGCCCTTTGTATTCAGCATGTCTCTACAGAAATAAACCTGTTTCTATGAAAATGGAAGCTTTTGTTTTGTAAACTTAAACCTTGTTTATTTGGCCCATTAGCCTTTGAATCTGACACGCTTGATGTAGAGGATTACCCCATTAGGCAGTGTATTAATAATAATGATAATGCACATATACCTTAATAAAAAAATAAAATAAAATAAAATAAAAGGTTTATCATGAAAAGGTAAAAAAAATAATGATAATGAATATTTATACATATATATGATAAATTCCATAAGGATATAACATAAACTATCAACAATTACTTTTGAGGCGATAGAAATTATAGGAGTCACCGCTACAGACAGTTCTGTATTATTTTTTATAAAAATTTAAAATTGATTTTAGAGAAAGGAAGAGAGAGAAATACCAATGTGAGAAATATCAATTGGCCGCCTCCCAAATGCACCCTGACCAGAGGTATGTGCCCTGACCAGGAATCAAACCCATACCCCTGTGGTGTATGGCACGATGCTCCAACCAACTGAGCCACACCAGCTGGGGCTTCTTTTTTTTAAATTGTATTTTATTGGTTTTAGAGAGAGAGGAAGGGAGAGAGATAGAGATTGAAACATCGGCCAGCTGCCTCCTGCAACCCAGGCATGTGCCCTGACTGGGGATCGAACTAGTGACCTCTTGGTTCATGGGTCAATGCTAAACCACTCAGTCACACCAGCTGGGCTGATTTAATTTTTTAAATAAATAATTTGTAGTAATCATAATTTTAAAAAAATGATGTAGTAATTTGAGGTTCACTCCAGCTCCAGGGCAAATTGGTAAGCAAGATCTCTAAATGTTTGTGGAAGCAAATCTCATCTCTTCCCATTCTTCTCTGTGTGAACCTGTAAGCCTCAGTTCGCCCATCTGTAAAATGGGGAACTCAGTGAAATCAGAGAGCAGCACAGAACCTGGTCCCAGTGTAATGTGAATGCCTCCCCTCCCCTCCTGACCCCTCTGGTTGGGCCTCTAAGGGCAGGGGGGCGGGTATTTGGGAATCTAGCATCTGAGGTGGCATGTGGGGGCATACCTGGGGTCCTGGTCAAAGGTAAACTGTGTCCCTTGACCATGGTGCACGTCCCAATCCACGATAAGTACCCTGTGAACGGAAGGGGGGGGGCGCTGTTTAAGAAAATCCAGGTGCACCTGGGGGAAATGCCCACACCAGGCTACCCCACCCGTGCCACCCCCATCCCCGTTACCCCGCTATTTGCTGCTGACCTCTGAATGCCATGCTTCTGCTGAGCATAGCGAGCAGCCACGGCCACGTGGTTGAACATGCAATATCCATCCATAAGGCTGTGCTGGGCGTGGTGTCCAGGAGGCCTAGGCGGGACAGGGAAAGCCACAGATTGGGGTTCCCCCTTGCTCTCTAATCCTGTTAGACCACCACCCCCCGCCCCAGGGCTGATGCCTGACAATCTGCCAGGAACTGAGTAACTAGGGCCCTTAGACTCTCACCCCCCAGTTTACTGCTCTCTCTTGGAAGGAAACTTGATAATGTTCCTTAAAATTATCAGTGTCTACACCCTCACACCCAGTCATCTTGCTCCTGGGGACTTAGCCCGCAGCCTATATAGCAAAAAGGATAAAATCACATGCTTATAAACGGACAACAATATTTGGGCAGCATTTTTTGGAAAGAGTGAAATGATTGGGGAGCACCAAAATGCCCACAGTAGGGAGCTGGTTACCTCGCTGGGGCACATGGCATTCTACATGGGCCTGAGCTGCACAGTTAGAGAAAAGCTTTTTGAAATGTCTAAGTGGAAACTGCGTGGAATGGAAGGGAGCATCTTGAATGCTGGAGCCCTCCCCTGAAAGAGGGGAGGACGGAGAAAGGCGCCATCTTCTGCCTTTCATCAGCTCCTGGGGTGCCAACAATGATAAGCTGTACTGTGATTTTACATGCCAACAACAAAGCAGAAAATGCTGCCAACTGAATTCTAAGATGCCACTGTTTACAAGATGCATCTGAATTTCAAGATGTTACCAATATGAAAAATACGCATCTCAGAATCAACGAAATATGGTATTTACTCCATGAGAACGCAGGCTATTTCTGGGGCACACATGAGTTCCTGGTTACAGTGACTACCTCGAGGAGAGGAAGCATGTGTCTGGGGGGCGGGGTGGGAGGGAGGCTTTTTCTTATACTCCCATTTGCATTTTAAGTACGCAAATACCCTACTCATTACAAATATACTACCCATTATCGATACATTTTACAACTGACAGAAGACATTTTTTTTTTTTATCGTAGAGACCCAAATGCTGGCAGGTCCTACCTGACAATAGCCATGCCATTCCTGATCTCAGCCCCCAGGACCGCATCCACCAGCCTGAGGACGGAGCCCGAGGCCAGGCAGGCACAGGTGTACGAGTTCTGGAGAGACAGCGGGGAGACCAGCCCCGTCCACTCAGCTGCTTCCCCTGGGGTGGGGATGGGCACCCCCAGGATTGCCACCACCCTCTGCCCTCACAGCGCTCATCCCTACCGGATGCAGATAAACTGAGTCATAGGTGTCCGCGAGGCCTCGCAGCTCTCCCTCATTCATATATTGAGTTGTCTCCATCAGGTCTATGTACTCCAGGCTGGCGATACAGACAAGGGAAGATGAGATTCAAGGGCCCGCCCCCCTCCTTGGCCCTGAGCTGGGGCCCCCTCCCCCCCCCCAGCTAAGCCCTTTACGCACCAGACCCCTGGACGAGCCAGACTTCCTCAATTAAAAGCTGTTTACATACCAGATTGTAATGAGAACAATAGCTCATCGGGCTGATGAGATGTTAGGCACCATGCTATGCACGCAACATACGTCAAACCCTCCTGAGGAACTTGCATTCACTAGTCCCCCAGTTCCTGGCTATGCCGATGAGGCTCAGAGAAGTTCAGCGACTTGCCCAAAGCCACAGAGCCCGTGAGCTTCCTCCCCAAAGCATCCAGGCTGCCTGTGGGCCCAGGGTGGCCCCTCCCCTCCCTACAGGCCACCAAGAGTTCACCTGTGAACCAACATCAGCTCTTCCTTTTCGGCAAACCGGGCCTGGGAGACACAAGGAACAGAGGGCTAAGGTGCGGCCCAAAGCAGACCCTGCCAGCTCCCGCCCCCCGCCCAGGCGCCGGCCGGGCCCACCTGGAAGGACACGCAGCGGCCCAGGAGGCCCTCCTGGATCAGCTGCTCCTTGATGGCATGGAGCCGCTCAGGGCACTCGGGGAAGCTGGGTGGACAGACAGTCACATGAGCACACAGACATACCCGGGGACACTGGTGAGCAGCACAGCTGGTCCTGCGTGCTTCTCCATCCAACGGGGCACGCCAGAAACTTCCAACTTACCCCTGGCACCTGTTGGCTCCGTTCTCACGACATACGCAGGGCCTGCCCCTCTCCGCCTCACCCCACTGCTGCTGCCCTCACCCCCCACCGGGGCTCCTCCAGCCCGCGCCCCACTGGCCTTCCCACTCCTGCCCTCACCCCCGACAACCCTTCCTTCCCACAGTAGCCAGACCCTGGGCAGAATCCAAATCGGATCACGTCCCACCTAAACTCAACACTTTTTTTTTTTTTAGCGATACCAAAGATAAATATTTATTCTCAAAACTTTCCCATGGCTCCCATCTTATCAAGCCACGTACTTTTCAGCTAACTTTCCCCCTCCCTGCCTAGACACTGCTCCCACAGCATCTCATGGCTCACTCCCTCCTCCCTCAGATATGAGTGAGGCCTTCCTTGACCATCCTTCTCCCAACTGGAGAGTCCCCTCCATTGTTCCTTCTGCTCCTCTCCCTCCTGCGTCAGTGCCCCTGCGCATCACGGAACTTTTGTTTCTTACACGCTGTATCATTTACTTTATTTTATTATCTGTGTTCTCCCTCAAAACTGTAATCTCCACCAACACTGGGGTTTCTTTGTTTTGTCTACCGCCATGTCCCTGAAGTCCTTTGGCCACTCCGAGGCTTCCATTGGGGTGGGGGGGATAGAACTGGTAAAGCGGAGTAAGTATGATGAGCAAACAATGGCATGAGCTAGGGAGATCTCAAAGATCAAGTGTAGGAGCGGGGGAGGGGGCGTAGCCAGGCACAGTCCCCTCTGAGAGTCTCCTTGAAACGTGAATGCTAGCTGGAAGAAGAGAAGGCAGAGACGAATCTCTGGCCAAGGGATTGGCCAAGGCGAAGACCTGGAATGGAGGGAATGCCTGGCATGCTGGAAGAGCAGCGAGGGGCCCAGTGCGAGGGAAGTGGAGTGAAACGAATGAGGAAGAGGACTGGCTGATGAAGTCAGCAAGGTGATATGGAGCCAGGTCACGTGGAACCTGAGGCCAACATGAAGAATTTGAACTTTACCTCGAAGATAATGATCTGTCCTGGAAAGATTTTAAGAAAGAGAACATCATCTCGCACATACATACACATATATATATATATATATATATATATATTTTTTAGGCTGCTGTGTGGAAAACAGACAGCACGGAGGAGAGCGGAAACAGGAAACATGTGAGGGGGCCCCTGCCAGCTTAGGTGAGTGATGATGGCGGTGGCAGTGAGGAGTCAGACGCGGGATACATTTTGCACACAGAGACAAAAGAATTTGTTGATGGGTTACATGTGTGAGCGAACGGGAGGTGCAATTCTTCCGCTTCAGCACACATGTCTCTTTGTCAAGGATATCTTCTGGGAACCCTGGATGCTGGTCTGAAATCCTTGCTAAACACTTCTGAAGTCCATAGCCCTAAGTCCTCCCGCATTAAACGCTCCATTCTGCTGTTGGCTGTTTAAGGATCTGCTCTCCCACTCGCCTATCAGCTCCTCGAGAGGGGACCCTGTCTGTCTTGTCCCACACATTTGCATCACCAACCCCTGGTACACAGCAGGCACTTAATAAATGTTTGCTGGCTAAGTGAAAAGAACCCCTTCAAACCTGCGCCCCCCCCCCAAGTCATCTGCTGCCAGGGTCTAGGCTAGTGCTAGAAAGGATCGGTTCTTGCTAATGGCTCTCAGTGCGCGTTATCTGTGTGGTTTGGGGACAGCTGGAGGAGTCGCGTCTTACCTGTCATCCCAAAGGCAGTGGAAGTCATTTAGCTGCTCATCAAACACCAAGCCAGTACCAGTGTGTGTCTTGGCTTCAATGGTCAGATCCTGCAGGGGGGAAAAATGGGAGACACTGATCCATTTAGGGTCTGAGCCAGAGGTAACATCCCGGAATGTCCAAGATGGAGAACCTCGGGGGTTTTTATGGCCGGCCCCCTCTCACCAGCCCCTGCATCCCCTCGATGAGGTCTTGCTCCGATGGTTGGCTGAGCTTCTTCATTCTGCCTTTCTTCTTCACCTCTGCCAGCCTGGGGCTGGGGCGGAGTCCAGTACCCTTCTTAACACCTGGCTTCTGCCAAACAGAGGGAAAGGTCAGAATCCACCGCACGGCCCACTGCTCCCCTTCCCCCCCTCATCAGGACGGGCGTGGGGCCTCACCGAGATGATGTTGGAATCCTGGGGGGGCGTCTGAGGACTGTGTATGCTCCGTCGTTGCCTAGTGGTAGTGGAATCCTGGCCGGTGGAGGTCATGGTCGGGGAGACTTCACCCCTGAGGCGGTTCTAGGGGGTGCGGTGGAGGTGACTGAAGGGACTGGGGTGTCCTGAAGACCCTACACCCCAGCCTCTTCCCAAGCCCCGCCCCTTATGCTATCCTACCGCCCGCTGCCTTCCAAAACTCCCTCTCTCTCTCTCAAGGCTCTCTCCCTCCACTGGGATGTCTGGTCCACCTGGCCCCGCCCATTCCACGAGACTCCGCCCCCTTAACACTATTCTTTCTTTCAAAGTTTCGCCCTTTCAAAAAGCAATGAACCCCCCTAGATTCAGGCTATTCGAGGCCCCGATCCTTCCAACAAATCACGCCCCTTCCGCCCTACCAAACCATCGCCAGATTTCTTCCCTTCCTCTCCGCCTCGCCCGGACCCCACCTCCTCACAGACTTGCCCTTTCTACCCAATCCGCCGGGGAAAATCACCCACCCTTTCAGGCAGCCAGCCCCGGCGCGGCCCCCGGCCCCCGGCCCCCGGCCACACTCCACGATCCACCTAACCCCACCGCTTCCCCGCCGCCCGGCGCCTTCCACTAGGCCAGCTCCCGTCCCTTAACGTTTCTACCCGCACCGCTCCTCGGGGGACGGCCCCTTTCCCCCACCAAACCCCACCCCCCGCCCAAACCCTACCCCCGACGATTCCCAAACCCCCTCAAGCCAGATTCCAGCCACCGCCCGCCAACCCCCGCCCCCTCCGTCAAAGCCAGCCAATCCCCTCAGCTCCTCACGGAGGCCCCGCGCGGCCTCCCCTCAAACCCCGCCCAGAACCGGCGCCGCCCGCCTCCCCGCCGCCCGGAGAGGCCGCCGGGGCCCAGGCCCGCGCCTCCATTGGGCCGGTCCTCTCTACTCACCGCCCCGACCCGCCCACACCCTCAGGGCCGCGCTCCCGTCGAGCTCCTCCTCCGTCGAACTGGCCAACGGCCGGCGGGGACGTCATCAACCCGCGACGCCGGGGGGCCGCGCGTGCGCATGCGCAGAGCGCGCGCCCGCCTTCCCACACGACGCCGCGGCGCCCGCCCGCCCCTCCCCCACCCGCCGCCGCCTTTGTCCCCGCTGCCCCGGCCGCCGTCCCTCCGGCCGCGTCCAGTCACCTCAGGAGCCCTCCGGACCCACGGCCACTGTGCCTTGAGGTGACTCAAGAGAGCAAACGGGCAAGCGGACGCGGGGGTGAGGCGAAGGCGGCTCCTCTGCCTCTCGGCGGCTTTCCCGCGCTGCGCGCGCTGATGACGTGGCGCGGGCGGGCCGGGGGCCCTGCGGTAACTGGAAGGTGGCTGGTGGCCTGTCAGGTGGGAGTGGTGATGATGCTAAATGTGGTGAAGGTTGTTCTTTTTTTTAAAAAAAAATATGCTTTTATTGGTTTCAGGGAGGAAGGGAGATCGAGAGACGGAAACCTCAATGATGAGAGAGAATCATGGATCAGCTGCCTCCCGCCCCCCCGCCCCCCATTACTGGGGCTGCGCTCTGACTGGGAATCAGAGGGATGCCCAGCCACGGGAACCACCCCTGTGGGGCCCGTGGTGAGGATTTTCCGCCTCCACGTTCACCCAGGTGTGTCGTGAGCAAGGGACCATCCCCGGAAGGAATCGCTCCCACGGGACTGTGTCTCCGCAGTGCCAGGCTTAGGGGGGGCTGCCCATAAGGAAGCCAACAGGGGGCCCCGCAGAGAGGGGGAGCTTCAGCCACAGAGCAGCAGGGCGAGCCCCAGAAGCCCCGGGCACCGTGGCCCCCGGGGTTGGAGGGGCGCCCGCTGGCCGCAAACCAGGCGGCTACGGGGCTTCCAGGGCCTGGGTGACACGAGGTCCAGCCAAGCTGACTCCTAGAATGGCCAGGCTCAGAGCTTTTATAGCCCAGATGGGGTCCTTATCAGAGGGTTCACACTTTCCGTTTTGCAGTCCCATCCCATTAGCTCATTGCCTCCGCCTTGGGCGTCTGGCCCCTTGACATAACTGTCATGGCGGACTGCCCGCCATTGTCCAGAGAGCCCGCTCTGCTCCCCATCTAGATGAGGCTGTGCACCGGAAGTGCTCACACAGTGTCCTTAAGAGCTGCCTGCAGAAATGGCGGGGCGGGGGGAGTCATCATAGGGCAAATGAGCCATGCTAGCAAGTGTTAAGTGTCGGGCACTGCCAGCCGCAATTCTGAGAGGTCGTTCCCATGATGAAGGCCGCTTTGCAGATAAGGAAACTGAGGTTACGTGCCTTGGCCACGTGACACGGAACAGCTCCGCGCTTCAGTTTCCTCATCTGGAAAATGGTGATAAACTAGTGCCCAGGGCCAGGATGGACCAGGGAGGGGCCCTTCTGGCACAGCAGCCCTCCTGGCCAGCCTCCGCCTCCAAGTGTGTGCCCAGGGGAAGGGGGAGTGAGTTGCCCCTTTGTGGGATGGGGGGGAGACGGGGGAGAGGGACGATCCCCCACCCCCACCCCGGGTCTAAATAGCCCCGCAGGAGGCGGGTTTGTCCTCCTAATCTCCCTTTCTCATTCTTCACCATTTCCTACCGGGCTGTAGGCTGGGGCCGCAAAGATAAGCGGTCCGGGGTTCAGCTTCGCTGACTAACAAACAGATTGACAGCCCCGCCGCCCACTAGCCGGCCCTCTAACCCTCTTGCAAACCCTCGTTTCGGCCTTCTTTTCCCTTCCGCTCTCTCTCTGCCTGAGCAAGTCTTTTGTCCCCGGGGCAGAGAGCCACAGCCCTACGGCCTTTATACCCCCACATGCACCAGAGAGCACACAACCACACAGACACACCGAAGAACCCTCTGAGGTCCTGATGCCCGCGAAGTAGCGAAGGCATAGAGTAGGGAGTCTTGTGAGGGCCAAGGCCCGTCTTTCTGTATAGTCAAAAGAGAGCAGAGGTCGGCAAACTTTTTCTACGAAGGACCAGATAGTACATATTTTAGGCTTTGTAGGCCACATATGGCCTCTGGAATCTTCTTTCTTTCTTTCTTTCTTTCCCTTTAACGATACAAAAAGTGGCTGCAGGCTGGCTCGGGCCTGAAGGCTCTAGTTTGCCGACCCCTGCAACAGAGCGTCAGTCTTTGGTTCCCTTCTAGGGACCGGGGGCAGGAGTTCCATGCTTCCCGAGGAGAGGTGTCCCTTTCGTGTGGGGTGTGAGGACAGATTCGTGGACAGGGTCCCATCGCTTCTGGTGTTTTTCTACTGGGTCAAGTAAAGGTCCCTGTCCGGCCCTAACCAGTGTGGCTCAGTGGATAGAGCATCGGCCTGAGGACTCAGGGGTCCCAGGTTCAATACCAGTCAAGGGCATGTGCCTTCGTTGCGGGCACATCCCCAGTGGGGCGTGTGCAAGAGGCAGCTGATTGATGTTCTCTCTCATCCATGTTTCTAATTCCTTTTCCCTTCCTCTCTGTAAATAAATAAATAAATAAATAAATAAATTATATTTAAATAAATAAATAAATATCCCAGTACAGATTGAGGCTATTCCAGAAGGCTGCAGCTTCTGGAATATTGTTCTTCCACTGAACCAAGCGGGGGTTTCTATACAGGACAAGACGGATGCAGACTGGGTTCCCATAAACATCCAGGACGGGGCTTCTCAGACTGCGCTGTGACAGGTTCACATGACTGGTGGGTGCATGCAGGCTCGGTGCAGGGGTTTCTGCACAGCTTCAGAGCGGTGTTCATACACAACGTCAGATCAGGTATTCCTGTCCGGATTCCATCAAAAGATGCTTATTAATGGAGCTGAATTAGGCTACCTGTTGTAACAAACCCAGAATCTCAGGGGCTTAGCGAGTAAAAGGTGGTTCCGTGCGCAGACCGAATCCAATGTGAATATTTGCTGCTGGTTATTCATGGCCCCAGGCAACTTCCTTTTTGTGGCTCTGCTCTCCTTTCAGTCCTTGGAGTTATCGCTACTCAGCTGGTAGGTGAGAAAGGGAGGATTCTGTGAGTTGGATCACGGTTCCCGTGGACTCGGTGGGGTGGGGTGTGAGGTAGGGATTGTGTGCGGAGTGACGTCAGGGCTCATTGTCAACAATGAAAGCAGGGTCCTGAACTCAATCAGGGTTCCCAAAGAGTTTGCTGATGGGTTTTTTTTTTTTAATGTAATTTGTTTTTATTGATTTCAGAGAGGAAGAGACAGGGAGAGAGAGAAACATCAATGATGAGAGAGAATCATGGATCGGCTGCCTCCTACATGCACCTCACTGGGGATCCAGCCTGCAGCTTGGGCCTGTGCCCTGACCAGGAATCCAACCTTGTCTTCCTGGTTCATAGGGGAATGCTCAACCACTGAGCCACACTGGCCGGACTAGTGTTTTTTCAGGAGTTCATGGACGAAAGCAGCTGAGCCTTCCAGCCGTTGTGGAGCACAGTGGGCGCTCAGGAAACGGTGCTGCTTGCGGTGAGCAGCCTCTGGGCATGTGGAGGCCAAGCCCCGGGGCCTGGCTCAGCCTGTGCCACCAGCCGTGTGGCCAGGGAGAGCCGCTTAGCCTGTGCGGGTTAGGATGTCCCCTGACTCCGGGCACGCTCCGATGTGGGGGTGTGTTCCATGGAAGAACAGATCCCACTTCCGGGGGAGCAGTTCACCCAGGTCAGTGGGTGAGTTGGGGAGGGGGTTGGCACTGTGGGGAGCTCCCCACCTATGCAGTCTACATAGCCTCCTTAGAGATTATTTTGTCTCCTAATCCCCCCTCCTTCTCTACCGCTTCCCACAGGGCTGCAGGCCGGCTGGGCTGAGAGAGCTGAGAGCTGAGTGACAGGAGGGCCCAGGGACAGCCCCGGCTCTCAGACCGGCCTTCCGCCCTTCCTGCTGGCTGCCATTCCAGCCCCTCCTCCCCCTTCCTCCCTGAGCGCGGCTTCTGTCCCCTGGAGGTGGGTGCCCGGCTTACAGACCGGAACTGTATGTGTTGGTGCCTCCACAAGCACGTGCACAGAGCTGCTCACGCTGCCAGCCGCTCAGAGGCACGGTGACAGGCACATGACACGGGATACGCTCACATGCACATGCGGTCACACGAGCACTGCCCTTACCGGACCCACGAAGACCTCCTGACCGCAGCACCCAGGCCGCCCTCCCAGGTCTCCACATTCCGCCCGCACAGTCCTCGCCGGCATTCCAGAGATGCTTGTCTATCAGATGCTGAGCCTGGCGCACATGCTGTGCCTGGTACACCGTCTCAGACCCCCCCCCCCCCCGCGTGGTGCACGGTCACAGGAGCACAGCCTCACATGCTGCCTCAGCACACCCCGTACACACATACCCCAGTCCTCTCACACAGCCACGTGTGCCCGCTTCTCAGTCCCTGGTGTCAGGCACGCCATCTCTCCCCCCTCCCCCCATGGTCACCACTGCACAGAGCCCTCGGCCACCACACACTGTCCCTGCCCATGGTGTGTGCATGCACACGCCATGTCATACACCCTGGTTGCTGTCACATGCGGTTTCACATACACATCATGCTATACTCACACATCACAGCCCACTGTCATGAAGGGCACAGGTGCTGTCTCACGGCCTCACGCCATCACAGAGACCACGGGCCCATTGCACACCCACCCACCACGCTCTTTATTCTGACCACACCTCCAGCTGCAGGACAGGGTGCTTTATTTTACAAATCGTTGACGGTCCAGACCAAGGGGTGTGGGGGCCCAGGCGGTTGGGTTGTAGAGGGACTGCGGAGGGGGACCCCTCCCTGCTCCGGGAACATGCTCTGTCCTCAGGAGCTGAGTGGCGCCACCACAGTGCTGCTGCTGGTGGGAGGCGCGGGGCCCGTGGGGAAGGCGCCCGTGGGTGAGCCCAGCAGCGGCCCGGGGAACGGCATGAGGTGGCTGACAGGCCCTGACAGCACCACGGGGCCCAGGCCTTGGTAGAGGTGGGCAGTGCCAGGTGGGCCCAATGTCAAGCCCGAGGCCACCTCCCCAAAATTCCCACCGTCGCTGCCCCCAGCCACCACCATGAAGCCCCCCGCCGGCCCATCAGCTGGTCCGGGGCCTCCCAGACTGGACCCTCGTTTCTTTTTCCCTTTTCCTGACGCCTTGCGGTTTCTAGTCTGGATCCCATCCTTGCGCATGGTCAGTGGCCGGTTCACCTGGTGGGAGAGAGGCCATGAGTGCTCCCCAACCTCAGACTTCGCCTCTGTGTCCACCAGGGACACCCTCCCCCCCTCCCCCACTCCTTAAGGACGAGGGGAGCAGGCCGCAGCTGTGCCCAGAGGATGCCTCAGGAATCATGGGCTTGTGAGGCCCTGAGCTGGGGAGCCTCGAGCCGTAAACCAGCTCAGTGATCGGCAAACTGGGGCTCGGGAGCCACATGTGGCTCTCGAGCCATGGTTTGCCACCCTGTTGACTAATGAATTTGCCGACCACTGGACTACCTGGAGGGGAGGAGGAAGGAGATGAGAAATGGAGGAGAGAGAAGGGAGCAGGAGGGAAAAGGAAGTCAGGGAGGAGATGGAGGCACAGAGAGGAGAGGGATGAGGGGGAAGGAGGAGGGAGAATAGCAGGAAGAGAGAAGGAATATAGGAAGGATACAGGAAAGGAAAGAAGGAGAAAGAAGGGAGGGTTGGTGGGATGGGGGAGCAGGGGGGCTCCAAGAGGCGGGGCACACCTGGTGTAACTTGTAATAGAGTCCGCAGGCATTGCACACAGGGTCCCCACTGGCATTCCTCCGCCACAGTGTCGTGGTGGTTGTCTGGCAGTTGGTGCACTGGGTACCTGCCCGCTTGCTGACGATCTGGGGGCAGCAAGAATGTGAGGGTCAGTGCACTGGGGGGGGGGGGCGTGGAGGACACAGGAGGTGGGGGTCAGGGTGAAGGCAGGGCTTCCTGGACAAGAACCACGGGCACCGTTGGGGACAAGGCGCAGACTGGGGGTTCTCTAAGGAGCGAGGACATGGCCTCCTGTCCCGGGGCTTTCCCAGTGGTGTGGGGGCTGCGTCAGTGGTTCTCAACGTTGGCGGACATTGGATGCACTTGGGGAGTCGAAAACCATCCCGATGCCCAGGCAGCGCCCCAGACCAAGGAAATCAGCACATCTAGGGAGGGCCCCGCGGTAACCCCAGGGTGCAGCCAAGTATGAGAACGGCGGTGCAGGGAGTGGGCGGCGGGCCTGCTTGCAGCCTCAGCGTGGGCTGAGGGTGGACGCCCTGTACGGAGCTGGGCCCCGGAGGGGATGGGGCAGGGAGGGGGATCGGGGTTCTCAGAGTGTGAGGGCAGAGATCCTGCAGGGAGTGGGAACCCCAGGACCTGGGTGAGGGGAGGCGGCCTGGGGTCTTACCAGGCGCTTTTTGGGCCGGATGAGGGGCCTGTTCTGTCCATTCATCTTGTGATAGAGGCCGCAGGCATTGCACAGGTAGTGGCCTGTCCTGTCTCGCCGCCACAGCGGAGTGGCTGTCGCTCCGCAGTTCACACACTCCCTGGCCTCTGGAGAGGTGGAGAGAGGGGAAGAGGGATCCGGCTCAGCCCAACCTTGCCTTGGGCCCCATCCCGCCCCCCCAACCTCCCTGTCCCTTTGGGGAACCTCACCACAGGTGGCCATGGGCAGGGTTCCACGAAGCTTGGGGGAGGAATAGGCCGCTGGGTTGAGGGGGCTTCCGGTGGGAGAAAAGAAGTTGTTGGGGAAGTCAGGGCCCCCGTAGGCGCTGCTGGGGACAGGGATGGAGGAAGGCACTGCGGGTCCCAGTGTCAGCAGGTCCGGGCTCAGTCGCTCTGTCTTTAACGTTTCTAGGAAACTGCCTTTTCCATCCGGATCTTCTGAGGCCTGGGGCGGGGAGTCCTCGCGGGAGGGGCACACAGCGGAGGGCGGGTAGAGCCCCGTCTTGCCATAGGCCCAGCTGGTGTACGGTGAGCCCCCGGGGATCCCCTCCATGCAGTTGAGCAGTGGGTACACCTGGAAGACTGATAGGGGGTGGGCATGGGAAGGAAGGAAGAAGGGGACAGAAGGTCTGACGCCATCCTGCTTTCAGGGTGCAGTGGCGCCCAACAGCCCCAGCACGGTGGCCGGCCCTCCCGCCTTCCCATAGGTTGCCAGAACAGCTGCTGGCCCTGGGGGACTCCCGGGTCTGAGCCCAGCTGGTCACCCTGGCAGCTGCCGTCACCTACAGCCACTTCCCAACGGGTTTTGGGCCCCAACAACTAGAGCCACCCCCACCTACTTACAACATTCATTTCTGATGAGGCATTCTGGGGATGCACATTCCCAGGCCTGCACATACGTAGGGAACGTGGTCCACATGGCCTCATAAAGGCTTCCCGCCATTTCCAAGATGGCCTCTTTGTGGGGTTCTGCCCTAGCCAAGGGTCTCCATGGCAACCCCAGCAGCATGGAGCCCATGCCAGAAAATGGCACCCAGGGGAGCTACCTGGGGAGTGTCTGTAGGCCTCCGCGTCCCGGTAGTAGGCCAGCGCAGCCGCCGCGGCCGAGGCGGTGTTCGGGGCGGTGGAGGAAGCTGCTGCATCCAGGCCTTCAGGCCCCGACGGGAAGAAGACCCCCGACTCTGGTAGTGAGGACACTAGGGCGGGGTCCACAAACTGGGGCAGGGGCTCAGAGGTCCCCAGCGCCCCCAGGCCAGGGAACTCCATGGGTCCTCTGAGGTTTGACCTGTGAGGATGGGAGGGGTCCTCAGACACTGAAATCATTCCCTCCCCTCTTCTTCACCCCCTCTTTCCTCCTTTCCGTCTCTGTAGGTCCCTCCTTCCCCTCCCCTCCTCTTCCCTTACTGCTCCTACCTCATCTCCCCCTAGTCTTCTACTCTGTCCTGACTCCCCCTCCTCCTCTTCTTTCCCATTCTCCTCCCTTTCTTGCCTCACTTGTTCTTTCTTCTTCTCTCTTCCTCTCCCTCCTATACCCCCTTGTCTTCCTTCCTCTCCTCTTCCTCCCTTTCCTTCCTTCATCCTCCTCCCCTCCTTCCTTTCTTCTCTTTCCTCTCCCTCCTCCCTCCCTCCCTCCCATCCCTTCTTTTCCATCCTCTCACTCAACTTCTCTTTTTTCTTCTCTCTTCCCTCTTCCTTCTCTTTCTACTCCTCCTCCTTCCTCCTCACTCTCCCCCCACCCCTCCCCTTCTCCTCTTCCTCTCCCTTAGCCCCTCATCCTCTCTCCCTGGTCCCCTTTCTCTTCTCTTCTATCTCTTCCTGCTTCTCTCCTCTCCTCCCCCTAAGCTACCTTCTATCCCCTTTCCCCTTTCTACATCTCCTCTCCCTCTCCTCGCCTCCTTTTCCTTCATCCTTCTCTCCTCTTTCTGCTCATCTTTCTCTCTGCTCGTTTCTTTCCTCCTGTTCTTTTCTTTTTTTAAATATATTTTATTGATATTTTACAGAGAGGAATTGAGAGGGATAGAGAGTTAAAAATGTCGATGAGAGAGAAACATTGACCAGCCGCTTCTTGCACACCCCCCACTGGGGATGTGCCTGCAACCAATGTACATGCTCTTGACCAGAATCGAACCTGGGACCTTTCAGTCCACAGGCCAACGCTCTATCCACTGAGCCAAACCGGTTTCGGCTTCTTCCTCTTCTTTTCCTGCCCCATCTTCCCTTCCCTCCCCCTCTAGAGGAGTCTGGATTGGTGGATGGAGTGTAGAATTAGAGTCCCATGAACCCCTTGGTCACCCCCTTGGACATGGGGGTTCACCCTCTTATGTTCCCCAGTTTCATCCCTATCTGCTGCATCTTGCCTTCTGACTTTCTCAGAAACCCCAAGGTTTCCGGTTTGACTCCCCCGCCCCCACCTCAGTTGGGTCTGCAGACAAAGTTCCTCCCTGATCCACGGTGGGGGGGTCAGTCCCCCCCACTGCTTATCTCTGCCATCCCCGCCCAACTTTTGAAATCACCCCAAGGCCACTGGCTTCCTCTGAGAAGGGGGACAGGTGGGAGGTGTTCCCTTTACCCGCAGCCACTTCCCTGGGGAGGCTGGCCATAGTTCTGCTTTCTGCTTCCTTCGGCCCCCACCATCCCCAGGCCTCAGTTTCCCCATTTGCCAGATAGGAGGTGGTGACAGGGCCAGGCTAAGACCTGTGAGATGGCAGCTTGGTCTATGCCCCTTTGCCACTATGTCTGTATCACTGTCTCCCTGGGTCTTTTTCTCTAACACTGTTCCTCTCCTCTCTGTATTTCGTATCATTTCTATGCCACCATGACACATTGATCTCTCTCTCTACTCTTATAAATGTCTAGTGGTTTTCCCTCGCTTTGTCTTTCCAGGTCTCTGTCTCTATGATTGTTTCTCTCCAACTTTATCTCTGTCTTTTTAAAAAATTATTGTTGAAAGTTTTACATATGTCTCCCATTTCCCCTATTGACCTCTCTCCGCTCGCTCCCGCCCCCAGCACATGCTCTCATCCCCCTACTGTCTGTGTCAGCCGTGGGCAAACTACGGCCCGCGGGCCGGACCCGGCCCGTTCGGCTGTTCTATCCGGCCCTCGGAGCCGAAAGAGCGGAGGGTTCTCTTGCTCTCCCCTCCGCTCCTTCACCAGCAGCCCAAGATGAGAGTGCCAGCACGGTCAGGTTGCTTTTGTTCCGGCCCTCTGGTCCAGTGTAAGAACCCATGGTGGCCCTCGAGTCAAAAAGTTTGCCCACCCCTGGTCTATGTCCATTGGTCATGTTCATATGCATGGGTACAAGTCCTTTGGTTGATCTCTTAACTGCCCCCTCCGCTGCCTTCCCTCTGAGGTTTGACATATCTCTCTGTCTTTTTAAAGTATGTTTTTATTGAGAGAGAAAGAGAGAGTGAGAGAGAGAGAAAACATCGACCAGGGAATTGAACCTGCAACCCCTCAGTACATGGAACAACACTCAACCAATTGCATCATACCAGCCAGGGCTCTCTGTGTCTTTTTAACTCTTTGTTTCTCCCTTTCTTAGTTTCCTTTATATCTTTTTCTCTTTCTCTTCTCTCTCCCTCTCTACTCATATCTACATCTTCCGCATTCTGTCTCTTTCTGCCTGTTCTTTCTCTCTGGGCCCTCTGGCCTCATTATCCCCGTGTCCTGGGCCAGACCCCACTGCACACAGCTCCAGATGAAGACGCAGGAAACGTGCCCCCGCCCCTGTCTGTCCTGTGAACCCGAAGGCCCCGCGTCCCCGTGTAGGACAGGGTGATGAGATGGGATGGAAGCCCCTTCAGGCCCCCGCTTCTGTGAGGCTTGGGCCCGGGCTGGGGTTATGCTGGGAAAGAGATGGCCCTGTGGATGTGCCCATAGCCAACCTAGACGCCAGGGGTCTTGTCTCCTCATCTCATCCTCCATCTCTTTCTTCTCTGTCTCCACGATTCTGGTTGTGAGTCTCTCTATCCCCTCCACCCCCGTTCTTGTCTCTCTCTCATTTCTGTTTCCGGGTCTCCTGCTCTCCTGCTGTCTTTCTAGCTCATTCTTTCTGAGTCTCTGTTTGTCCTTTCTGTCTCCGCATATCTGTCTCTTGCTCTTTTTTTTTTTCCCTCTGTTTTTCTCATCTCTCTGTTTCTTCCTCCCTTCTCTCTCTGTCTCCCTGTGTCTTGTTCTTGCCTCTGTCACCACTGTTCCCTTATCCCCTCATCCACACCTCATTCCCCCATAACCTCTCTCCAGTGCCCTCTGCCCCCCTGCATCGGACACCTTGGTGGGTCTAGGGCTGCCCACCCCTCTCATGGCAGGGGCCCAGCCCCCCCCCCCTGCCCAGTTATCACTCTCCAGACAGAGATAAAGTTTATCTCAAGGCTGGGGATATGAAAGCTCCTTATCAGCTGCCCCACTAGAGTAAGTGCTGCCCCAACGGGCAGCAGGCAGCAGGCCGGCACCCTCAACTCTCCCTCGCCCAGCCCCTCACCCCAGGTAACGTCCCTGTTCCAGCCCGTAAGGGAGGGTCCCCCAGGACTAAAGGGGATAGCCATGGGGTCTGAGGGCAGATGGGGTCTTGGGAGGGGTTGAGGGTCAGATAGGGGTTGAGGAGTCAGGTTTGGGGTATAGCTATGGGGTCTTGGAAAGCAGCTAGGGGTTTGAGGAGAAGAGACAACCTTGAAAGGTCACACTCTGGGTTCATAAACAGGTTGGGAAGCGGAGACAAGGTTGAGGATCAGGGTGAGTGAAGTTTGAGAGTCAGAGAGAAAGTTGAGAAGTTAGAGATGTAGTTTGGGGGTCAGAGATGGATTCTGAGCGTCATGGAGAAGTTTGGGGGTCCAAAAGTTCTAAGGGAGCAGAGATGAAGTTGAGGGGGTCAGAGATGGGTTTGGTCAGGCAGAGATGTGTCTGATGATGAGAGATGGGTTGTGGGAGCCTAGGAGGAGTTTCAGAACTGAGCTAGAATTGGAGTAGAGAAAGATCTGGGGCCAGAGAGACCTGGCGGACAGACATTTGGGGGCCGAGTTGGGGTTTAGGGAAGGCAGACACAAGAATAATGCGACAGTACAGACTTGGAGAAGTAGACGTTGCTTGGGGTGGCAAAGGCATTTTGATGAGCAGGCAAGGGTTTGGGGGAGACAAATGGTTTTGGGGGATCAGAGAGAAGTCACTGGGAACAAATACAAGGTTTGAGAGTCAGAGACGGGAGTAAGAGGATGGAGCTAGGGTTTGGCGGGCCAGAGATGGGTATGGGGTCAAAGGGAGAATTTGGGCAGAGGCAAGGCTGTTGTAGAGCAGGTAGGGCTTGGGGAGCAGAAATAGTTGGGGCGGGAGAGTGAATTTTGGGGGAGAAATTGTACACAGACAAGTTCAGGTGAGGGAGAATCAGATCTGGGGCAGAAGTAGGATTTGGGGGATACAAACATGTTTTAGGGCAGAGATGAGATATGGGGCGCGCTAAGGGATCAGGGGAACGTGGATATTTTGGAAGGTGTAGATGGGAGTCGGGGCAGAGAGGGGGGTAGGGGTAGGTTTGGGATGGGAATGGGGTTGGAAAGGCAGAGGTGGTCTGGAGGACCTACCAAGGGTTCGGGGGTGGTAGACACTGGGGCCCGGGGTAGGTTGGGGAACTGGAGCAGGCTGGGGGATAGCATTGAGGTAGGAGGCGGCAGGCCCGGAGCTTGCCTTGCTGGGGACTCGGGGGGCTGAGACTGACCTGCGCTGGTCGGTGCAGAGGGTTCAGCTGCTTTGGGGATGTGGCGAGCTCAGTGTGATCCCAGGGGGTGTCCTGCCTGGCCTTGGCCTTTGAGGCTCCCTTCCTCCTTCTCTCCCTCCCTCCCCTCTCCCTCCTCCCTCCTCCCCAGGGAGTGGCTGGTGCAGCAGTGGGTGGGGCAGGCCAGGGGAGGGGGCGGGCCTCCTGCTGGTGGGGTACCTCTTGGACAGTGGGGACCCTCCTCCATCCCACCTGCCCACCCCTTGGGTTCTTGGACCCTGTGTGACTTGGACTCCCATGGACTTCAGTGTCCAACCAGACAGTATGGGCTGAAGCCAAGATAAAATGAAAATAGCAGATGTGGTCTCATGACTTTGCTCGGCTTTCCAGTGGGTGTTTGTAAAACCCCTACTATGTGCCGGGCCAGGCGTGGGCTGGGCACTTATGTATGTGAGTCTTACCGGCCACAGGAATAGGAGGGGAGTGACTGTACCCATTTTGCAGGCAAGAAGGATGAGATTCAGAAAGGTTAAGTAGGACTTAAACCAGAGCCCATGGGGCATCTTGAGGACCCAGGCCCAGCCCAGGGGCCTGCCAGGGCCGGTGGGAGGCAGGGGCACACTCCCTCAGCACCCCGCTGGGGCTTACGCCAGCTCTGGCCTGTCTTGGGGCAGCAGATAAGTCTTATCAGATGGAGGCCACGGTGGCTGTTGGCTCCGCGGTAACAGGCTGCCTTGGGATGGGGGGCGGAGCTGGGGGGCACCCAGGGACAGCAGCCCCAACTTCTTGCCCGCCATGCTGCTCTGGTGGCGGGAAACAGGTGGAACCAGGGGCCGGTTCCTCTGCCCGTCCTTGAGGAGCGGGATGGCGTGGGGGAAGGAAAGGAGAAACTGGAGGGATAAAGAAGAGTGAGACACAGATAGAGAAAGACGGAAATTGGGAGACTCAGAGAAATAACGAAAGAAACAGCTGGAAGGAGGCACAGAGAGAAAGGAGAGACCGAGAGAGGGAAGGAGACGCACAGAGAGCCAGAGACCGTTAAAAACAGATAGACAAGCAAAGAGAACGAGAGACATAGATGGACAGAGGGGGAAGATAAAGCCTGGGAATGAGGGGGCCAGCAGCAGGTGCAGAAACAGAAGGAGGCGAAGTTGATGTTAGAGAGGGGGACACAGACAGACAGAGTCTGTGAGATCCCACGTGGCAGCCTGGTATACCCCGGGTAGGTGGTGCTGAGGGCGGTGGGGCAGGGGAACGTGGACTGACGTGGTCCCAGGTGGCCTGTGGCTCTGCCCTCAACCTGCTGAGAGAACAGCTGGGCCTCAGCACCTCAATCCCCCCTCCTTGCGCCGTCCTCCTGCCCCCCGAATGGTAACAGCAGTGACAGCCAGTGTCTCATGCTATCATAGACTCATGCCTGGCCTGCTCTGAGCACTTTCTCTGTATGAAAACATTGGACGCATGCGCACAGTCCACAAAGTAGGTGTCCAACTTGGGTCCCCACGGGGAAGGGGGTAAGACTACCCAGTCATGGCCCCGGAGCTCCCTGGGACAGGAAGCTCTCCTGACCACTCATTCCGCAGACGGGGACACCGAGACCCACTGAGGGCAGAGGGCAAGGATGGAGTCCTGGGTCAGTGGGGTCTGCTCACCCATGGACCCACCCCAAAGGGTCTCCCGTCCTCATCTCGTCCCTCTGCCTCAGTGTTCTCATATGCAGAATGGGAGTTTTAAGGAGGAAAGAGAGCAAAGCCACAACTTCGAATTTATTGAGCTACTGCTATGTGCCACGCTCATGTTGAGCCCTCATTGGTAAGAATGAAGACCCAGTGACCTCAGTGAAGATGGTTTCAGGACATCCACTCCGGAGCCAACCCAACCTCATTTATAGACCGCCTGCCACCGACTGGCGTGTGGCCTTGGGTGACTCGCTATCCGCTCTGGACCTCAGTTCCTCATCTGTACAGGCGGGGTAATAACAGTGGCTGCTCCATAGGGTGACAGGGCCACTGAGCAAGACTGAATCCATAAGTGATCTTAACCCACTTGAATCTGAAATCTCAATAACTGTTAAGCATTCTTTTTTATTTATTGAGTACCTACTGTACTATGAGGGATAGTACTTGGACCTTTTTTACTAGAATTACTACTAACTCTAATATTGATGCTAATAATGTGCTGATGCCAATACCAATTCTAATTACTAGTACAAATTCTAATATCGATACTAGCACTAATACTAATTTTAATAATATAGTCATACTAATGCTAATTCCAATTTAGCAGTAATACTATTGTTAACACTATTTCTAAAACTAATAATTATTATTCATCCTAATTCTACCAAAAAGAATAATGATAATAATACTGATTTGGATATTTTCCTCAGCACTAATATAATAACAACAACAAGAGCAACAGATGCCACCCCAGGCCCTGCGCTGAGTGCCTTCCCTGTACCATATCTGTCCCGTTCTCACAAGGTCCTGTGTGTGAGGGCATGTCATTGCCCCCGTCCTCCACACTGGAGTAGGCACAGAGAAATGAAGATGTTGATCCAAGCCCTAGGTTCTTTAAAAAATATATATATATAATATATATATATATATATATATATATATATATATATATATATATATATTATTGATTTTTCACAGAGAGGAAAGGAGAGGTATAGAGAGTTAGAAACATTGATGCGAGAGAAACATTTATCAGCTGCCTCCTGCACATGCCCTTGACCGGAATCAAACCTCGGACCCTTCAGTCTGCAGGCCGACACTCTATCCACTGAGCCACACCGGTCAGGGCGAAGCCCCAGGTTCTCGTTTCAGTTCTGACACTGATTTGCTCATGATTCCTGGGCAAGCCACACTGAACCCAGTTCCTTCACCTGGAAATGGGCGCAGTCATAGAATCCCCCCAAGTGTTGTTGAGAGGCCGCTCGGCACAGGGCCTGCGGGGCGCACCGTGAGCAGCGAGCTCTGTGAAGGGAGCTCCTCGGCGTTAGCATTAGGAACAGCAGTAGCAGGGCAGGGGGAGAGGAGGGGAAACCCGTCCTCCGGGGGAAAGGCAGGCGGGGGCACATCTCACACGAGGATTTGGCTGCTGGTCATGGCCCATTTCTTCACAACTGGAGCGAGAAAGGGCTCAGGAAGCGGAGTGAGGGGTGGGGAATGGGGGCCTCGGAGCCTGCCTTCATCAAGAGCTAGAGGCTAAGGCTGTGAGGCCGGGCTCGCCCTGTTCCCTCCCCCATCCCTGTGGAGGGGGCACAGGCCCAGAAGTCTGCGGCTACACTTCAGCCAGCAGGGAGGCAGCTGGGAGTGGGCAGATAAGGGAATCAGTGGGGCCAGGCCAGGCTTTGGGGGAGACCCACGAGGGCGGGAGGTGGGGGTGAGGGTGGGGGTGGAGTGTCCCAGCCAAGCATCCACTTTGTCGTTTGAGGCCAGCCCCAACGTCCTCTCTTCCTTGAAGTCTCCCCTGACTGGCTCTAGCATCTCTCAGGGTGCTAGAGCTTGGTGCCAGCCCAGGGCATTTGGACTATTCATGCCTCTTGCAAATTGTGGAGTCCACCAGGATGGGGACAGAACCCGCCTCATTTACTTCAGACACTTTTAAAAAGAAGCAATATCACAGATACAGTGGAAGTCCTTGCTCCAATTCCATCTCCCTCTCTCCTTCCACTGCCTCACGCTCGGTCTTTCTCTTCCTCGTGATGCTTTTTGTTGCATTAGTACATATGTATAAGCAGTATGCCATGCTGAGGCTTGGGGGCTTGTTTCTGAACCTCATATAAATGGAATCGTACACTATGTGCTGCTTTTGCTCAGCATAGTGGCTGTGACGTTCATCCAGATTGTTGTGTGTGTCCATAGTTCATTCTTTTTTATTAAGATGTAATTCATATACCATAAAATTCACCCTTTTATATCAGTGATTAGTCTATTCACATAGAGTTGTGCAATTATCAACACTGTCAAGTCTAGAACACTTTCATCACCCCCAAAAGGAGCCCTGTACCCATTAGCAGTTATTTCTCATTCTATTTCTGCTTCCCCCAAGTCTCTGGCAATACTAACCTAATTTCTGTCATGGATTTGCCTGTTCTGGACATTTTGTATAAATAGAATCATACAATATGAGGAACAGAATGGCAGGCAATTCTGTTTAACTTTCTGAGGAACTACAAAAGTGTTCTCCACCGGAGCTGCAGGAGGGCTCCCATTTATCCACACCCTTCTAACACTTGATATTATCCTGCTTTTTAAAAATATATTTTTATTGATTTCAGAGAGGAAAGGAGAGGGAGAGAAAAAGAGAAACATCAATGATGAAACAATCAGCAATTGGCTGCCTTCTGCACAGCCCCTACTGGGGACTGAGTGGGCAACCCGCACTTGCTCAACACTCAACCACTGAGCCACACCAGCGGCGCTCAATATAGTTCTGATCTGCATTTTCCTTATGACTTATGATGTTGAGCTCTTTTTTCACATGATTGTTCACCATTTGCACATCTTCTTTAGAGAAATGTCTGTTCAAATTCTTTGCCCATTTTTAATTGGGTTTGTCTTTCTATTGTTGAGTTCTAAGAGTTCTTTGTATATTCTGGATGCTAGACTCTTACAGATATGTGATTTGCAAGTATTTTTTCTTATTTGTGGGCTGCCTTTTCATTTTCTTGAGAGTTACATTTGAAGCACAAAAGTTTTCCATTTTAACAAAGCTCAATTTATTTACATTATATTTTAGGTATATATTGCTTATATTTTAGGTATCATATTTAAGAAACCATTACCTAATGCAAGGTCACAAAGGTTTATGCCTAAGTTTTCTTATAAAAGTTTTATAGTTTTAGGTCTTATATTTAGGTCTTTGGTTTAAAAAAATTTATTTTTATATGTTTATTTTCTTAATTTTAAAAATATATTTTTATTAATTTCAGGGAGGAAGGGAGAGGAAAGAGAAACATCAATGATGAGAAAGAATCATTGATCGGCTGCATGCCTCCTACTGGGGACTGAACCCACAAGTGGGACCTGTACCCTGAATCAAACTATGACCTCCTCACCACTGAGCCAGACTGGCAAGGCCTTTGATTAATTTTGAGTTAATATTTGTAACTAACAAATAGCATCAAAAACAATAAAACAATTATTAATAAATTTAACAAAAGGTGGGCAAGAGTTATACATTGAAAACTACAAAACATTGCTGAAATAAATTAAAGGAGTATGGGATCCAAATTCATTCTTTTGTTTATGGATAAGCTGTCCCAGCACCATTTGTAGAAAAGACTATTTTTTCTCCATTGGCTTGTCTTGACTTACTTGTCAAAAATCAGTTGCATATAGCTGAAACCAATTTGGCTCAATGGATAGAGCGTCGGTCTGTGGACTGAAAGGTCCCGGGTTCGATCCTGGTCAGGGGCATGTGCCTTGGTTGCAGGCACATCCCCAGTAGGGGTGTGCAAGAGGCAGCTGATCGGTGATTCTCTCTCATTGATGTTTCTAACTCTCTATCCCTCTCTCTTCCTCTCTGTAAAAGTCAGTAAAATATATTTTTAAAAATCAATAAAATATATTTTTAAAAATCAATTATATATATATATATATATATATATATATATATATATATATAATTTCTGACTATCAATTCTATTTTATTGATCTATATATCTTTTTTTTATGCCAGTACTACACACTGTTGATTACTGTAGATATGTAGTAAGCTTTTAAATTGGGATGTGTGAGTCCTCCAACTGTGTTTTTGTTTTTCCAAGACTGTTGTAGCTGGTCAGTGGCTCAGTTGGCTGGGCTTAGTCCCATGCACCAGGAGGTTGCTGG
This sequence comes from Vespertilio murinus, assembly GCA_963924515.1. Lineage (NCBI taxonomy): Eukaryota > Metazoa > Chordata > Mammalia > Chiroptera > Vespertilionidae > Vespertilio > Vespertilio murinus. Next base: position 101,283,836 of record OZ004710.1, read on the forward strand.
TCAGATTTCATCAGGGCACATGCCCGGATTGTGGGCTTGATCCCCGGTAGGAGGCATGCAGGAGGCAGCCAATTGACGTTTCTCATCAATGTTTCTACCTCTCTTCCTCTCCCTGAAATCAATAAAAACATTAAAAAAAATAAGATTGTTGTAACCATTCTGGGTCCCTAGCATTTCCACATGAATTTTTAGAATTAGTTTTTCAATTTCTGCAAAGAAGCAAGATGGGATTCCGATAGGGATTGCATGAAATCTGTAGATCAATTGGGGGAGTATTGCTATCTTAACACTATAAACTCGTTTATCTGTAAACATGTGATATCTTTCCATTTATTTAGGTCTCCTTTAATTTATTTCAGCAATGTTTTGTAGTTTTCAATGTATAACTCTTGCCCACCTTTTGTTAAATTTATTAATAATTGTTTTATTGTTTTTCATGCTATTGTAAATAGAATTGTTTTCTCAATTTCACTTTTGGATTATTCATTGCTAAGGTATAGAAATATGATTAAGTTTTGTGTGATCTTAAATCTTGTAACCTTGCTGAGTTCATATGTATATATACAGCATGTATATACATATGGTATATATAATGGTTTTGTTGTAGGTTCCTTAAGATTTCCTGTGTCCAAAAATGTCATATGCAAATAGAGATAGTTTTACTTCTTTTTTTCAATATAAATGACTTTTCTTTTTTTCTTACCTAATTGCCTTGACTAGAAGCTCCAGTACAACATTGAATAGAAGTGGTGAGAGGAAGCATCCTGGACTTGTTCCTGCTCTTTGGGAGAAAGCTTTCTGTCTTTCACCATTAAGTATGAGGTTAGCTGTAGGCTTTTTGTAGATGCCCTTTGCCAGGTTGAGGAAGTTATCTTATATTCCTAGTTTGTTGAGTGTTTTTTATCATGAAGGGTGTTGAATTTTATTTAAAGAATTTTTTTCTGCATCTATTAAGGTTATGTAGTTTTTGTACCTTGTTCTATTAATCTGGTGTATTTACCTTGATTGATTTTTATATGTTGAACCAATCTTGCATTCCTGGTTATGTTGTATAATTCTTTTATATGTTACTGAATTCTATTTACTAATATTTTATTGAAAACTAGAGGCCTGGTGCATGAAATTTGTGCACGGGGCGGGGAGGGGGGCTGTCCCTCACCCTGACCTGCACCCTCTCCAATCTGGGAGCCCTCAGGGGATGTGCGACTGATGGCTTAAGCCCACTCCCTGTGGTTCTCTGCTCTCTCTGGTGCCTGCCTGCTGCACACCATGGTGACTGCCAAGCAGGCCGTGCTGGGTGCTGCCTGCAGCCCACATTTGCCTGATCCCTGGTCACTGCAGTGATGGCCAAGTGGGCCATGCTGGGAGCTGCCTGTGGGCCGCGCTTGCCTGCTCCCGGGTCACTGAGGCGATGGGCAAGCAGACCATGCTGGGAGCTTCCTCCTCTCTGCTGTCAGTCTCCATGGAGGTGATGGGGTTAATTTGCATACTCTCTCCTGATTGGCTGGTGGGCATTGTAAAGTGATGGTCAATTTTTTTATGAAGGTATTATATGTGTACATAGCTTACCATTTCCCCCCCACACCTCCTATACATGCCCTCCCTCCCCAGAGTTTTGTGTCCATTGGTTGTACTTAAATGCATGCATACCAGTCCTTGGTTGATCTCTTATCTCCCCCCGATCACCCTCCCCTCCCTGCTGTCATTTGACAGTCTGCTTGCTGCTTTACTGTCACTATATCTATCTTTTGGTTCATCAGTTTATACTGTTCTTTATTATCCATAAATGAGTGAGGACATGTGGTGTTTCTCTTTCATTGACTGGCTTATTTCATTCAGCATGATGTTCTCCAATTCCAAGTGATGGTCAATTTAAATATTTATCTTTTATTAGTGTAGATTTTTGCATTTATATTCTTGAGATATTGGTCTGTAGTTTTCCTTTCTTGTTATGGCTTTGGTTTTAATATCAGGTCAGTGCTGGCCGCATGAGATTATTCCCTTTTATTGCTGAGGAGTAGTTCAGGGACCGGATATACCATGGTTTGTTTAACAATTCATCTGCTGATGGACATTTGGATTGTTTCTAGTTTTTCCCCTATTACAGCAAATCTGGAATTTACAAAATATATTCTCTTTCTAAGCACAAACATGTGAAAGAGTTTCTCCAGGGGCGGGGATATCAGTCCATCTATCCATCCATCTACCCACCACCCAACTATCCATCCACCCACCCAGCTAAACATTCATTCATCCACCATCTGCTGCCCACCCCTTCCTCCTTTCCCTCCTTCCCTGCCTCCTTTCCCTCCCTCCCTGCCTCCTTTCCTTCCCTCCCTCCCTCCCTCCCTCCCTCCCTCCCTCCCTCCCTTCCTTCCTTCCTTCCTTCCTTCCTTCCTTCCTTCCTTCCTTCCTTCCCTCCTTCCTTCCCTCCTTCCTTCTTCCCTTCCTTCCTTCCTTCCTTAAATCATCTATCTCCAGGCATATAACATCTGGATTCAAAGTACGCTATCTTTTTAAAATAGGCAGAAAACCTGCTACAGTTTTTGGCAAAGCCTTTCATGTGCAGAAGCACACATCCTTACACATCCTCTCTTCCTAGCATTTTTGGGGATCCCTGAGGGTGGGGACTGTTTAGAGACCAGAGTCCACACGACTAGGGACTAGGGGCTCCCTCATCTCAAACAGATTCTCCTACATGCTCCTTCACCCACCACTCGTTCATCCCAGAAGCCATCCTCTTCCCTTCCCTCTGTGCCTACCTCATGTGCCGGTCCTTCCCCTTGTTTCTGAACTCTAAATGTCTCCAGACCTCTTCTCTAGTTGGCACGTCCTCTCTTGGGGAACTCATCCAGTCTGTCCCTCGTGGCTCCCTCTTCCTCCTCACTGTCTCCTGCTGTTACCTCACACACACCGGCACATTCGTGCGTTAGGGCCTTCGCGCTGGCTCTTTTCTCTGCCTGGCACGCTCTTCCGGCCACCAGTGCAGCTTCCCCCTCGCCTGTGCCGGGCCGGGCTCACGTCTCCTCAGTGAGCTTTCCCCCGGCCGCCCCGTTCCACACCGGAACTGCCAGCGATGTTTGTCTGAGGTCCCCTTTCCATGTTCTCTTTCCCTCCAAAGTGTTTCTCATCCTGTAACATACTCAGTATTTTCCTTGCTTAATTTTATTTATTTTGTATCTCTCCCACTAGAATGGAAGCTCTACAAACCAAGGTTTGCTTCTCTCTGCTGTTCAGTGCTGTCTCCCCAAAGCCTGGGACAGGGCCAGCGCACAGAGGTGCGCACTATCTGCCAGGAGCTGAGCCTCACCGGAGGTGAGTTCGGACTTGCTAGATCCAAAGATAGAGAGCTCCACATCCCCTGGGGTGGGATCAGATAAGGCTCACCCAGAGGAGGCGGTGTCTGGGATGCTCCTGGAAGGGCCCATCGTAGAGATCTTGGGGTTCAGTGAGGCTTCTGAGGTGGAAACCTGGAAGGAGTGAGGTGAGCCTAATAGGATAAAAAAGATGGGTTCGTGGGCAAGGAGCAATCTGTCAGAGACCTTGAACCCCAAGGGCCTGACCCTGGATTTTGTTGTCAGAGATGTCATACCCTAGTCTCTGGTCCCCAGACAGCTCAGAGACCTTATGTGCTAGACAAACACCTGTATGTAAGGCCGAGACAATAATAACAAAGAGCTTATATTAATTGAGAGGTTGTTAATTATCGGGGCAGCTTGGAAGGAGAACATTGAATCATGTAGGTTCGGTCCCAAACCCATGTCAGTTCCCCCAGCAGGATGTGTGCAGTGCCTCAGTCACCAGCTCTTGGGGGCCTCTGGGTCTGGCGGGGGTCTTGGGGAAGAACACGGGCACCCCTTCAGGGAACAGAGTGGAGGCGGGCGAGCTTCAGTCATGGGGAATATAGTTGGACACCTCAATCAGGTTCCCGTCCGGGTCTCGGAAGTAGATGGACATAATGGGCCCTTTTGCCCCCGTTCTGGGGACTGGACCCTCCTCAATAGGGACAGCACAAGCCTGAAGTAGGAAGAAAAGACAAAAGCCATTCATTCCGTTCCATGTGTGGGACCAAAACTTAATTAATTCTTTATAGTGGCCTAGAAGACCCCTGTGTCTTTCTGACCTCATCTACCGCCCTCCTCTCCCTCCCTCTGCTCCGGCCACATTCCCGCTCTATGGCCGTAAGCATATAAATGCTCTGTACCACAGTTTCCTCATCTGTGAAATGGGGATGATGATGGTAATAATGTCTAGTATTATTTAGTAAGTGGTACAGTCAGAATTTAAATGCAGGCAGTCTAGGCCGAAGTTCATACTCTTTACCCCTATGCTTTCTCTACTTTACTTTCAAACAAAACTTTTTCGCTGATATTTTCCAAAAAAGGAGTCCAGGATATTTGCACAGAATACATTTAAGACCTTGATCTGTTTTCCCCAATAGGAGAACCAATGCCCATTTACATGGAATAATTTTAAGTGTTATAGGGACACCAACATTAAATAATAGCAAATTACAAATGATTCCTTCTTCAGTCCTTTTGATTCTAGCAAGAAGAAAGGCTCCCCTGGATGCTACCAAGTCCTAAGCGCCTCCTTAGCCACTTGCCACATCTCCATTTAGAATGTCAGGCCTGGACCGCTCAGGGGATGGAAATAGATAGAATGGAATGACATTGTGATGCTTTCATAACTTTGTTTTTACAGTTACCTTCCTTTTGTGCCAAGAATAATGAGTTTTCCATTGATTTGGTTGGACATTTTCTTTTTACATAAATGTATTTATAGAAAGATAATTTAGGTATAATTTTTTTACAGGGGTAATGTAAAGTTTCCTTTTAAAATGCATTTGTTTATGTGGAAAAAAGGCTTTCCATAAAAATAACAAGAAAACAATTGTGCGCAGGCATTATCTGGATTCCAGGAAACGTGTTATGCCTGAAGCCTGAGGAAGAACCGCCTGGCCATGCTTCTGTCCTCACGGCCTCTGCAGCAGCTTTCCCTAAAGAATGGAAGTCTGACTCACCTCGAGGTGCTGGACCATTTCACTCACAGGTACCTCTGTGATCAGACATATGTCCAGAGAGCCAGGAACTGGGTGAGCAGCTTTGGGTTCAAATTCTTTCCCCACTTCGTGAAGGTTAAATTTCTGGTCTCCAAAACACAGCGCTTTCCTGTCTCCCTATGGGGGAGAGAAAACAACCCAGGGTTACACCACCAAGTGCGTGAGGCGAAGCCCCTTTACCTACCCCACAAGGGTTAGAAAATGGAGAACCGGGCCCAGCTGGCATGGCTCGGTGGTTGAGCATCAACCCATGAATTAGGGGGTCATGGCTCGATTCCCAGTGTCAACTGATGATTTCCTCTCATTATTAATGTTTCCCTTTCCCTCTCTCTCTCTCTTCCTGTCTGAAATCAATAAAATACATTTTTAAATGAGAAAAGGGCTCTTTAATGAAACAAACAACAACCCCGTGCCCCACCCCAGTCTCATTCCCTCCAGTGAAACAGAAGCAGGGCCCAGGGAGGCCTCACTGAAACTTCAGGCATGGCGTTTCCTCAAACCCAGGCTTTTAATGTGTGTGCGCGCACACGTGTGTTTATTTCTTCTGGAAATTATTTCCTTATCTCCAAATGTGTTTATGCTATCCATCACAGAAACAGCAGTTTGTCAACTTAATATAAATTTTCCTTTTTTTCTTATAAACACAACCCAAATTGTATGAGCAGAGGTTGTGTGTGGGGCTTCTGGGAACCTCCCAGCCTCAGCGAGCTGGAACTTTTTGCCCATTCACTTCCTCCTCCTTCCCAGCCGAGGCCCAAGCCTGCCTGCCTGCCTCTCCAGTGGTTGTTAAATGAGAGAAAAAGAAAACTGTCTTCTGTACCCACTGCTAGTTGGGTTTTCTCCTCTGTGCCTCTAGACACAGTCCCTAACTGATATGTCACTATTTCTTGACTTAACAATTTTAGACATCTCTGTCCTCTCCCTGTGATACATGATAATTTAGTTCATCCACATTACTACCTCTCCCAATAGAATTCTGTCATTTTGTTTCTGTGATAATTTATTTTTTATTTTTTTAATTTAAATTATTTATTGTTGAAAGTATTACATATATCTCCTTTCCCCCCATTGACCCCTCCCCCGACACTTCTGCCCCCAGCACATGCCTCATCCCCTTACTGTCTGTGTCCATTGGTTATGCTTATCTGCATGCATACAAGTCCTTTGGTTGATCACTTAGCCCCTCTCCCACCCTCCCCTGCCTTCCCTCTGAGGTTTGATGGTCAGTTCCTTGATAATTTTTAAATAACCCATTTGTACCTGTATGTTTTAATAGATGAACTACAGCTAGTATTCCATTGATCCTACTATTCTTTTCTTCATGTCTCCTCCTCCCTCTCCTGTGCCTTTCAACCTCTGCCATTCTTTTTTTTTCTTTTGTTTTTGTTAATTCTCACCTGAGGATATTTTTTCCATTGATTTTTTTAAAATATATTTTATTGATTTTTTATTGAGAGGAAGAGAGAGGGATAGAGAGTTAGAAACATCGATGAGAGATAATCATCGACCAGCTGCCTCTTGCACACCCCCTACTGGAGATGTGCCCGCAACCAAGGTACATGCCCTTGACCGGAATCGAACCTGGGACCTTTCAGTCCGCAGACCGACGCTCTACCACTGAGCCAAACAGGTCTCGGCTCCATTGATTTTTATAGAAAGAAGGAAGGGAGGGAGGGGGAGAGAGAAACATCAATGTGAGAGAGACACATCAATTGGTGGCTTTCTACATGTGCCACAACTGGGGCCAGGGATTGAACCTGCAACCCAGGTACATGCCCTTGACGGGGAATCAAACCTGTGACCCTTCAGTACATGGACTGACACTCTAACCACTGAGTAATACCAACCAGAGCAACCTCTCCCATTTCTTATATCATTTTTATGTGTTTTTTTTTTCTTTTATATCACCACTAGAGGCCTGGTGCATGACATTTGTGCACTTGCAGCAGGAGGGTCCTTCAGCCTGGCCTGCACCTTTTCACAGTCCAGGAGCCTTTGGGGAATGTCCAACTGACAGTTTAGGACTGCTGTGGGGAGTGGGCCTAAGCCAGCAGTCAGACATCCTTAGTGCGGCTGTGGAGGCAGGAGAGGCTCCTGCCACTGCTGCCTTCTGGCTGAGCAGTGCTTCCCCTGTGGAAGCATACTGACCACCAGGGGGCAGCTCCTGCATTGAGCTTCTGCCCCCTGGTGGCCAGAGAGCATCATAGTGACCAGTCTTTCTGCCATTCGGTCGATTTGCATATTACCCCTTTATTATATAGGATGATTGATTCCACATCCACTCTATCAGAAAATGACTTTATTTCACTTTTACATTTGAATGATAGTCTGGTTGAGTATAGAATTCAAGGTTGCAAGTTATTTTTCAATAGCCTCTTAAATAGGTGGCTTCGTTTTCTTCCTGAATCTGGTGTTGCTGTTAAGAAGTCTGATATTAATCTGTTTTTCATTCTTTTGTAGATGATACATCCACCCTAAATTCTTGCAGCTTTTAGGACTTGGTTTGATCCTAGATGTACTGAAATTGTATTCTACTGTGTCCATGTATAGAGAGTTAAGGCATCATATGCTTCATTATTACTATTGGACCCATGCAAGGCCCTCTGTAGTTTTCTTTATGCACTTATTCTTTTTGTCTCCATTCTCTTAGTCAACCATTATAATGTGTTTGATGTTTGGTTTTAATAAGTTATTGTAGAAGCTGTATTATTGTTTTATGTGCATGTAAGTGGTACCATGCTATAGACCTGATCCTGTTTCTTCGTTTTTAACTCAGCATGATCTTTTTTAGAACTGTCCATCTTGATAGTCTGTTTTGCATAATTCTATTTTGATGCATAGTATTTCATGTTAAGTTTAAATGTTTTATCCTTTTTGGCATTATATGGGCTCTTTCAATTTAAGAGATAATATTTTTTGCTTTCTCTGCATTTATCACTTTTTGCAATTATTTAGAATGCTCAAGGATAATACAGTATTCAGCCTTTGGAATCCTCCTGTTTTCCTGGGAGCTCTCTTTCTTGGGAACTTTCTTTCTCCTGTTTCAAATTGGACTGATTATCTTCTAGGTATCTTTCTGGGTGCTGGGGCTGACCAGCAGACCCTGAGCAATGGATTAATGATTACTCTGACACGTTTCTGTGAAAGAGAGGACTAAGGGACTGCCTGGCTAAAGGAACCGGACAGTCCCAGTCACCTGCCTCCTTAGGCTTTTATTGGAGCAACAGCTTGAACTAAAATTAGCCTCTAGATAAAGTGGCTTTCAACCTTTCTAATGCTGCAACCATTTAATACAGTTCCTCATGTTGTGGTGACCCCCCAACAATAAAATTATTTCTGTTGCTACTTCATAACTGTAATTTTGCTACTGTTATGAATCCTAATGTAAATATCTTTGTTTTCCCATGGTCTTAGGCGACCCTGCTAGTCCACAGGTTGAGAACCACTGCCATAGAGCCTAAGACCATTAAAGGGTTGTGACATTAGAAAGGTTGAGAACCACTGCTCTAGATACTATCAGCAGAGCAAGCATCCTTGAGAATACACATGCGTCTGTTGTGTTCTTTAAGCGAGGATGTTTTGAAGTCTAAACATTCCAGTAAAACACCCGGGGCTCAGAGTTGTTTGGAAAAGTCAAAGCAGGATCTGTGCCTAGAGGCCTCTGACCTTTCAGAGAATCCTCCAACAGACTTTCCAACTACCGTATTTGCCGGCGTATAAGACGATTTTTTGGCCCTGAAGAATACCGTATTTGCCGGCGTATAAGAGACTGGGCGTATAAGACGACTCCCTAACATTTCCACTCAAAATACAGAGTTTGTTATATACTCGCCGTATAAGACTACCCCCCACTTGGAGGCATATTTTTCAGGGCCAAAAAATCGTCTTATACGCCAGCAAATATGGTAAGTCCCGTGCTTCTTCACATCTGGAATCTTCTCCTTGGGACCCACTGTATCCTGGCTTTGATATTTTCCTTACTCCTGGCTTAATCACTCATTTTGATGTAGCATAATTTCAATTTTCAAAGTAAGTGGACAAAATTTCCAAGCTCTTTTATGTCGAAGAATGATTTATTCTACCCTCATCTTGATTAATAGTTTAGTTAAACATAGAATTCTAGGTTGAAAATTTTCTCTAAAAATCTTGTATTGTCTTCTAGTCTCTGATGCGAATTTTAGAAAATCTGACATTTGCATATTTCTTTTTTCCTTTGTAGTTGAACTGCTTTTCTTTTTAACCTCTCTGAAATTTCCTAAGATTTTCATTTTCGCTTTGATGTTCTATAATTTCATAAGCACATCTAAATATCAATGTACTGGATATTCAGCTAACCCTTTGCATGTAAGGACTGGAAATTCTCTTGAATTATTTCTATGGTAATTTTCTCCCCTCCGTTTCTCCATTCTCTCTGAAGTTCCACTATTCAGAATTTGAAATCTCCTTCACTGATCATTTAAGTTTTCCTCACAGATTTGTTGTGAGTTTTTTAAAGTTAATTTTTAAAGTATTATCATCAACTCTTACTCCACCTAAAATTTGGCATTTGTGTAAATAATTACCTTGAGCCCTAGCTGGTTTGACTCAGCGGATAGAACGTTGGTCTGTGGACTAAAGGATCCCGGATTTGATTTCAGCCAAGGGCACATGCCCAGGTTGCAGGCTCAATCCCCAGTAGGGGACATGCAGGAGGCAGCCAATCAATGATTCTCTCTCTCTTTCCCTCTCCCTTCCTCTCTGAAATCAATAAAAATATATTTTTAAAAACAATAATTACCTTGAATGTTATGATCTCCATGCCCAGAATTTTGGAATAAAACGTGGTGGTGTCTTTGATACTCTTTACTGTCATCACGATGTGGTCAAGTCTATGGATAAGACATGGGGAAGAGGTCTGATTGCTGTGCCTCCATGACTAAAAAAATAATAATAATAATAATCAGAAGAGATCATATTGATGCTGGTCACACCCATTTCCTATTTCTCCTTACCTCCACACACCTCCCCAACAATTATACTTCCTCCTCACCCCTATTTCAAGGGGAAAGTCCTGGGAGGAAACTTTAGTAGTCTGTTGCCCATGTGTGGCTTCACGAGAACCCATGTGTCTGCCATGACCACTTTCCACTGCTTTATTCTCTTTTTTCTTCCAGAGAGATAGAGGTAAAGATGAGGGGAGTGGAGACCAAGATCAAACCCTCTCTTGTCTTCCCCAAACTGGAACTCATCTCTTTTGCAAGAAATGACAAGACCCAGAGGAAGCCCAATGCTATGAGCACAAGCCCTCCATTGGTCAACTTCACACACACACACACACACACACACACACACACCCTGCCATCTTTCCCCACTCCACAGCTATGATCACCGAGGACAAAATCAGAAGGGAGCATTTCAGATAAAATAAATGTTTCTGGGAAGGTGTGTTTACAAATCTACCTTGACATCCAGTGGGAGGGCATACCTCCTTTCCCCAACTTCCTGTTCTCTGCACATCTCCCACCAGATCTTTTTCTTGATTCGCATTCTTCAGTAATTTGTATATTTACATTACATCTGTTACAGGATTGGAAGGTGCCTGTGGTCTGGCACCTTAGGTAGCAGAGCATAGTGGTTAAAAGAACAGACTGTGGAGCCAGACTGACATTTAATTAATCTTTCTATGCCTTAGTTTCCCCTTCTGTAAAATGGGCATGATTTTATACATATCTTAAAGGGCTGTTGTAAACATTTTTAAAAAAGAGTTGTATATTTAAGGGCTTAGAACAATTCCTGACAGGCAGCAAGTGCCAATAGAGTTAATGACCCCCAATCTCTATAAGCCTCATCTATTGTTCTTGAACCCCAAGCCACATTGCCCTTTTACCTGTTCCTCATAAAGGCCATCCTTGTACCTTTGGTCTCAGGACCTTTTGCCCATGTTGATATCTGTCTTCTTGCCCTAACCGGTTTGGCTAAGTGGATAGAGTGTCGCCCTGTGGATGGACTGAAGGGTCCCAGGTTCAATTCCGGTTAAGGGCATGTACCTTGGTTGCGGGCACATCCCCAGTGGGGAGTGTGCAGGAGGCAGCTGAATCAATGTTTCTCTCTCATCGATGTTTCTAACTCTCTATTCCTCTCCCTCTCCCTTCCTCTCTGTAAAAAATCAATAAAATATATATTTTTAAAATATCTTCTTAATCAGATATAATAAAAGCCTAATATGCAAATACCAGGTAGAACAACCGGTCGCTATGATGCACACTGACCACCAGGGGGAAGATGCTCAATGCAGGAGCTGCCCCCTGGTGGTCAGTACACTCCCACAGAGGGAGTGCCACTTAGCCAGAAGCCAGGCTCGTGGCTGGCGAGTGCAGCAGTGGCAGCACTAAGGACCCCTTGGCAGATATCCCCTGAGGGGTCCCCAACTGCAAGAGGAGGCAGGCCGGGCTGAGGGACCCCTGCCCCCCAGTGCACAAATGTCATGCACTGGTCACCTACTTAGGATATAAGCTCCATAAGGGTAGGGTTTTTTCTCTGTTTTGTTCCTCACTGTATCTTAAACAACTAGCAGATGTTTAATAATACTCAGTTAGTGGATATCTACTATAATTAGGCCCAGTGCCTAGTACAAAGTCTGACTTCCCTCCCTTCCCTCTCCTTCCTTTCCCTTTTTTCCTTCCCATTTCATTCCATTCCACCATGTGGTATTTTAGTCTGTTCCATTCCACAATGTTCAATTCCATTCAAGTTCTGACATTTTAAACAATTGATGTCACTGAGCCCCAGCTTTAAAAAATAGTGTGTTCTATTTTCATGAGTGAAGGAGCCATTAAGAAAGTTACCACGTTCTGCTGTCCTCAAGGGTACAGAATGTCCACAGGGACACAGAAGCAGTAAAATGAGAAAATGACTGACCTGTTGTTAATCCTACCTGAGGATGTTTTTCCCATTGATTTTTAGAGTGGGAAGGAGGGTGGAGGAGAGAAAGAGAAATATTGATGTGAGAGAGACACATAGATTGGTTGTATCCTGAGTGTGCCTCGACCAGGGCTGGGGATTGAACCTGAACCCACGTATGTGCCCTTGACCAGGAGTTGAACCTGCGACCCTTCAGTACATGTGATGATACTCCAACCACTGAGCAACACAAGCCAGAGCTCTTATTTACCTTTTAACATCTGTAGTATCTGTAATAGTACTCTCTTTTCATTCCTGATATTGGTAATTCATATTTTTTCTCTTAATTGCTTGAGAGAAAACAGAAATTACTAATATTTTGTTAATTGTTCAAAGAGCCAACTTGCAGAGGCCGGTTTGGCTCAGTGGGTAGAGCGTCGGCCTGCGGACTGAAAAGTCCCAGGTTCGATTCCGGTCAAGGGCATGTACCTTGGTTGTGGGCACTTCCCCAGTAGGGGATGTGCAGGAGGCAGCTGATGAATGTTTCTCTCTCATCAATATTTCTAGCTCTCTATCCCTCTTTCTTCCTCTCTATAAAAAAATCAATAAAATATATATATATTTAAAAAGAAAGAGCCAACTTTTCTGATCTATACATTTAAAGCTTTCCTTAAGCACTGCTTAACCACATCCCCAATTTTCTTTTTGGAAAAAGAAAACTTTTTTATTGCCTTTTTTTTTTTTTTTTTTTTTTAGAAAGAGGAGGGAGAGGGAGAGAAAGAAACACCAATGTGAGAGGGAAACATTGATAGGTTGCCTCCCATACCCACCCGAGCATGCACACTCTGACCATGGGTATGTACCCCAACTGGGAATTGAACCAGCTGCCTTTCAATGCACAGGATGACAGTCAATCTCACACTCCCAATTTTGATAGTCTTTGGAAATCTACTCAACCTATTCCTCTTTTCTTTCTTTCTTTTTTTAACTGCCTCTGTTTTTTTTAAAATAAATCTTTATTACTCAGATTATTACAATTGTTTCTCCTTTTTCTCCCCCAAAGCTCCCTACCACCCAGTTCCCTTCCCACCCTCTGCCCTTACCCCCTCTCCCCCCAATTGTCTTCATCCATTGGTTATATGATTTCAATCCAGTCTCTCACTGCTTCCCCACCCCCTAATCCTCCTGATAATTATCAGTCCACTCCCCTTCTTTGCCCCTGATTCTACTATATTCACCACTTTATTCTGTTCCTCAGATTTTTTTCCCCTTCTCTTTTCCTTTTTTCCATATATGAATTTCAAGTGGGACACTCTCTCTCATTTGTTTATGTAGGGAAATACAACAGAGTGTTCTGTAGCAAATGGCTGCAGACTGTCCAAATGTCTCAGGACCACAGGAATAGAATCCACTCCTCCTCTGGTTCACACCGCCCCCTCCCCCCGGGTCCCACCGCTTCCCCGGGGCACACGACTCTCCCGGTGTACATGGCTCCCTGGGTCCCACTGCCCCCCTTGGGCACACGGCTCCCCTGGGGCACATGGCTCTCCCGGGGCACACAGCCCCACTACCTCTGTTTTTAAGAACATTTATTTATTGATGTTAGAGAGAGAGGAAGGAGGGGAGAGAGAGAGAGAGAGAGAGATTTATTTGTTGTTCCACTTATGTATACATTTATTGGTTGATTCTTGTATGTGCCCAGACTAGAAATCAAACCCACAACCTTGGCATATCTGGACAACTCTCTAACCAGCTGAGCTACCTGCCAGGGACCCTCCCGTTTTTTTAATGCCCTGCCAGGTTAGATTCCCTCCCCTGATCCTGGTTTGTATATGGGTAACTCCATCTTTGTAAATTCAAGGATGAGCTTGGATGACCCCCTTAAGGGACAGGAGGAAGGCCGCTGTGATTAGAATCCAAGGTGAGAAAAAGAATGAAGATGGCGGCGTAGATCAACACACTTAATCTGCTGCCATGCACAACAATTTCAAAAATACAACTAAAAAATAAAATGTCTGTCACCCAAAACCCAAGGGAAAGCTGGCTGAAAGGAAGCCCTACAACTAGACTGAAAGAGAAAGGAGCATTCAGGGCACAAGCGCTGAAAAACTGAGGTAGGGGGGCGTGGATGCGATATGGGCTGGCAGCGGATCCCAGCTGGTGGAGGGCATTGCTTTCTTCAACCTGAAGAGATACAAGCTCCCCATCTCTCTGAAATCCAGTTTCTGGGGAGAGGCTAGACTGCCATCAGGTCAGAAAGTGAGGGTGGCTTATTTGCAGAGCTGTGCACAAGAATATCTGTTTGCTCTGCAGGGAGTGCGGGTCATGGGGAGACACGGGGATTCGGCTCGGAGAGGCAAGATGGTGGATGGGCAGCCATCACTGTTGGCCACACCCCAGCCTAGTGACGCCATGAGACCCTGCCCCGCACAATCTACAAACATGCCCAAGCTCCAAGCAGCGGCTTTTGCATATGAATGGCCCTCTCTGTTGCAGTTTAACCTAACAAACTGTTAAAGTCCAAGGAGGAAAGGACTGTGGTTCTCCATGTAGCTCCTGCAGGGTGGCCTAAGACAGTAGCTGAACTACACCCCATTGGAGATTCAGAAGCTAGTTTTCCTAGTGCTCAGTTTTAACCCCTCACATCCATAAGTGACACATTCGGGAGACAACTCAGTGAGCACCAAAACCCCACTGAAACAAGGCATTTCTCCAGCGCAGCAGTTCTTCCTTTGTAGACACAGCAGATCCTCACAGACAAGTGGCCTGGAGGTCAATTCGTCACAGTGTACCAACAGCAATCAAGGCTTCATTACACCAAGACTTTGCACTCAGCCCACAAAGGGATATACCAAAAGTGATCACCTCAGGTGATTGGGGAAGCTGAGCTACTGGGCCCTATAGATCACAGACCACACAAAGCCACTCCATCAGCACAAGGAGGCAGCCAAAATGAGGGACACAGAAGCATGTCGCGAAAGGGAGAGATGGAGGAAAGTAAACCATTGGATGACACAGAGTTCAGAATCACATTTATAAGGTTACTCGAGAATCTTCTAAAAACCTTTGAGAAACTTGATGAGACCTCCAAGAAGCTTTGTGAGACCTTCAAGGACCTTAATGAGAATACCATAAAAATGGAAAAGGACCAGCCAGAAATTAAGCATACACAGTCTGAAAGAATATACAGAAACTCAACTATAGACCAATGTGCCCCAAGAATCAAAACAAAGATCTGGAATATAAGGAAGCAAAAATCACCCAACCAGAGAGGCAAAAAGAAAGAAGAATCCAAAAGTGTGAGGATAGTGTAAGGAGCCTGCGGGACGGCTTAAAGCGTACCAACATCCGGATTTTGGGGGTGTAAGAAGAAGAGAGCAAGCATGATATGGAAGGCCTATTTAAAGAAATAATGACAGAAAACTTTCCCTACCTGATGAAAGAAATAGACTTATAAGTTCAGGAAGTACACAGAAACCCAAACGAGGAATTCAAAGAGGACCACATCAAGACAAATCATAATTAAAATGCCAAGGGCAAAAGACAAAGAGAAAATCTTACAAGCAGCAAGAGAAAAACAGCTAGTTACCTACAAGGGAGTACTCACAACAGAAACTATACAGGCCAGAAGGGAGTGGCAAGAAATATTCAAAATTATGAACAACAAGAACCTACAATCAAGATTCCTCTACCCAGCAAAGCTATCATTCAGAATTGATGGTCAGATAAAGAGCTTCAGAGGCAAGAAAAAGTTAAAGGAGTTCATCAACACCAAACCAGGATGACATGAAATGTTGAAGGGTATTCTTTAAGAAGAGGAAGAAGAAGAAAAAGGTAAAGGTAAAAATTATGAATAACAAAAAGACATCAAATACATTCCTACCAACAAGTGAATCTAAAAATCAAGTGAATAAAAAATCTGAAGAACAAAATGGACTGGTGAATATAACAGAATCAGGGAAAGAAAGGGATTGGACTAACAATTCTCAGGGGAGAGGGTCTGAGGGGTGCGGGAAGAGATTGGACAAAAATCTTACACCTACGGATGACGACAGTGGTGGGGGTAAGGGTATGGGGTGGGGTTGAGAATCAGGTTGAGGGGAGCTATGGGGGGCAGGGAGAGAGGAACACCTGTAATAATCTGAAAAATAAAGATTTATTAAAAAAAAAGAATCCAAGGTGAGTGAGGCATGAGCAGGAGGGGAAGGCAAGGGCCACATCATCAGGAAATAGCAATCACAAAAGGCTTAATGTGCCTTGTTCTAAGCACTACATAAAATACACTTTTTATTCCTCACAATAACTCTACATGGATAATAGAGTGCTCAGACCACGATGCCCTCCCTCCTGCCTCCTTCACAGGAAAGGCTTCCTACAAAGTTCTCTTCAAAGTGTCAGGGCCCCTGGAATTCTTATGGCAAACCTCAGGTCAGTGGGGTTTCCTGGCCCATCCTAATGTCCGGCTGGAGTAGCTCCCCTGAGCCACCCCAAGGGAGCTGCTCTGCCGCTGGCCCTTAGCCCATTCCTGCACACATGTGGATCACTGACATGTGTCAGAGCAGGACCTTTCCGTGTCCCTCTGCTGCCATCTGCTTGCATTTAAAAGAGGAAGAAAGAGAGACGAAGAGGGGAAATGTATGCCCCCCAACACCAGGATAGCCCACATAGAAGGGAAGCAGGTTACCAGGTCTGGCCCGGAAGGTCCCCAGCCTTGGTGACAACACCTGTGCCCTAGGACCCCAAGGGCCGTCCCATTCACCTGCTTCTCCGAAGTCCTGCCCCACATCCTGGCTGGCAGCCTGGAGGGCAGACGGCACAGCATGGCAGGCTAAGCGTCCTTGCCCAGGGACCTCCAGACAACCCTCTGGCTCTGCGCCTGGAGATCAAGGGGCAGGAAGGGGAGGGCCACAGGCTGGGGACTGCTAGTGGTGAGAGAGGTAGGCGGTGCAAGTACAAGGACTCTGACATAAAACTCAGGATCTTGGAAGCAAAAGCTTAAGGTGTGTCTTTGCTCAGGCCAACATTACCAAGTACTATAGTCTGGCTGGCTTAAAAAACAAAATCTACTTTCTCACAGTTTTGGAGGCCTGAAGTCCAAGATCAGGTTGTCAGTATGGTCAGGGTCTGGTGATGTCCCTCTACCCGGTTTGTAGATGGCCACCTTCTTGCCATGTCCTCACATGGCAGAGAGAAAGAACAAGTTTTCTGGTCTCTTCTTATCATGGCACCAATCCCATCATGAGGACCCCACCCTCATCACTTCATCTAATCACCTCCCAAAGGCCCCACATTCTAATGCCATCACACTGGGGGTTCAGGCTTCAACCTAGGGGTTTGAGGGGTTGCAAACATTCAGTTTGTGAATAACAGCTGTACATGTATGTGTAAGGATGGCTTTGTAATACAGAAAACCACCTATCTGGAAGTAGTGGGGGCATTATTCTAGGGTGTGGGGCCTCTGGTCTCTTTAATGGTATGTTTGCACAGTGTGAGATCTTTGATCTGTTTGGAACTCCATGTCCAGGGTGTGAAGTTAGGAGCTGAGTTAGAGTATGGCCACCAGGACTTATTATGGGTCTGTTCACTGGCTCCCCAAACCAGTAAATGTTCTGTGCCTCAGGGTGCAACGTTCCTGAATTCCTTTAGGGTGTGAGCTCTGGGGTCTTCTTCATCCCCAAGCAGCCTTCACTCTACCCTCACCCTCCAGTGCTAAAAGGCAGGGAACAGTCATCAACCCTATTACATTTGCCTTACCCTGCGCTAGCCTCCCTCTCTCTTGCGGGTCACCCGTCTAGCCTGGGGCATGTGAGCTTGACATACCCTAGATACCTACCCTGTACACACTCTGTGCTCTGGATATTGTTTTGAGTATTTGCTTTTCCTTTATAAAGAGTTATACAGCCCCACCGGTGTGGCTCAGTGGTTGAGTGTCAACCTATGAACCAGGAGTTCATGGTTCAACTCCCATTCAGGGCACATGCCCTGGTTGGGGGCTCTATCCCCAGTGTGGGGCGTGCAGGAGGCAGCCAACCAATGATTCTCTCTCATCATTGATGTTTCTATCTCTCTATCCCTCTCCCTTCCTCTCTGAAATAAGTAAAAAAAATTATATATATAAACTATTTTTAAAAACATATTTTATTGATTTTTTTACAGAGAGGAAGAGAGAGGGATAGAGAGTTAGAAATATCTATGAGAGAGAATCGTCTATCAGCTGCCTCTTGCACACCCTGTACTGGGGATGTGCCTGCAACCAAGGTACATGCCCTTGACCGGAATCGAACCCAGGACCCTTCAGTCCGCAGGCTGATGCTCTATCCACTGAGCCAAACCGGTTTCAGCATAAACATAAATATATTTTTAAATATTTTAAAAGAACTATACAAATAATATGCGAACCTAGTTTTGTTTAAAAGATTCCAACAATACATCAGTATATGGACTACACAGGTCATTCCCAGCTTCACCCTGCAAAAATGATCACACACACACACACACACACACACACACACACACACGGTCACCATAACCAGCTTCCACCTGCTTTTGCTTGTCAACAGCATGTCCTATGGAAGGCACCGCCACCCTCACAGGTAAACACGGGTCTCAGTTATTCTGTATCACATGTGGCTGGTGCTCTGTGGTATAACACGAACTCCCACCATCATCTTACTCTTCAACTGCCATTGGCCACAAATGGACGATTACAAGCTTTTCCCAGCTGCTTGTGCCTACCAGCCTTGAGCACAGCTCTGGGCATGGTGTGGGTGTTAGAAGTGGAATTGCTGGGTCAAAGGGTTCACTCATTCAACAAACACTGTGTGTGCTGGGTACCGAGCCTTGTTCTAGGTGCTGGGGAGACATCAGAGAACAAGATCAACACGTGTTCCTGCCCACGTGAAGCTGACATTCTGGTTGGGGAGGAGAAAGGGTTCACTTTTTTAAAATATATATATTTTATTGATTTATTACAGAGAGGAAGGGAGAGGGACAGAGAGCTAGAAACATCGATGAGAGAAACATCGACCAGCTGCCTCCTGCATGCCCCCTATCGGGGATGTGCCCGCAACCAAAGTACATGCCCCTGACTGGAATTGAACCTGGGACCCTCCAGTCCATAGACCGACACTCTATCCACTGAGCCAAACCGGTTTTGGCAGGGGGGGTTCACTTTTTATTTAGATGTTTCACAAGGTCCTGGAAGGGTTACTCCCATCAGTGGTACACTTAATGGTTTCTTCCCCACTGCTCTCGGCAATGCACAATC
The DNA here is from genome assembly GCA_963924515.1 of Vespertilio murinus. Taxonomy (NCBI): domain Eukaryota; kingdom Metazoa; phylum Chordata; class Mammalia; order Chiroptera; family Vespertilionidae; genus Vespertilio; species Vespertilio murinus. The sequence continues at coordinate 101,303,044 of OZ004710.1, forward strand.
TGCAGCAGGAGGCTGCTGCTGTGGCTTTCTTTCTCTGCACGATCTGCAGTGACTGTGGCTGGGGCAGTCTATTTGGGGATGTGGGAAATGCTGTGTGTGTGTGTGTGTGTGTGTGTGTGTGTGTGTGTGTGTGTGTTAGGGAGAGGAATATAGAAATTGAATGGTCAACTGGAGAACGTAAAGGGAAATAGGAAGAGACCACTTAATGGTATGTGAGGGAGTTCGGGACAAAAATGAGACACTGAATTGGGCATGAACCACCTCTCCCAGGCCATACCCACAGGGGGTGTCGGGAGCAGCAGCACTGAGGAATACGCTGCTATCTGGGAACATGCCACTGTGCAATTGTTGTGTGGACACTCCTAGGGCCACGTGGACTGGGGTGTGGACACCCTTGAGGTCATAGAGACAGAGTGTGGATAATCCTGGAGTCATACGGAGTGGGGTGTGAACACTCCTGTGGCCACATAGACAGGGGTGTGGACATCATATATGGTAACACACAAAGGGGTGTGGACAGTGTTGGGTTACTCAGGTGGGGCTCGGGGGATTCCAGAAGTCACACACGCTGGAGAGTGGACACTCCTGGAATCACACACACCGGAGCGTGGACACTGTTGGGATCACCCAGAGCGGGGTCAGGTTGACTAGCATGTCAGTAGTACTGGAGTCAAAGTAACTGTGTGTGGGAAGTCCTGGGGTCAAACCGATTTGCACATGGACACATCTAGGGTCACCGGCTGGGGGTTTGGACACCCCTGCAGTCACTCAGGCTAGAGTGTGGATGGACATGAGGTCACTCAGAAAGGGATGTGGACACTCCAAGGGTCACACATGCTAGAGAGTGAACATTCCAGGAGTCTCCAGGAGTTTGAGACCCTCTCGAAGTTAAACACACTGAGGATTGGAAACCTCCTGAATCACATGTGCTGTAGACTGGACATTTCCTCATGCCACACGGACTGGGGTGTAAGCATCCATGGCATTACACAGAGGAGGGGACAGTCTTGGGGCCAGAGTGACTGAGGTGGAGACAGTCCAATGGTCACACTGACTGTGTTGTGGACATTCCTGTGATCTCAGTGAAAGGAGTGTGGACATTCATGTGGTCAAAGACATGATGAGTTGACACCCCTGGGGTCAGACATCGAGGAGAGGACACTCCTCCATATAGACTTGGAAGTGGACACTGCTGAGATCAGAGTCTGTGGTGTGGTTGGCCCTGGGGTATTTGGACACGTTATGTGGTCAGGCACTGGAAAGTCAACATTCCTGGTGTCACTCACATGACAGTTTGAACACTCCCGATCATATGGCCTGGGGTGCAGACACTGCTGGTGCGACACAGATCAGGGTTTGGCTACTCCTAGGATCACACACTGGGATGGGGACATTTCTGGCTTCACACATGGGTGCACACGCTCATGACGTCACACAGACTGGGGAGAAAGTGATGCTGGAGGCGTGTATTGGAGACCAGGAATGAAGAAGGAAAAATCCAAATACCTCCTGTTGTTTTAAATATACATATATTTTATTGATTTTTTACAGAGAGGATAGAGAGTTAGAAACATCGATGAAAGAGAAACATTGATCAGCTGCCTCCTGCACACTCCCTACTGGGGATGTGCACGCAACCAAGGGACATGCCCTTGACCAGAATAGATTCTGGGACCCTTCAGTCCGCAGGCCCACGCTCTATCCACTGAGCCAAACCGGTTAGAGCCACACACCACCTGTTAAAGTGGTTAGCCGAGGGCCATTGGGCTGAGGTGGCTCAGATGCCTCGCTGTCCTGCATAAGCAAACTGAAAACTAACCAGAGTCAATGCATTGGGAACCGAGAAACCAAAATTAATGGAAAACCAATGGTAAAGAGCCAGCTAGGCCTTCCCAAATAAGATAGCCTTAAGCTCTAACCAGTCAAATGATCACCTCAGTTTGCTCCCACATCTGCTCTATAAAAGCCTTGTCCCATGCCTGGCCGGTGTTGCTCAGTGGTTGAGCATTGACCTAGGAACCAGGCGGTCACCGTTCAGTTCCCAGTCAGGGCACATGCCCGGGTTGTGGGCTCGATCCTCAGTGTGGAGCGTGCAGGAGGCAGCTAGCTGATCAGTGATTCTCTCTTCATTGATGTTTCTACCGTGTTTCCCGGAAAATAAGACATCCTCCTAAAATAAGACCTACTTCATGGAAACATAATACATCCCCTGAAAATAAGACCTAGCGCATCTTTGGGAGCAAAAATTAATATAAGACACTGTCTTATTTTGGGGGAAACAGGGTATCTCCCTCCCTCTCCTTTTCTCTCTGAAATCAATTTAAAAAAATGTATATATAATCTTTTTAAAAGCCTTGCCCCAGCTTCTGTCATGAAATGCTTGTCACCCACTTCTGGGTGAGGCCCAATTTGAATCATTTGTTCAAATAAGCCCACTAACAGCATGTCTTTCAGACAGTCCCTGCAACCGGCACACGTGTGTCACCGTTATGTCTGTGTCTAGACCTCTGAATTGTTCTGTGGTTGATGTTGAGTGCGTCTGCCCTGACCTGTGTGCTCACAGGTTAGAGCACACTCCCGGTGAGGGCCCAGGCCTGACTGCAGGCGGTTCCGTTCCAGACGCAGGCAGGGCCCATGCGGAGGCAACCAATCAGTGTGTCTCTCTCGCATCGATGTTTCTCTCTTTCTCTCTCTCGCCCTCCCTTCTTTGCACTCTCTCTAAAAACCAATGGAAAAAATATCCTTGGTTAAGGATTTCAAAAAAGTCTGAAGGCCCTAACCCAGGGGTGGGCAAACTTTTTGACTCGAGGGCCACCATGGGTTCTTACACTGGACCGGAGGGCCGGAACAAAAGCAGCCTGACCATGCTGGCACTCTCCTCTTGGGCTGCTGGTGAAGGCGCGGAGGGGAGAGCAAGAGAGCCCTCCGCTCTTTCGGCTCCGCAGGCCAGATAGAACAGCCGAACAGGCTGGATCCGGCACGAGGGCCGTAGTTTGCCCTAACCAGTTTGGCTCAGTGGATAGAGCGTTGGCCTGCAGACTGAAGGGTCCCAGATTCGGTTCTGGTCAAAGGCATGTACCTTGGTTGGGGACACATCCCCAGGAGGGGGTGTGCAGGAGGCCGCTGATCGATGTTTCTCTCTCATCGATGTTTCTAACTCTCCCCCTCCCTTCCCTCTGTAAGAAATCAATAAAATATATTTTAAAAGTCTGAAGTCTTTGCCAAGATTTTTAATGTATATCCCAGGTGGCAAGGTCTCTGGGCTGTTTTGGACTCTGTGTCCATGGTGTGCGGAGCGTGAGCCGTTTGGAGGTTGTGTCCCGGCGTGGAGGTGGCTGAGGTGTGTTGGAGTTCATGATGTGAGAGCTCTGGGTGTTCGCAGGAGTCTGTGTGCAGAGGATGAGATCTGTGAAATAACAGGTTACGTACATCTCACCGTGTGCGCTCAGGAGCTTTGTGGCCAGAGTGGGAGGGCCCTGGCTGTTGTGTGGTCTGTGGTCACCGTGTCCAAGCTCTCTGGGCAGTGTGTCCAGTGATGGGGCACCCCTGAGCCACCCGGGCCATGTTCCTGTGGTGGCGCCTCATGCTGGCTGTCAACCAGGACTCCATGGCATAACATGAATCACCTATTTCCACTGACACATTGCCTCCTCCCATGCTGTGCACACAGACCTGTTCGTGTGTGTTTCCTCAGGACACATATGTTACATGTGGAATTGTCTGTTCAGAGGAGTCATTTATGCCACAAAGCCCCTCTTCAGAAACCGTTGTGTGCAGGGCTGTTGGGGGGCTGTGGAAACACGGGGGAACTGGGAATCCACGCCCACGCAGGTGGCATTGGCATTCTAGTGGGCAGAGGCACCAGTTTTTTTTATTCTGATGCTGCCACGCCAATTCCCACTTCTCTCAGCGGCTTCAGGGGGTGAATGCAGCGAGGGGTGGGCCACCCTCCCCAGGCTCTCAGGGGTCGTCAGGGTGAAGGGATGGGAGGGTCCACTGGGCGGCATGTTGGAGGGGAGCCGGGGTGAGACGTGGGTGGGGAAGACATGAGGGAGTCTATCCCGTTGTGTTGGGGTGAACCGAAGGTTGAGCCAGTCCTGGGGCATGACATGAGGGGAGGAACGCAGAGTTACTGACACAGGGCAGCCCCAGGACACACCCTATCGCTATGAGGACATGGTACAGTCTGCTTCCGGAGGTACCACGGGGTAGGGGGCCCCTGCATTCTGGAAGAAACCACTTTATGTGCGGGGACATGAAAGGTCTCCAGATCCCACGCGTGGATCGGGCCCACCCCAGACAAAGAAGAGAATGGCACCGCCCTGACACCCCATCCTGGCTCAGAAGCCTCTACCTATCCGGAAGCCGCCCACACCATCTTCTGTCTAGTCCCGCCCCATTGGAGGTGGGTGGGGGTAGGGCCAGATTGAATCCTTCCCTGACCTCTGATTGGTCGCGGCGAGATAACAGACCCTAGCTCTTCCCGGGTGGCAATGGGGCCTCTGGCCTGCATTGTTATTGGCTGCCGGCCTGGCGCAGACGCTGTGCATCCTGGGCTGGCTTTCGGGGTTGCAGAGGCAGGGCTTTGGCTAGTGGAGGTCACAGGTTCGAATCCTGTATAGACACTTCAGTTTACACACCTGTGAAAGAAGCTGGCATTATTGGCTGGCACAGAATGTGTCGGGTGATCTTTTCTGGTCTCTTCTACCTGTTCTTCTAAAGCAATGCTTATCGCATCCCATGATACTAGTTCCTGGAGCCCCTGACCGTTCACAACAGCACTGGAAACAGTTCTGGTCCCGAGTTCCTGACATCTGTACTTCAGGCAGTCTGTGGCTCTGGGTCCTGCACAGAAGGTTCAGGACGATCTCATGGTCCTCCTCCAAGCCACACCCCCCTCCTTCCCTGGGAGAAGGTGATGGGGAGGCCTCCTGTCCCCTCTGGGCTAGGCCTGAGCAAGGGTGTGTGTGTGTGTGTGTGTGTGTGTGTGTGTGTGTGTGGAGGAGCAGGGTGAGGGTGGGACATAAATGATAAAAATGCATGTTTTCGCCAATACCAGTTTGGCTCAGTGGATAGAGCGTCGGCCTGCGGACTGAGGAGTCCCAGGTTCGATTCTGGTCAGGGGCATATACATTGGTTGCAGGCACACCCCCCCGTGGGAGGCGGCTGATCGATGTTCCTCTCTCATCCATGTTTCTAACTTTCTATCCCTCTCTCTTCCTCTCTGTAAAAAATCAATTAAAAATATATTTAAAAAATAAAAATAAGTAAATAAAAATCCATGTTTTCATGCTTTGAGATGGAAAGGTGGGTGTCAATGAAAAGAATTTTGCGAGCCGAAACCGGTTTGGCTCGGTGGATAGAGCGTCGGTCTGCAGACTGAAAGGTCCCAGGTCGATTCCGGTCAAGGGCATGTAGATTGGCTGCGGGTACATCTCCGGTGGAGGGTGTGCAGGAGGCAGCTGGTCGATGTTTCTCTCTCATCGACATTTCTAGCTCTCTATCCCTCTCCCTTCCTCTCTGTGGAAAATCAATAAAAATATATATTTAAAAAAGAAAAAAGGAAAATAATTTTGCGAGAAGAAGGGGCAAGATGAAACTCAAAGGAGTAAACTCTCAGGATGGGGTTTTAAGCACCTGGCAGGGAAGGTGGTGAGCGGAGTATGCACATAAGGCACGGATGCACCGTGAGAAGAAGCATTCTGCTCCGGCTGGGTCAGTTGAAGCGCGTCCTGTACACCAAAAGGTTACAGGCTCAGTTCCCAGTCAGGGCGCATGCCTGGGTTGTGGGGTCGATCCTCGGTAGGGGCATGTATGGGAGGCAACCGATCACTGTTTCTCTCTCCCTCCCCCCTCTCTAAAAACCAATAAAACATAACCTCAGGCGATGGCTAAAAGAGAAGCAGCAGCAGGCCTGGCCGGTTTCGCTCGGTGATGAGCGCATGCACCTGCAGACTGAAGGGCCGCAGGTCTAGACCTGCCCAAGGGCTGGTGCCTCGGATGCGGGTTCCCCGGCCCTGGTAGGAGCTCGTGCAGAAGGCAACCAATTGACGTGTCTCTCACGTCACTGTTTCTCTCTCTCTCTCCCGTCTCTTCCCTCCCTTCCACTCTCTCTGGAAATCAATGGAAAAAAATATCTGTGGGTGAGGATTTAAAAAAGGGGGGGAGGGTGGCAGTGTTCCTCTTGTGAAAACGTGAATCTGCTTAGAAGAGCTCCGGTTTGTACATCTGAGCTCTGGAGGGAGCGCAGAGGCTCGATGAGTCAAAGGAGCCTTAAGAGAAGTTTAAAAACCATTTGAACAAAAAGCACATTTGTGAGGCGCAGCAAAGTGCTGCTTACTTAGAGGGAAACTGAAAAGGAATTGGGCTTCCACCTTGCTCTGTCTTTATCACTCGCTCTGTTGGAAGCCAGCCACCATTTACAAATTATGAAGACACTCAAGCAGCCCATGGAGAGAGCCGTGGACCACAGAACTGTGGCATCCCAGCCAAAGCCAGCACTAAGCTGCTGCCTTTTAGGGTAATTTGTGGTGTTCCTGGGGTCTTTGTAGGTCTCTGTCCAGGGTTTGATATTTCTGGGCTTTTTGTGATGTGTATCCACATATCTGGGCACTCTGTTTTACTTTTTTATTAATTGGTTTTTTTTATTTCTCACCTGAGGACATTTAAAAATATATATATATATTTTTTTATTGATTCAGAGCAGGAGAGAAATAGAAACATCAATGATGCGAGTGAAATTGATCAGCTGCTTCCTGCACGTCCTCTACTGGGGATCGAGCCTGCAACCGTGGTATGTGCCATGACCGGGAATAGAACTGTGAACTCCTGGTTCATAGGTCAACGCTCAACCACTGAGCCACACCAGCTGGGCTATTTTTATTGATTGTAAAGGGGGAGAGAAAGGGAGGGGAATAGAAAGAGAGAAAAAAAAAAAACATTGACTCAAGAGAAATATCCATGGGTCTCCTATCCCACCCCCCACCCAGGACGCACCCCAACTGGTGGATGGAAGCTGGGCATGTGCCCCAATTGGGAATTGAACCTAAGAACCTGCAACCCTTAGGTACCCGGGACAACACTCTAACCAACTGAGCCACACCTGCCAGAGCTGTTGAACATTTGTAGATCTCCAGGTCTTTAGATATTTTAACTGTTTCGGGTTCTGTGCCCCCAAGGGTGGGGATTCTGAGCTGTTTTCTGTTCACGTCCAGAATGTGATCGTAACTATTTGGGGCTCCTAATCTCGGGGTCTGGTGTCTCTAAAAGACTTGGTCCTTGGGGGCAGGCTTTGAAGGCTCAGCTCTCTGGCAGTCTGTCCTGGGCGTGGGGCATGGAGTTGTTTGGAAGTCTCTGTCTCAGGTTTCACAGTTCTTTGGAGGACCCTGTAGCGTTTTGTTCCTTCTGTGAGTTGTATGGATTTCTAAGTCCCAGCATCACTGAAGTGACCAGAGTCTGCATCCGGGGTGTTAGGCGTCAGAGCAGTTTGGGCCATCGAGTCCCTTAGATGTGAAGCTTCCGTGGAGTCTGAGAGTCTATGTCCAGATATCGCTTTAATGATCTTGAGGATGGGGCAATCTGTGTCCCAGGGTGTCATCTCTGAACTGTTTATGGTGTGTATCCCAGGATGTAAGGTTCCTGAGCTTTGTGTGGGTGTATGTCCCCAAAGTGTGGGGTCCCTGACGTGCTTGTGGCTGTATGTTGCAGCATATGAGCTCTCTGTTCATGGACGCATGTACCAGGTGTGAGGCATCGGGGCTCTTTGAGAAGTATCTGAGATTCTGAGGTCTCTGATCTGTTTAGGTGTTCGTTCTCCAGGATGAGAGATTTCTGAGTTGGTTGTGGGTGTATATTCCAGGATGCGAGTTCTCTGCTCTGTTTGGGGGGGTGAGATCTCTGGCCCTTTGGTTGCTGTGCACTACTCTGATACTTGTTTCTGTCTCCATTCCCGTATGGCAAGGCCCGTTTGTGCGTCTATTTCCCAGGGTGTGAGGTCTCTGATCTGTCTCTGGGTGAGCTTCCCAGGAGTGAGTCCTGGTAGGTCTCTGTGTGGAAGCTGTCTGATCTTTTCCGAGCTGCAGCAAGAGTCTGAGGTCTTTCATCTCTTTGAGGTTGTAATTCCCAGTTGTAATGTCTGCTGTATGTCCTAGAATTTTAGGGTCGTTCCTGCAAGTGTGTCCCAGGATGTGAGGTCTCTGATCTCTGTGTGTATGTCCCAGCTGTGAGGCCTTTGATCTGTCTGTGAGTATATTCGCCAGAATGGGAGATCTCGGATATGTTCACGGGTGTATGTCCCAGAGTGTGGGGCGTCTGATCTGCTCGCTACTATAATTATCAGCGTGTGAGGTGTCTTTCATGGGGGTATGCCAAGAATATGAGTTCTCTGCTATGTCTGTGGTTGTGTGAGCCTGGGTGCGAGGTCTCTGTTTTGTGGGTGTATGTGTCCGTGTGTAAGGTCTGCAAGTCTTTTGGGGTTTGTGTTCCATTTCCCTTGGTTTGAAACCTCTAACCTGTTGGGGAGTATATCTCAGAACACAAACTCTCTGGTCTTTTCATGAGTGCCTGTTGCAAGATTTCAGGCCTCTGATCAGTTTCTGGCTCTTTTGCTTAGCATGTGAGGTCTCTGACTTGATTGTGGATGTATATTGCCGGATTTGAGATCTCTGATTTGTTTGTAGGTATCTATCTATCTATCTCAGGTTGTGAGGTCTCTGATCTGTATGTGAATGTCTGATCTCTCTGTGTGGGTTTATCAAGGATGTAAGGTCTATCCAGTTTGCTGTTACATGTCCACGTTTGTGAGGTGTGGGTTTATGTCTAACATGTATTTCACTTTGCAACTTATGTGTATATTTCCCAGGCGGTGGGTTCTCATATGTGTTTGTGAGTTTAATTCCAAGTGATTGAGGACTTTTTTTGCTATACATGTCCTAAAATGTGTGTCTCTGTTCTTTTTGGATTTATATTAGCAGGTGGGAAGTGTTCGTCCCCCAAAAATGTATACATACTTTAACAGCTCCATTTTGAAAATGAAATGTATGTTAATAAACACTGCCTTCATAATTATTCAAAGTGTGTGTATACGTTTTTTGGGACACCCTATATTTGAAAGTATATGACACTCAGAATGTGAGGTCTGTGAGCTGTTTGTGCATGTATGTCTCTGGTGGCTGAATAATAACACTCCAAACATGTCTACCTTCTAATCCCTGGAACATATGATCATGTTAATTTACATGGAAAAAGAGACTTTGCAGACATGATTAAGGAAAACATCCTGAGATTAGGAAAAGCTCCTAGATTATCTAAGTGGGCCCAGTGTCATCCCAAGTGTCCTTATATGAGGGAGAAATGAAGGCAAGAGCCAGAGAACGTGATGTAGTGTTAGAAAAGGTGATGTGCCGGAACCGGTTTGGCTCGATGGATAGAGCGTTGGACTGCGGACTGAGGGGTCCTGGGTTCGATTCCGGTCAAGGGCGTGTGCCTTGGTTGCGGGCACTTCCCCAGTGTGGGGTGTGCAGGAGGCAGTTGGTTGATGATTCTCTCTCATTGATGTTTCTAACTCTCTATCCCTCTCTCTTCCTCTCTGTAAAAAATTAAATATATATATATATATATATATATATATATATATATATATAAAGAAAAGGTGATGTGAGCCCTGTCTGCGTGGCTCACTGGTTGAGCGTTGACCATGAACCAGGAGGTCATGGTTTGATTCCCCATCAGGGCACATGCCTGGGTTGTGTGCTTGATCCCCATTGGGGGGTGCCATGCAGGAGACAACAGATCAATGATTCTCTCATAATTGATGTTTCTCTTTCTCTCTCCCTTCCTCTCTGAAATCAATAAAAATATAATTTTTAAAAAGGTGGCTGAAACTGGTTTGGCTCAGTGGATAGAGCGTTGGTCTGTGGACTGAACGGTCCCAGGTTCGATTCCAGTCAAGGGCATGTACCTTGGTTGCGGGCACATCCCCAGTGGGGGGTGTGCAGGAGGCAACTGGTTGATGTTTCTCTCTCATTGATGTTCCTAACTCTATCCCTCTCTCTTCCTCTCTGTAAAAATCAAAAAAATATTTTTTTTAAGGTGATGTGATGATATAAGCAGAGAGAGAGGTAGAGATAGATGGATACAGAGAGAAAGAGATTAGAAGATGAAGCACTAATTTCGAAGGTGGAGGAAGGGCCATGAGCTCAGGAGTGCAGGCGCCCTATAGGAACTGGATTCTCTCCTAGGAACTCCAGGAGGGAGTCAACTTTGTTGACATGACACCTTGATCTTTTTTTAAAGTACAATTTCCATTTAATCCCCCCTCCCCCCGAGAACTTTTCTTCAGTCCTCAAGGACTTAGCTCCTTACCTGGGCTTTGGTGGCAGTGGTGGGGCAGCACCGCAGGTCTGGATCCGGGGGCTGGGGGGTGTTCAGTCCTTCTGGGCTTCACAAGAATTATTTCTTACTGCCTTGCGGCGAATGGCGCAGCTCACACGGTCACGTACTTCCACATACAGCTAGGAGCACAGAGACGTTGGAGACACTTGCTTCAGAGATGTCCCTAATGGCTGCGCCTCTACTACTAGTGTGTTCCGAATGACGACCTTCGTGGCGGCCTTATCCTTGGGCACGCGTCGGGTGCAGTTGGTGCAATGAGTAGGCTGCACGTGGCCGCAGCCTCTTTTGGCGTGACCATTATTCCTTCTTTTCTTGGTCATCTTGGACACGAGGACCCAAGAGAGAGCTTGACTTTTACCCTTGTAAGACTCCTTGTCAGTCTTCTGGCCTGCAGAGATGTAAGGATAAATTTGTGTTGTTTTATGACAATAAGATGGTGGTGATTTGTCACAGCAGCAATTCCAGAGCCCAGAGGAGACAAAAGGTCTGCTCCTTCAAGAAATGGAGAAAGTGTGGCCTTCTTTTCTAAAACGGAAAGAAGGGAGGCAGGGGGGGGGGGAGTGAGGGAGGGAGGGAGGGAGGGGGGGAATCAATGTCCCAGGTGGTGATGTCTCTGGATGTTGGTGCATATCAGGGTGAACCCCACATTTGTGTGTGTTGATGATGGGAGGCCTAGATCTGTTTGCAGGTGTATGAACCAGGGTGTGAGGTCTCTGGTCTCTGATGGTGTGTGTCAGAGAACTTGTGGGCCCAGCTATGTGGCGGTGTATGTGCTGGAGGGGAGGTCTCTGCTCTGATTTTGTGTACAGGTGCCAGGACGTGAGTTCTCTGAACCGCTGAGGTGTGTATGTTCAGGGGGTAAGGACTCTGAGCTCTGTGTGGCAATATTCTCTTTGCTTGAAACCTCCCGTCCATTCCTGAGTGTATATCCAGGGCGTGAGGCTTCCTGTCTGTTTGTTTGTGTCTGTCTCGTGGTATTCATGAGAAATGTTTGCTGGTATGTTTCCCGGTGGTATGTTTCCGGTGAGTGGAGCAGGGTGTATGTCCCATGGTAGGAATGCCCTCATCTGCTTGTGGGCACTTGTCTGATAATGTGAAGGGTCTGAGTTTTTTGTTTGAAGTTGCTTTCCCAGTCGCTGAGTGCTCGGATTTGTTTCTCAATGCATGTCCCAGGGTGTGAGGTCTCTCGTGTTCTGTGACTGTATATCCCAGAGTGTGAGGTCTGAGCTGTATGTGGGTTATGTTCCAGGTGGTCGAATGTCTGATATCTTATGTGGATATTTGCAAGTGCTTTTTGTTTTGTTGTTAATCCTCGCCCAAGGATATTTTTAGAGAGAGTGGAAAGGAGCAGGGGAGGGAGGGAGGAATGTGAGAGAGACACATCCTACATGCACCTCTACTGGGGCCAGGGATCAAACCTGCAATCCTGGTATGTACCCTTGATTGGAAATTGAACCCGTGACCCTGTAGTGCCCAGGCCGGTGCTCTAACCACTGATCCATGCTGGCCAGGGCACAAGCATTCACTTGTTTGCTGGGATATATGCATATATGGAATGTGAGATTTCTGAGCTGGTTCTGGGTGTATGTTTCAGGATGTGAGGCCTCTGATCTGTTTGGGGGTGCGTGGCCCACATTGACAGCTCTGTGATATGTTTTTTGGTACATTTCTGTGCATGTTGTTTCTGGGAGGATCTCTGCTCGTGGGTGTGTATCCCAGGATCTGAGCTGTCTGGCCTCCCTGAGTCTGTACACCCCAAGTTTCAGGCACCTGCATTTATCTGCTGCATTGCCCAGCCTGTGAGGGTTGTAACTTCTTTGTTGCCTCATGCTACAGGATTGGAGGTATCTGGTGTGGTTTGGGTTGTATTTCTCAGATCAGATCTTTGATCTGTTTATGTGTGCATGTCACATATATGAGTGTGTCAACTCCTTGGGTGTGTTTGTAAAAGATAGGAGGTCTGTTCTCTATGTGGTTATGTGTCCCAGTCTGTGAGGTCTGTTTGTGTATGTATGTCAGAGAATGTGCCCTTTTTCCTGCTCTCTGTGTGAACATGTCCTAAAGTCAAAGATCTAGTCTGTTGGGGGCCCTAGAATGCGGGTCCCCAGTCTCTTAGTGGGATGTATGTCCCAGAGAGTGGGTTCTCTTATGTCTTTGTGCGTTTCATTCCCGGAGTGTGAGGGCTCTAAGCATTCTTCGCTGAGTGTCCCACAATGTGTGGCTTTCTCATCTTCTGTACATATGTCTCAGGGTGGAAGGTCTCTGATCTCTTGGGAGGTGTATGACTCCAGACGTGAAGTCCTTGAGCACTTCATGGATGTATGTCCCAGGATGTGGTGTTTCTTTTGTGTGTGTATGTGTGTTCTGTTTGCTCAAATAATGGATCGCCAAATATGTCCTCACCCCATTCCTGGAACTTGTTAATATGTTGTCTTACCTGGAAAAGGCAGATACACAGTAGGCAAGCATCGTGAGATGGGCACCCTGGATTATCTAGCACAGGGGTGGGAACGTCCAGGCTGAGGTCGTATAAGACCCGAGAAATCATTTGGTCTGGCCCTGCCAAGACATTAGGGGTGAGTTAATTAAATGTTCGACCAAAAAAATGTTTGATCAAATATAACAGGTTAATATCTTTGTTGTTAATCCTCACCCGAGGATATTTTTCCATTGATTTTTAGAGAGAGTGGAAGAGAGAGGGAAAGACTGGGAGAAACCTTGATATAAGAGAAACGCACTGATTGGTTGCCTCCGGCATGAGCCCCTCGTGTCCAGGGAGGAGCCTGCAACCAAGGTGCATGCCCTTGACTAGAATCGAACCCGGAACCCTTTGGTCCACGGGCCAATGCTCTATCCACGGAGCCAAACCAGCTAGGGCTAGCAGGCTAATTTTTGAGTTGATAATTTTGTATGGCCCACAAATGATGTTATAAATATCCAAATGGCCCTTGGCAGAAAAAAGGCCCCCCACCCCTGATCTAGGAGGTCCCACTTGTAATCACAAGAGTCATTATAGGAGGAAGGCTGAAACTTCAAGATCAGAAAAGATTGACTTATGTATGTCGAGACAAGGAGGGACATGTGATGAGGGAAATAGAGTCACAAAAATTGATGTGTCAGCAGAAGCAGAGGTCAGAGAGATTTGAAGCTAAAATGCTGGATCCTCTGATCTCTTTGTGGACTTTGTCTACCATCTGGTGTATTTTTCAGCATCTGGAGTGTCAGACTTGATTGTGGGCATATGTTGCAGGATTTGAAGTCTCTGATCTGTTTTGTATGATCCAGGATGAGGTCTCTGAGCCATTTGTTCATGTATGTTGCTGGATGGAGGTCTCTGACCTGTGTGTAGGTGCACGTCCAGGTGTCAAGGTCACTAAAATGTTGGTCAGTGTACATCTCAGTCCGTGAGCCCTCTGGTGTGTTTTTGGGTGGATTCCCCTATATGAGGGCCGATGTTTCCATGTGTGATTTGTAGGTTTTGAGGTGTCTGATCTGTTGGCGTATGTCCCAGGATTTGAAGTCTCTGAGGGGTTTGTGGTTGTCTTTTCCAACATATGGGATTTTTCCGAGCTGTTTGTGGTATGTGTTCCAGAATGTGCCTCTCTCCACTGTATTTTGTCGGTGGGAGACTCTGATCTGTTTATGGCTGTCTTCCCAGGATTGTATCTGACATGTTTCTGGGTGTGTGCCTCCGGATCTGTTATCTGTATTCTCTCTGTGAGCAGTTCCCAGATATGAGGACTCTGGTTTGTTTGTCATTGTTTGCTCCAGGATGCAATGTTTATGAATGGTTTATGGGTTGTGTTTTGCAGGATTTTATGTCTGTGATCTGTTTGAGGGTGTGTCCTAGGATGTAAGGCTTCTGATCTGTTTCTGTGCATATTTCCCAGCATGTGAAGTCGTAAACATCTTGTCCTGTATGTCCCAAGATGTGATAACTCTGACCTCTTTATGTATATTATCAAGCTTTGGGGGTCTCTGGTTTGCTTCTTGCTGTTTGTTCCAGGATGTGAAATCCCCGGCTGTGTGTGGGTATGTTTCTCAGGGTAGGTAGTTTATGATCTGTTTGTGGGGATATATCCCAGGGTTTAAGGTCTTTAATCTTCTTGTGAATGTATTTCCCAGGATTTTGAAGCGTGTTTCCTAGAATATGCATCTGACTTATTTTTATGTACGCCAAAGGGCGGACAGTATCTGATCTCTCTGTGGATGTACATTCCATGGGGTGCGCTCTGATGTTTTACATGCATGCCTTAAGATAGGAGGTCTCTGTTGTAATTATGGGTGTTGTGTGCTAAGACCTGGGTTCTCTTACTTCTTTTTGGGTTTATGTCCCAGCATGAGAACTCTTTCATCTAGTTCTGTGTGCCTTTCCAACTTGCAAGCTCTACTGTCTGTGGGTGTGTGTCCGAGGGTGTGAATGAAGTCTGATCCATTTGAGGGTCCGTGTCCAAGGGTGTCAGATTCGTTTGTGGGTGTCCATCAGGATGTGACATATCTTCTCTCTTATGGTTGTTTGTCTCAAGTGTGACAGTCTGTCCTTGTATGCTTGTCAACAGTGTGTGGTCTCTGGTCTGTCTGTGGCTGTGTCTCAGGTTGCCACCTCTTTTCCTTTGATCTAGCATGTGAGGTCTCTGAGGTGTTTTGAGTTTTTGCCCCACGATTTAATCTCTGGTCTCTCTGTGGTTATAGGTCTCAATGTGTGAGCTACCTGATCCATTTATTTCCCAGGATGTGAGTGCTCTGACCTGTGTGTGGGTGTGCGTCCCTAAATGCTATTTCTCTGAAATGTTTGTGGGGATAAAGCTCAGTTCATGTGGTTATTTTTGTGCATGTCACAGGGTATGAGGTCTGTTCTTTGGGAGCGCTTATTTCCTAGAATTTGAATTCTGTGAGCTGTTTTTGTGTGTATGTCTCAGGCTGTGAGGTCCCTGACCTGTTTGGTTGTTTATGTCCCCCGCTTTGAGGTCTCTCAATTATTTGATGTTCTGTATCCAGCAAATTAATTCTCTGAAACATAGATTCAGGAGTTCTGAGCTTTGTCTGGTCTACATTCCAGGGGTGAGTGAGCTGTTTGGGTGACTGTCCTAGAATACACGGACCCTGAACTCTTTTGGTTCGAGAGCTCCTTGATCTGTTTAGGATATAGTTTCAGGTATGAAACCTCTTCCTCTTGGGAGGTCTCAGTCCCAGGGTGTGACTCGTTAGAAGTTTGTTCCAGGGTAGTCTGTGAACTTTCAGTGGTGTGTGTGTTTGTGCACGTGCACATATGCCCGTTAGTTTTCTGAGCAGTCTGAAAGTCTTTATTTGCTGTGTAAAGTATCTCAATACTGTGGTGGTGTCTGTGCAGAATATGGTGTCTCTGAACTATTTAGAAGTCTCTCTTTTAGGTCTCAGGGCCCGTAGCCCTCAGATGAGGACTCGGATGTGTCTGAGTGTCTGTGCTCGGGTGTGAACACTTTTGAGCCCATGTCCTAGGGAGGGAATGAGTTCTCTATCATGTTGTGACTTTTGTCCTGGGTGGGATTTTTCAGAGCAGTTTCAGAATCTGTTTCCTGAGTTGGATGTCTCTCTACTGTTTTAGACTTCTGAGGTGTGTCCCGAGTGTGAGATCTCTGATCTGCGTATCCCTTGGTGGTGAGGTCTGTAACTGTTGGGGTGTATTCCCAAGGACCCAGTAGTTCCTACTGAGGGAGTCGCAGCTCCAGGGTCCGAGGTCTCTGAGCGGCTTGGGGTTTTGTTACCAGTGTGATGTCTTTCAGGTGTTGGGCGGGGGGGGGGGGGGGGGGGGGATCTGTGTCCAGGCGGTTATGTGTGTGAGCTGTGTGGAGATGTGTCCTAGGATACAAGTTTTGTTAACTCCGAGCATTTGGGCATTGTCTGTGTGTGTGTGTGTGTGTGATGTCTTTGGAAACCTGTGGATGCGCTTTGCAGACTGTGAGGTTAATGAACTCCCTGAGAGTCGGTCCCACAAGGTGAAGTACTTGAGCCGTGTGGGCTATGGAGCCAAATGTGCTGTCTGGGCTCTCTTTGGATCTCCCAGGTTAGAAGTTCTCTGAAGCCCTAACTGGTTTGGCTCAGTGGATAGAGGTCGGCCCGCGGACTAAAGGGTCCAGCGTTCAATTTCAGTCAAGGGCACATGTCCAAGTAGCGGGCTCGATCCCTAAAAGAGGGCGTGCAAGAGGCAGCCTATCAATAATGCTCTATCATCATTGATGTTTCTCTCTCTCTCTCTCTGAAATCAATTAAAAATATTTTTAGTCAAAACCGGTTTGGCTCAGTGGATAGAGCATTGGTCTGCGGACTGAAAGGTCCCAGGTTCGATTCTGGTCAAGGGCATGTACATTGGTTGCGGGTACATCCCCAGTAGGGGGTGTGCAGGAGGCAGCTGGTCGATGTTTCTCTCATTGATGTTTCTGGCTCTCTCTCTCTTCCTCTCTGTAAAAAATCAATAAAATATATTTAGAAATATTTTTAAAAGTTCTCAGTTGTTTGAGAGCCTGTGTCCACAATGTAAGGTCCCTCCGCTGCTATGGGTCTGTGCCAGTTATGAGGTCTCTGCTGGTGGTGGCAGACTTTGCAGAGTGTGAGGTTTCTAGGCTGTTTGATGTCTGCCAATTCTGGATATGAGCACAAAGGGCAAGTTCCATGAATGTTTCTGAGGTCTGAGTCCAGGGTATATTTCTGAATCATCTGGAGGTCCGTGCTTAGAGTGTAGATTCTGAGCTGTTTGGGGACTTGAGGCCAGGATGTGAGGTTTATATGCTGTTGTCTGTGTCCAAGTTGTGTGATCTCAGACATACACTGAATGGCCAGATTATTATGTGTTCAGAGATCATAATAATGTGTTCAGAGATCATAATCTGGCCAGTGTGTATACACACTCACACACACATTAGAGAGGGGCCTGGTGCATGAATTTGTGCATGGGTGGGGCCTGCCAGCCTGGCTAGGGGGAGGGGACATTGGTGGTTGGCCAGCCTGCCTGCTGAACTCCTGGTGGAGGGGACAATTTGCATATTAGCCTTTCATTATATAGGATATACACAGAGTGGCCAGATTATTATGCGTTCAGAGATCTGGCCACTCAGTGTGTTTGGGGGTGTGTGTGTCACAGGTGTGAAGTCTCTAAACTATGTAGAGGATTAGTATTCAGATTTTCAGATCTTTGAGCTCCTCTGTGGACCAAGTGGGGGGTCTCTTGGGGATCAGTAGGTATATGAAGGGTCTGAGCTATTTTTAGGAAGTCTGTGTCTAGTACATGACCTCTGTGAACAGCAGTCTGTGTCAAGATCATGGTCTCTGAGCTGGTTCAGGGCCTGTGTTTGAGTGTAGGACTTGGGAGCTCTTGGATATTGTGTTCAAGGTGAGGTCAGTTAGTTGTCTGGTGGCCTAAGAGGGTGTGAGGTCTCTGAACTGTCTGTCCATCTCTCTCCTAGTGTGTAAAGAACTTAGTAGGTCTGTATCCCTGGTTCTGAAAGTGTCTGAACATTGTGTGGGGGTCTATAGGCAGACTTTCAGATGTGTGGGTTACAAAGCTTGAGATCTCTGAAGCATTTGGTAATCTTTCCTCTGGTGCCCTATTCTGAACCATTTTGGGGTCTGTGTCAGGTGGGAGACCTCTGAGCTATACACAGAATGCTCTAAACACGGTGTTTCTGGGCTATGAGACCTCTAAGACCTTTGGGGTCTATGTCTAAGACTTGAGGCTCTAAGTTGTTGTGGCAGCATATTCTCGGTAGTGAGGTCTTTAGTGCTCTATTTTTTTCAGGATGTCTCTGAGCAATTTGGGGGTCTTCCAAGAAGTAAGGTTTCAGGATCATTTAGGGATCTGTGTTCCGAGTGTGAGGTCTCAGGTGTTTGGGGTATGACATCTCGGCTGTTTGGGGATCTGTCCCAGAATGGGAGGGTTCCAAGCAGTCTGGGAATCGATTATCAGGGTGTGAAAACGCTGAGTAACTTAGGTGACAGTATGCCTGGCTAGGTGGTCTTTTTGAGATTTCTATCCCAAAAGCAAGTTCTGTGATGTGTTTGGGGTCCAGATCCCAGCACAGGAGGCAGCATTTCGGTTTAGGGCTGTTTGCAAGCCTGGCTCCCTCGCTCTGGTGTAGCTGTTAGCTACTCAGGGCCCGTGTCCGAGATCTCCGAGCGGCATGGAGGAGTGGATCCCCGGTGTGAGGTCTGAGCTGTTTGGAGGCCTATGTCCTACGTGCTGTGTGTGAAGGTCTCTGAGCTTTCTAGCATTCTGTCACCTGTGTGTCAAGTCTTTGAAATCTTTGGGTAACTGTGTCACAGCATATGATATCTTTGAGCAAAAACAAAAGGCACAGCCTCACATTCAGGTTGAGAGATGATCAAAACAAGTATATTTGGCCCTAATTGGTTTGACTCAGTGGATAGAGCATTGGCCTGTAGACTGAAGGGTTCCAGGTTCGATTCCGGTCAAGGGCATGTACCCTGGTTGCAGGCATATCCTAGTGGGAGGCCTGCAGGAGGCAGCTGATCGATGTTTCTCTCTCATCGATGTTTCTAACTCTCTATCCCTCTCCCTTCCTCTCTGCAAAAAAATCAGTAAAAATTAAAAAAAAAAACCACACAAGTATATTTGAAACATTATCTTCTTATTCTCCACTTTCTGCCCTGGTGCATATTAGGTGCTCAGTAAATATTTGCAGAAAATGTAAATACAATAAAAACACAAAATTTTCTGATTGAATGAAGTAAGCAGGCTTTGGGTTCAAAGTCTCTAAGGGCCGAGAGGGCTCAGCTAGAATTGTATCATATTTCTGTATTCCCACTGTATTTATTTCTTGGGTTATTTTTAAAAAATACATTTTTATTGATTTTTTACAGAGAGGGAGAGAGAAACATTGATCAGCTACCTCCTGCACCCCCCCACCCCCAATGGGAATGTGCCTGCAACCAAGGTACATGCCCTTGACCAGAATCGAACTTGTGACCCTTCAGTTCACAGGCCAACATTCTATCCACTGAGCCAAACTGGTCAGGGCATATTTCTTGGATTATTTTTGTTTATGGAAAGTGATAATGGTTTGTCTAATGAGACAGCAATGGATTGTTTGATTTTTCAGTGCATTTTAAAATTTAAGTGTAAAACAGATTATTTTAAGTCAAGATGTTAGGGAGACAATGGGGAGGTGGTATGTTGTGGGGTGTTCTAGTCAAATGGTTGAGGTTTGAGGAACATGTCCCTGGGTACCCCCGTTCCCAGCCTCTCACCCCCCCAACCCCACCTATGTGAGGTCTCAATCCCCACACCTTGGTTTGTTCAGTCAACAACTCTTTTATTGATGCCTACCCCAGGCTGGGTCGGGCCAAGAAATATACAAGAGGAGAATGAGATTCAGTCCATGCCTGAAAGTCAGTCTGGGGGCGGGGAGCACAGACACAGACAGCCACACGGAACTGGTGGCGGGCACAGTCTCACAGAGGGGCACTCTGGACACAGGTAGTCAGGGAAGGCTTCCTGGAGAAGACCTCACAGGGGAAGCAAGGGGCGAGGCAGCCGTCAGAGCCTTCGTCTTCTGTACATCTGTGGGCAGGTAACTTTTGAGACTGTCCTTGGCCTCCTGCCTTATGGGCCCTTTCCTAGGATCCACCTCCACAGTTTTTAGGCTTCCCTGAGACAATCTATGCAGACAGGTGCTCAGCCCCGTGCCTGGCACCTCATCACCACCCCGTCAACGCACGTTTTTGTCCTAAGTGCTATCTACAGCCTACCTAGGTGTTGGTTCCAGCTCTGAGCAGTCCCAGCAGTCATCGCACGCCGACGGGGCTCCCAGGCGCCTCTGTGCACCTCACGGGCAGAGCTCAATCCCAGTCCACCCTAAGGGCTCGGAGAGTCCGGACTGCCGTCCTCTCACTGGCCAGTGGCCAGTGAGCCATGGGCATCCACTCTCCTGCCAGTGGCACGTGGGCATCTACTTCTGGGATGCAAAGCCTATGTGTGAGCAGGAGCAGAAACCAGTCCCCAGCCCTGCACACCCTCCGTCTTCTCACCAGGGGGCTGGGAGCCTGAACTCTGCCGTCAGCCTGCCCGGCAGCTTCCCCACTCCCGGAGCGGCGGACCTCCCAGGCTCCGGGCTGAAGCAGGCGCCTACCCATCCCATCCTTCCATCCCGGGGCTGGGTCACCTCTTGGGCCTCCACGACAGGCCGGGAATCTCAGCTGCAGAAACGTCTGATGGTGACAACTTGCTTCGCAAAATGGGCTCAGGGCTGTTAAGTGCAACCCATGGAGCTGGGCGGGGAGGGGGTCCGGCAGTCCGTCCTCACCACAGCCCCGAGCGCAGGGCAGTGGGGGGAGGTGGGAGCAGGCGGGAGGCCTGGCAGCCAGTCCTCAACAGGAGGGCGAGTGAGTACGGGGCGGGTGAGATGGGCGCTGGGCCCCACAGTCGGTCTGGCCTCAGAGTCCAGAGGGCTAGAAGAGGTATTTGCGGCAGGATTCAGTCCCACACTTGCATTCAATACGGACCCGCTTCTTGGGGGAGCCGGGGAGCACGGCCAGGCCAAAGTTGGAGTCCATGCGGGTGCTCTCCATGTCCACGGGGTCCACTGTGGAGTCACACAGCCAGGGAGGGCGGGGGGGACTGGTTAGAAGGCCTAGGTGCAGTGTCCCGCTGGCCCTTTCCCATGGGACCCGGGGATCTGGGGGCTGGGAACAGGACTAGGATTTGGGTCAGGAGGGGGTCATGGAGTTGGCGGTTTGGGGCTGGGGCCAGGGCTTAGCACTAGAGGTGCTCAAATGTTAGGAAGATGGCCAGGATTGGGGGTTGGGGGGAAGGAAGATGGCCAGGATTGGGGGTTGGGGGGAAGGAAGATGGCCAGGATTGGGGGCTGGGGGGAAAGGAAGATGGCCAGGATTGGGGGTTGGGGGAAGGAAGATGGCCAGGATTGGGGGTTGGGGGAAGGAAGATGGCCAGGATTGGGGGTTGGGGGAAGGAAGATGGCCAGGATTGGGGGTGGGGGGAAGGAAGATGGCCAGGATTGGGGGCTGGGGGGAAAGGAAGATGGCCAGGATTGGGGGTTGGGGGAAGGAAGATGGCCAGGATTGGGGGTTGGGGGAAGGAAGATGGCCAGGATTGGGGGTTGGGGGAAGGAAGATGGCCAGGATTGGGGGTGGGGGGAAGGAAGATGGCCAGGATTGGGGGTGGGGGGAAGGAAGATGGCCAGGATTGGGGGTGGGGGGAAGGAAGATGGCCAGGATTGGGGGTTGGGGGGAAAGGAAGATGGCCAGGATTGGGGGTTGGGGGAAGGAAGATGGCCAGGATTGGGGGTTGGGGGAAGGAAGATGGCCAGGATTGGGGGTGGGGGGAAGGAAGATGGCCAGGATTGGGGGTTGGAAGGAAGATGGCCAGGATTGGGGGTGGGGGGAAGGAAGATGGCCAGGATTGGGGGTTGGGGGAAGGAAGATGGCCAGGATTGGGGGTGGGGGGAAGGAAGATGGCCAGGATTGGGGGTTGGGGGAAGGAAGATGGCCAGGATTGGGGGTTGGGGGAAGGAAGATGGCCAGGATTGGGGGTGGGGGGAAGGAAGATGGCCAGGATTGGGGGGTTAGGGGGAAGGAAGATGGCCAGGATTGGGGGTTGGGGGGAAAGGAAGATGGCCAGGATTGGGGGTTGGGGGAAGGAAGATGGCCAGGATTGGGGGTTGGAAGGAAGATGGCCAGGATTGGGGGTGGGGGGAAGGAAGATGGCCAGGATTGGGGGTTGGGGGAAGGAAGATGGCCAGGATTGGGGGTTGGGGGAAGGAAGATGGCCAGGATTGGGGGTGGGGGGAAGGAAGATGGCCAGGATTGGGGGTTGGGGGAAGGAAGATGGCCAGGATTGGGGGTTGGGGGAAGGAAGATGGCCAGGATTGGGGGTGGGGGGAAGGAAGATGGCCAGGATTGGGGGGTTAGGGGGAAGGAAGATGGCCAGGATTGGGGGTTGGGGGGAAAGGAAGATGGCCAGGATTGGGGGTTGGGGGAAGGAAGATGGCCAGGATTGGGGGTTGGAAGGAAGATGGCCAGGATTGGGGGTGGGGGGAAGGAAGATGGCCAGGATTGGGGGTTGGGGGAAGGAAGATGGCCAGGATTGGGGGTGGGGGGAAGGAAGATGGCCAGGATTGGGGGTGGGGGGAAGGAAGATGGCCAGGATTGGGGGTTGGGGGGAAGGAAGATGGCCAGGATTGGGGGTTGGGGGGAAAGGAAGATGGCCAGGATTGGGGGTGGGGGGAAGGAAGATGGCCAGGATTGGGGGTTGGGGGGAAGGAAGATGGCCAGGATTGGGGGTTGGGGGAAGGAAGATGGCCAGGATTGGGGGTGGGGGGAAGGAAGATGGCCAGGTCTGGGGGCTGGGGAGGCAGGGGTGTGGGGAGAGCCAGGTGTGCTGTGCCAGGCGGAGGTCCAGGAATGAGGGTCACCTGGGCATCAGAGGGCTATCTGGACTCTCCTGCCAAAGGTCCCCTCTTGAGTCTCAGAGGTGGCTACTTTGTCAAGTAGGGGACTGGATGGAGGCCATAGTGTCCAGAGGCTTGGAACGAGGAAAGCCAAGAGGGTTAGGAGCAGGGCGGGTGGGGGACTGGGGTATTTCAGACAGGACTGGAGTCAGGAGAAGTAGCTAATTCTCAAGCCAAACATCGTCCTCCCCCGGGGGTCTGGGGAAAGGTGGTCCAGGGCTGGGAATGAGGGACCTCCAAGGGGTGGTAGGGTTCCAAAAAGAAAGAGCACCCTAAAGCTCCCTGGGGAGGGGTCTCTGTGTCCCATGTCACTGTGTGCCCCTGCCCCCAGCCCCTTGACACCCCCACCTTACCTTGCATGTTGTAATCAAAAGTGAGCTCCTCGCCCGCCCAGATGGTCCTCGTGGCAAAGAAAGCGATGCGGGGCAGCCGCTCGTCGAGGTTGTCGATGAAGACGTTGTACACCTGGAGGTTGGGGTCGCACTGGGAGGAGAGGAAAGGCAGGGGGTGAGGAGGGGACCAGCCTGCTCTTCCCGCCCCCGCCCACCGGCAGGTACCCACACTGTGGTTGACAAAGTGGGAGATGTTGCCGTAGTAGGCAGCATCCACAGTGTACACATCCTCCACGTAGTCCAGGTCGAAGAGGTACGTAGCACCCTGGCGGTCGTAGATCTGGCCCCGCCGCTCCGCCTCCTCCGAAGTGATGATCTGGGGAGAGGTCACGGGCGAGGGGGGGTTGGCCAAGAAGGCTCAGGGAAGCCAGCACAGTGCCTGCTCCCCCCCCCAGGAGAAAAACGAGTGAGCAGGGAGGGACCCCCCGTGGCTGGCAGGCCCGGACACATGGGAGGCAGCGAGGCCGAGGGTCCGCCAGTCCTTCCAGGGGCTGGCCCTCAGCTGCCCGCCACCCATCCGTCCTCAGGCTCCGGATGACCTAGGGCAGCGGTCACCAACCGGTGGCCCGAGGTCTGAAAGGTTGGCGACTGCTGGTCTAGGGAGTCTCGATGGTGAGTGAGGCTGGCCACAAGGCCTAGTGGGGAGACAGCAGACAGACAGACAGACAGACACAGACACAGACACAGCTGTAGCCCCCTCATGAGACCCATAGTGAGCTATAGGAGATGCAATCAAGGGCAAGAAGGAAAAGACCCCGGGCTCGGAGAGGGGAGAGGAAGCGGGGAGGGGAGGCTGACTCATCCAGGCAAGGGGGCCGGAGGCCTGGCAGGACCCAGCCACACGAGAGGAGCACAGGCCCGGTGCCCGGAGGGAGGAGCACGCGGAGAAGCAGAGGAGCCCTGGTGTGGGGGCCGGGAGCTCACACAGACAGGAGAGCTAGGGCACAGACAGAAGCTTCATAGGAAAGATCCGGGTCCAGAGATAAGACCCAGATTCCCGAGACTCTCAGATGCCAGCAAGAGGCGGGCCACAGACACGGCGGGAAGAGGAAGAGGAGCGTGAGCGGCAGGGGCCCTCCCCCAGCCCGAGGCCATGCCGGGTGAGACAGGAGACTTCTCTCCCAGGCCGGCCGCCAACCTGGTAAACACGAAGCTGCTCCACAACCCGGCCCTGACCGGTCCCTGCCTCCAGGTGCTGGACACGGATTCTCCGCCCCAACCCCATCCCCATCCCCCCCCATGGCTCCTCTCCCTCCCTCAGGCTCCTCCTCCCCTGGGCCAACCAGAACGGCCTCTGGTACCCCACAGGTAGCCGTCCGTGCCAGTGTCCGGGTGAGGGCCCCCTGGTACCTAAACTGCCCACGCCCCAGCCCAGGGTCCCTCCAGACCAGGCAGGCCTTTCTCCTCTCCCAGGTTTCCGCCCAGCCCTCAAACACAAGCGCCAGCAGCGCTCAGCACACTCCTAAGAAATGCCATTCTATTCCTTCTAGCCCAGCAACCCAGTCCCTGTCCGGCAGCGGTCCTACTGGCAACTCACATACTCTTCCCCCTACACACACACACACACTCATACACACACACTCACATACACACACACACACACTCATACACACACACTCACTCATACACACACACACACACACACTCACATACACACACACATACACACTCACTCACACACACACACTCACACGCACACTCATACACACTCACATACACACTCACTCACATACACACACACACTCACACTCATACACACTCACATACACACTCACTCACATACACACACACACACTCACACGCACACTCATACACACTCACATACACACACACTCACATACACACTCACATACACACACACACACACTCATACACACTCACATACACACTCACTCACATACACACACACACACACACACTCACACGCACACTCCCTCTCCTTCGGTTGCAGACCCAGTACCTACCACCAGCTCCCTTCTGACACTGGGTGTACCCTTGCCTTCTTGCTCACCCACATGCCAGCTAGCAGCCATGCTGTTCCTACTTCCAGACCCCCTTCCAGCTTTGCGCACCCTGTCTCTCCACTCCGGATGGCCACACCAGTGTCCCGTTCCTACCTGCCTCTCACACCATCGCCTTCGGCCTCTACCCCTGTCAATCGCCGATCACCACCGGCTTGAGGAGACCCACTCAGCCCTCAGCCCACACTGCTCACTGCCCCCCCCCAAGCTTGGCCCGCAGGCGCCTGGAGGCGAGGGTCTGTGCCCGCCCTCCCCCTCGTTCACTCGGTGGCTTTACGAGGCCCCCCTGCGCCCGGTGCCAGCTCCGCAGCCAGTGGCTGCAGGGGCAGACGTGGTCACAGGAGCCAGGTCGTCCTGACCCCCAGGGTCACTGGCTGGGGGAGCCCCAGGCCCAGGCCTGTCTTTCGTGGGTCAGTGCTGTGACGGAGAAGAGGGGCTCAGACGGCACAGGGAGAGGATGAGGAGGCTCAGGAGCAGGGGAAAGATGGACGGGCCAGAGAGGGCTGACACCGGCGCGGTGGGGGCGGTCTCCTGGGGACACAGGAGACACGGCAGCAGTCTGAGAGGAGGACAAGGCGGTCTCCCCGCCACCTGGAGAGCACGCTCCCCTTTGGTGGGGGCAGCTCTCTGCGCAGCCCTCCTCAGCCTCCCCGCAGCCCGGGGTCAAAGGGCAGCCTCTGCGGGCTCCCGGCAGCGTGGGCGCCGTCTGAGCCGCGGTTCCTCAGCCCTCCCCAACCAGAGGGATGGCTCATCGCCTCCCGCTCATCTTCCTGCCAGCGCGCCCGGCCTGCTCCCCCAGCCCCACCGTGAGTCACCGCCAGCCCTCCAGGGCACAAACCGTTCCAGCCCGCTCTGTGAGGGTGGGGCCCCTGGAAGCTGGGAACAAATCAGTGCGTTCCTGCTGCCTAGCAACCCTCCGGAATGACGGGGGAGCTAGATGCGCCACGAGCTGGCAGCTTGGAAACGGGGTGACGTGAACAGGATCCAGGAGACGCTGCCCCCTCCCAGATAATGGAACCCTAAATGTTCTCTCCCTACGCATCCCCCGGCCAAAAGCCCAGAAAACAAAACCCCCACCAGGTCCGGCAGGGCACCGATTTCAAATACTTGGGCCTTTTCTTTTTTTAACCCACTTGACTAACTTGATGACTCTGAGCCCCGTACTCTACTACTCTAGGCCTCAGTTTTCCCATCTGTCGAATGGGGTGACAATGACAACAACCCCAGCCAGACAGGGCTGTGGTCAAGAGTCAACACGATGGAAAGGCGTTTGTTTTCGTCTCGGGGAGGAACAAAGCAGCTAGGAGAGGCTGTGGTCCTGTGTCTTGTCAGGATCTAAGCTGCCGCCTGTATTTTTGTGCCCTTCCCCAAGAAAGGGAAACTGCTGCTCATGCGATGATATGCAATCACTGAGTTAAACTAACTGAGACTCACCGCCACTTCAGTTTTTAAGTAGGAAGACAATGTCTGTTTGAGAATGGCTGCCACAGGCTGTGGCTCTGTGAGCGGGGGCAGGGAGGTTCTGGCAGAAGGTGGGGAGGTGCGGAGGAGAGGAGGGGAGGGAGGCTCACGGGAAGGAACTCTCAGAGCAGAGGTAGAGGGAGGGGAGTGAAGGCCGCGTCCACACTGCAGGACAGGGCGGCGAACAGATATGGATGTGTACCCTCGACTGTGTAACACTAGGTAGGGTCTGGGACACCACCACGTAACCAAGTAAATTAATATTTCTACAATGAAATGTATGGTTATACCAAGTAAGAGAAAGACTATAAATACGCCCAACTCAGGTCCAGGTAGGTTTTATAGCCAGGTGGGTTACCAAAAACCTTTGTGTTTCTGGACTGTAGAATGCAGTGGCTAGCACTGAGGGGAGCCTTACTCTATACGGAATAGTGCTTAAATGCTTCACCCGTGACAACTCACTCAGTTCTTACACAAGCGCATGAGGTGAGCACCGGTCATTCCCATTCTAGATCCGGAGACAGACACGGGAGTGAAGAGACCGCGGAGGAGAGGGGGAGCCAGGAGCCAGTCTCGGGCACATGCCCACTGTGCCATGGCTGGGTGCAAGCTCAGTTTGGCTCTGGTAGTGTTGGGGGGCCTCTGTGGCCATCAGGAGGTCCCACAGGCCTGAGGGAATTGGAGGGGGGCTAAGAAAGAGCTCAGAGAGAATGCGGAGCAGGAAGAGTCAAGACAGGGGACAAGAGGGCGCCTGGAGCCCTGATGGCCCCGGGCAGAGGAGTAAGCGCACTGCGCCGGCCCAGGGGCTTCGGGGTGCCTGGGGGCCGCAGGCTGCCTCCTCTTTGCCTCAGGACCCTGTGCTGTAGACAGCACCCCTCGGAGGTCTAGCCACCTCCTCCAGAGGTTTAGACGGTTCCTCTAGGTTTAGACCTGACCTCCTTCACAGTCCAAATCCCTCGGGGTGAGGCCACCTCTTCCCCTGACTGTCAGGACAGTGGGGGGCGGGCACCTTTAAGGCAGGGTCCTCTGGAGTGTGGGGAGTCTGGGTCACTCTGGGATGTGACATCTCTTCCTGCGGATTGTCAGGACCCCTCTGGGGCAGTGCCACCTCCTCCTCCTTCCGGACTGTCAGGTCCTCTGATGTGTGGGCATTCCCCCCACCAGAGCCCAGCATTGCCTGGGGTACGGACAGGTCCTCACCCACTGGCAGGTGCTCTGCCTCCAGATCCCCTCTGCCCTCGGGCAATGGCCTCCCTACTTTACAGTTTGTCAGACGGAGCCTCTCCTCTTCCTCAGGGTATGCCCCTTACGCCCATTTCTGCCACTTCCCGATCGCGGCCACCCCTAGGAAACCTGTGGGCATACGGAGGGACGGAGGGTTGTCATCATGCCAGGGCACACTCCTGGATGTGAACGGTCCAGGGAGGTCAACGTTCCCCGGTGCGTGGCATGGTCCTACAGAACAGAGCTGCCCCACCGCGGGTGCCCAACGCCTCCCCCTCTGACAGCGACACTGCAGCCACTTGCTAGCTATTCACCCAAATCCCCACTTTCCACGGGGCACACCGCTAGTCATCTCAGCCTGCCTGCACGGAGGCAAGAGCAGTGACGCGGCTCCAGGCAGGGCATGTGGACAGGAGGGATGTGCGCTGCGTCCAGGCCTGGCCATTAGGACCCCCCCCCCACACACACACACACACACTCTCTCTCTTTCTTGGTCTACTTACCAGGCAAGGCTGGGGATCAGAGGCAGCTCCGAGGCCCCCAGGCATGGCAAAGGCACAGGAGGGCAGAGCCCGCAGCCGCACCGCTGTGCACAAGGACGCTACCCACACACCGTGCCAGACAGCTACAGGAGCAAACAGGCGTCTAACGTGCCAAGTCCCTAAGCCCGCGAGCGGTCTGGTCCGGCAGCTCGCTGCCTGATGCGGCTGGGCTCCCCAGGACCCTGCCAGCTAGCGGGGGACGCCGCCGGCCTCCGCAGGCGCGTCTCATGTCTACTCCTGCTGCTCTTTCTGGGAAGACACTGCGGAGCAGCGAGCTGGACCCTTGTAAAATGAGAAACGCCTTTTCAGGTAACCAACCCCGCGCAGACCGCGTGGCCCGTTCAGAGGAACACCGCCTGGACTGCCCGCCCGCCCTTCTCTTTGCTGGGCACCCGTATGAAATCAACCCGGCCTAGAAGCACTTCAACATACCTTTAACTGCCAGCGTGGAATACTCTCCCCGCTGCCTGCATAGCCCCAGCGCTTGGGTGAAACACCGCCACCACCCACATTTCCCACAGGGAGAGCAGGAAAGCTGTAGGCACACTGTGATGAGAGCTGGGTGCACACAGTAGGAACACAAGATGGACAGAGCTGCACACACACGCGTGGTCCTGACTCCCTACCTCGCCCACGTACTCCATGACGAAGCTGTTCTTGCGGATCTTCTCCTGCGTGCGGACACCCCAGCCACGCCCGTCATCCGTGCGGAAGATGCAGAGGTTGTAGCGGATGCCCTTCTGCACCACGCGGTTGGGGCAGTCATAGCCACAGCGGCAGCGGGAGTTGCACTCGTAGATGGGCAGGCCGGCTCGCAGGCGCACCTGGCCCTGGTCGTTGTAGGCGAACTTGTGCAGCGAGGCCCCGGGGCAGCAGCCTCCAGTGGGCGCCCACAGGCAGTCCTTACACTCGCAGCCCACGGCCACCTGGTTGAGGGTGATGCCCTCGCCGACGCGGTACTCGTTAATGTAGACGAAGGCCCGAGGCGGGCCATCCAGATCCACCTCGTTCTCCACGGTGATGCGTCCCAGGTGGTTGCGCTTGGCGTTGAGCTCCCGCTCCCAGAGCTGGAGTGCCCGTCTCTGCTTGGCCTTCTGCACCAGGTAGCTGGCCAAGCTTGGGTCCAGGTGCCGGGGGGGCTTGGACCGGTGGCGCCGCCGGAGCAACTCTCGTTCTAAGTCCTTGTGGAACTGCTTGAGGATGCGCACACACTTGAGATTCTGCCGTGGCTCCCAGGTACTCTCTGACTCTGGGTATCCACGCCATTTGACCAGGTAATACTCCTGTTCCTGTGGGGGGACCGGGGGACGGGGGCCGCCATAAGTGGCGAGACCCCTGGGCCAGCCCTCGTGAGATTTCCATTCCAGAACCAATGGATAACGCCCAAACCACACCCCACACCCCTCCCTCTTCTGGAATGGCTCCATGCACTGGTTAAAAGGCATGGGCTCCAAAGCCAGGAGCCGTAGGTTCAAATCCTGTTCTGCTCGTACTGTCTAAATCCTAACTTTTTTAAAAGTAATTTTAATTTATTTTTAGAGAGAGAGAGAGAGAGAGAGAGAGAGAGAGAGACATCGATGTGAGAGTGAAACAATGACCAGCTACCTCCTGCACGCCCCGACAGGGAATCAAACCCGCAACCTGGGCATGGGCCCCGGGAGTGGAACCGGCAGCCTTTCAGTGCATGGGGCGACGCCCAACTGACTTAGCCACGCTGGCCAGGGTCAAATTCTAAATTTCAATTTTATCTCCTAAACCTACGCCCTTCTCTGTCTTCCTCATCATTAGCTCCCTCCTGCTAGCAGCTCAGGCCCCAACTCTTGGAGTCATCCCCGCCTCCTCTCTCTAACCCGCCTCCCATCCACCCTCAGCAAATCCTGTCGACCCACCTGCAGACCAAATCCAGAATCCCGCCACTTCCAACCATCATCACTGCCGCCGCCACCACCCCTCGCCTGGACTGCAGCCGCGGCCTCCTCACTGGCCCCCTTGCCCCCAGTCTGCTCCCCAAACAGCGGCCAGAGGGGCCTTGTCTTACTGGTGGGGGGAGAGGGGCGGCTATGGGACACAGTTTAACTACTCAGACACCCCGGGTACAAATTCTGAACCTTCATTCCCTAGCGGTATGGCCTTGGACAAGTTATTCGATTTTGCTGAGCCTCGGTTTCCTCATCTGTAAATAAGGAAAAAGGCTTAATTTTTTTGTTAACATTCATTATGTAGCATGTACTGTTCCAATGCACTGTATTATTAACCAATTTAATCCTTACAACTCTCTGTGAGGCAGACACTACTAAGCATCCCTGTTTTATAGATAAGGAGAATAAAGTACAGAGGATTTGCATTAAGTATCCTGGGGTTACACGACTAGGATTCGAACTGAAGCGTGCTAACTCCGGCCTGTTCTCTTACCTACCCTAACATACCTCCTGTGGCCGTGACGGCCGTTCCCACGTCACAGGGCTGTCGGCGGGATTAATGAGTTTCTGAGGGAAGCACCTTGCACACGGGCTCAAGAACCGTTAGCTATCCTCACCCCCACTCTTGGGCTCAGCTGCTCAATGGTTTGTGTCCATGGGGAAGTGGGGGGAGAGACCTATTTGGGGCTTCATCCTGGCTCCTGGCTCCCTCAGAAAGTTTCTAAATTTCTCCACCAGTGACATAAAAATGAAAAGAGGGCCCACTGATCCTATTTTTTAAGATCAGAGAAGAAAATCCCATTTAGAATCAAATGTCCACAGTGGGGCAATGGGGGGAGGAAGCCAGCTCCCTTGAGACGCCCCTGCCCGGCCGTGGGCACCCCAGACTCACGCGGATCTTCTTGTAATCACACAGGTACTCCACTTCGAAGTCATAGAGATTCCTCTTGGAGATTCCCAGGGCAGGGCAGGAGAGCTTGGCCAGGCGGCACAGGTCCTGCAGCTGATTCCAGGAGGATTTGCAACACACATTGCAGCCTAGAACATAAACAATGTTACTGGGCATCCTGGCAAGGCCAGGCGTCAAAGAGAACCCCAAGTTCTTCCTGAGACTTCTGAAGAATTCCCGGAGCCAGTGAAGCTTAATCCACAGGTCTCTCAAATGCGAAGACCTTTCTACCACGAAAATGTGCCAGCTCCTTCAACCCCAATGCGCACTATCCAAGGCTACTCCTGGGGCAAGAGACCTCAAAGTATGATCTGCTGCACGGACTGTCCTAAAGGACTCTATTCCCAGAGCTCCCAGCTCCCCCTATGCTATTCCTCAAAGCGCCTGCGAAACCATCCAAGCGTCCGTGGCCTAATCCTCCGCTCCTCTCCTGCACACTTCGCAAACAGAGAACCACCTCCCATCTCAGGAGGGAGCACTGCCCCCAGAGCGTAGGTGGCATGAGGGTAATACATCCAGGGCACCAAACAAACTGGAAAGACTGGTCAGCAAGCCCTCATCCAAAATCCCTGGGGGCCAGAGGTGTTTTGGTAATTTTTTTATTTTACTTTACAAGCGTAGCTCTGGGTATAAACCACAGATTACCTAGCACCCCCAGAGCAGTCAGGGGCTTCGAGTCATAATCAAACACTTCAATAGTTCTGCAGCAAAAGTCTCAATTTTCACATTAAACAGGAGAAATAAAGATGTAAGGTAGCGCCGCCGCCGAACCGTATAGTCTGGTTTTGCCACTGCATGGTACCCAGCTTAAGAGTTCAGAGCGTTTTAAATTTTGGAATTAAGAATAAGAGAGTGCGCAGTGGTGTTAGATTACAGGAAGCCTCACTGAATGATTATCTGGGTGCCTTAAACCCAGGAGGCATATCTTTTCACGCTGCATTTTGACTTTCTCAGCCTCATCCCCATTTCTGTGAAGGGTAGAGCTTGCCCAGAGGAATTCGGGAACAGGCAAAGCAGTAAGAGGTTAGTGACCATGATCCTTTAAAAACACCTGGCGTGTTTCTAGGGCTACCAGCAATGTTCAAGACACACCGATCTCTTTTTTCAAAAAGCCTTCTGATTCACAGATTCAAGGTACATTCTTAATGGGCTTTAGAAGCCATTTTATCAGATCACTTCACACATCGTAAACGTACAGTCATTCCGAACCCTGTGGATATTTTCTACCTCCCATTCAAAACACAAAACACTGGAACTCATGAGGAAATGCTGTGTCAACCTCAACATGTATGAGCTTTGCAACCTCAACATGTATGAGCTTTGCAACAGCATTTCGTGGGCACTACCCCCTACACATACACACACGTACACACACACGTACACACACCCGCGCACGCGCGAGCACGCGCGCGCGCGCGCGCGCGCGCGCACACACACACACACACACACCTACACACACACACACACACACACTTGGGCCTAGTGCAGACTCGGCCTGTGCCCACACCTTCCTCTCCCTGTGACGTCTCTCCCTTTCAAATCCCTTAACTTGCACTTGAACCCCCACTAAAGTGGTCCCAACTCACATCTCCAGCTGCTGCGCCGCACTGACCACAGGTGGACTCTCCTAGCCCTTAGCGTCCCCCTCCACACTCGGGGCACCCATCCCCCCCGCAGCCTTCCTCACCCGGAGGAGCCCCCCGCCCCCGATAGACTGAGAAAATCACCCCTTTGCCCCCTGCACACGGAGGGGTCCAGCTCTCCCATTCCGGAAGACCCTGCCCCTCTTCCCGAGGGGGTCCCCTCTAGCGCAGACCCTTCCCGCATGACGCTGCGAGGAGAGACCCAGCGCGCACGATCCCCCCGCCCCCCACTCTCCAAAGGAGGTTCGTGCCCTCCCCTCCTCGCTCCTTCCGGCGTCTCGCGTGGACACCACAAGCGGGTAACGGTCACCGGCGGCTGATTTTCCCGCGCGCGGGCACGGCCTCCCAGACCAGCTGCCCCCGCGCGCGCGCGCGCGCACGCGCCGTCCAGTCGTTTCCGAGGCGCGCGCGCCCCCCGCCAGTGCCCACTACACCCCGCGCCCGCCGCCGCCGCGAAGCACGCGCCCCCTCCTCTCCGCCCCGCCCTGCCTCGCGCGCCGGGCCCGCGCTCCCCGCCGCAGCCTCCCGGCGCCGGGCTCCCGGCTCCCGGCTCCGTGGCTTCGGGCGCCCGGGTCCCGAGCCCGCCACGCTACCCCTCCAGCCCACGCAGCCCGGCCAGCAGGGCCGGCGCCGCCGCCACCACTCCTTCACCTTTTAAATTTTCCGCCATCTTTCCCCACGGCTAACGACATTCGGGCCTAACCGGCCTCGCGAGAAGAGACCTCGCGCGGGCGTGGCCGAGAACGCGCAGCCGATTGGCCGCGCCGCTCGGCGAGCAGGGCCCGCGCGGACCAACCGGCGAGCCGTGACCGGGCCCCTCCCGCCACTCGGCGCGGTCCCGGAGGCGGATGCTCGCCGGAGCCTTCCCGGCGTGCGTCTGCGCGGCCGCGGCGGCGGCGGGGGTGGCGGGAGGCCCCGCCGGTCCTCCGGTCTGTCTGTCACGCCGTCAGCCAATCGTGTTGTCAGCCGGCCAGACCGGGGCGGCGGGGTTGGAAGGCTGCGGGCGGAAATGCGTCGTTCTGTCAGACCCCCAGTTACCACCCCCGGCGGCGCGGCGCGGCGCGAGCCCCTGCAGATCGTGACTCCCCGCCTACGGTGGACTGCGCTCCCAGACTGCAGCTCGGCCTCAGCATCGGCCCCCGCTCAGATGGCACAATGGGGCTCATCCCGCTGCCTATCAGACCCCGCCTGCCCGCCTGCCATTCACACTATCAGTCCCCAGCAGCAGCCATCCGGGCGCTCCCACCCCCCTCCCCGCCCCCGCCCGCGGCAAGTCCCTAGAGGCGGACATGCCGTGCTTACTAACAGCCACACTGCTACCGTGTTTTCCCGAAAATAAGACCTACTTTATGGAAACATAATGCATCCCCTGAAAATAAGACCTAGCGCATCTTTGGGAGCAAAAATTAATATAAGACACTGCCTTGTTTTCGGAGAAACAGGGTAGTCAGCCTGTCACTGCCCCATCCGGTCCCCGTCCCTTCTTGGCTGGCAGTCACTCAGGCAGCGGTTTCTCTGCCCATCCTTTCACTGCCACCTGCTCTGAACCTCCCTGGGGAGGTCATCGCACTCCCCACTCAGGAAGCCCCAGACACCAGCCATGCCCTCGGGCGGGCTGCCATGAGGTCAGGCCTGGCTGGCATTGTCAGCATCTCATGTACCCCTGTCAGGCAGGTCACACTGTCTGCCATCAGTTGTCAAACGACTGTTATTCCCCCCTCATTCCCACCATGATCGGGTAGTTGATTCTCTCAGAGCCAATAGTCACGGAAACTAAAGGTAGCATCAAGCCTCCAAGCCGCGTGTCAGTGGGTCAGCAGTCTGCCCTTTCTCAGGGAGGCATGCCCCCATTGGACAGTCACCCATCAGGGCTGCTGTGATTCTTTGTTTGTTAATCTTCACCCTAGGATATTTTTCCATTGATTTCTAGAGAGAGTGGGAGAGGGAAAGACAGAGAGAAACATCGATGTCAGAGAAACACATCAATTGGTTGCCCCCTGCACACGCCCTGACCAGCGCCTGGGCTGGGGAGGATCCTGCATCCAAGGTACACCTAGGTACCTACCATTGACCAGAATCGAACCCAGGACCCTTTGGTCCTCAAGCCAACGCTCGGCTAGGGCTCAAGCCCGGCTAGGGCTGGGCAACTGTGATTCTCACCTCATACATTCATCAACTCAGGCAGCTACCCTGCTCTTTCTTGGTCAGCTGGCTCGTGGCCTTCTGTCTGCCCTTCATCATACTGGAGATCAGCCAGGTAGCCAGGCTCAGCAACCAACTGAGCACGTGACCTGTCAAACATGCTGTAACTTGGTCAGGGCGGACAGTCAATCACCAGAGACAGCTGCCTGCGGTGTCAGAGGGCCACAGATCTGTCCATCAGCCAGCCTGACGTGTCCCCAGGGCATCCCTCCTCTCCACATCACTAGGCAGACTAACAGCCAGACACGCCCTCCGGCCAGGTGTGACTCCTAGCAATAGTCATCCGCCACCCACAGCACCCATGGGTCCGGAGTCATCCAGCATGTCAGTCCCTCTCCACTGTCAGAACCCCAGCCCCGGTCAGTCCCAGGTGGGCTGTAGTTGTTAGCTATTCAGTCCTACACAGCATCAGGAAACCTTGGGTCAGTTCCTGAAATTGCCCCTCTCTTTGTCAGTCCATGAGTTAGTTACGTAGTCAACCAAACAGTTATATAGTTAACCTTATAACTGATAAGCTTATACGGTTATAAGGTTACTAGAGCCCAGTGCATGGATTCGTGCACCTGTGGGGTCCCTCAACCTGGCCTGCGGGGATCAGGCTGAACCTGGATCTCCAATATCCCCCCAGGGGTTCCGGGTCGTGAGAGGGCACAGGCCAGGCGGAGAGACCCCACCGGTGCATGATTGGCCGGGGAGGGACCACGGGAGGTTGGCCAGCTGGGGAGAGGCCTCGGGAGGGCTCCAGGGCGTGTCCAGCACATCTCACCCAGTCCCCACCAGCCAGATCCCAGCAGCAAGCTAACCTACTAGCAGAGCATCTTCCCCTAGTGGTCAGTGTGCATCATAGCGACTGGTCAAATGGTTGAACAAACGGTTGGACACTTAGCATATTAAGCTTTTATTATATAGGATTCTGTCTGTTAGTCCAGCTGTGAGCTGTTTGGAGAAATGACAGGTTCCATCAGCCCCTGCTTGCCATAAATGGAGCAGTTAACAACATATCCCACCATACATTCCCCTTCCTTCCCTAATTCCATCGAGAACAGAGTCTGATGTTACCCTGTTTCCCCAAAAATAAGATAGTGTCTTATATTAATTTTTGCTCTCAAAGATGCACTAGGTCTTATTTTCAGGGGATGTCCTATTTTTCCATGAAGAAGAATACGGTACACATTTATTGTTAAATGAAAATAAAGGAAATTTATTACCTGTATACGGTACGGTAGTACGGTAGTTGTCAACACAAACCAGACAAACTGTGAATCCTACAGTATCAAGAATTTACTCATTTATTCAATGAAAATCATGTCATCATCTTCTGGAACATCATCATAACAATGCAATTCCTGAATTTCCTGGTGAATTTCTCGTGACTCCATTTCTTTCAGAATCAGTGGACCAAATCTCTCATGTTTAGCAATAGCACTGTCTTTAAATGAGTACTTCTCGTCAAGGTAGCCTGCTCGCAGTGCATTTGCAATGCAACTGTCAGTGATTTTCTCCCATGAATCCTTCACCCAAGTCACAACTTGTTGCAGTTTAGGTTTCACAAAGTTTCCACTGTTGCTGATTTCTCTCCATTCACACAGCAGTGAAGTCAGGACTCCGCGTAACGTCACTGGTTGCTAGATGCCAATCAGGGCGGCCCTAGCGACCAGTTTAGGGTAAATTAATTTTCATTCTGAGACAGAGCCTGGGGGCCTTATTTTCGGGGGGATGCCTTATATTTCACACAGAAGGAAACCTGTAAGCAGGTCTTATTTTCAGAGGATGTCTTATTTTGGGGGAAACACGGTAGTTCCCTCCCACTCCCTGGAGTCCAAGAGACCCTTGCAACTCATGAGAGTGGTTTAAAGTATGATCTTTTTTTTTTTTTACTTAAAACTTTAAAAATATAATGTTAAAGGAATTTTAAAAGGAAAAAACTCCCTAGACACAAGGTTTCCCTGTTCCTTTCCAGTTTTTTCTGTAGATACATTCCCAAATCAAGTATTCTGGAGGACAAGTCCTGGGGGAGGAGGAGGAGGAGGAGAAGGAGGAGGAGGAGGAGCAACCCAGTGGGCTCCCAGTTGGAAATTTGTTACATGGTGTGACCCCCATTGTAGAGATAAGGAAACTGGGACTCAGAGGTGTGGCATCTTGCCTGGGTTCTGCAGCAATCTAGCTGATGGCCTCTTCCATTGCCATTGGCCAGGACTCGGTTTACACAGGGAACTGGGCAGAACCAAATTTTAATACTAAGGGGGGGGTGTCTCTGCTTTCCACTATAAATATAACACAAGCTCTATGTGATTTTGGAATAGCCATTGGTAATCAATGAGATTTTATAATAGCTGTCTTACATCTCTGGAGCCTTGATGTCCTTTGTCTAGGTAATTCTTCTGGGTTGCTAGTGAGCATAAGGTTTGTGATCACATGATATCTCTATTCTTGTTATATGGGACTGACTGAAATTACAACTGGATTGAGCAAAAAAAGGGATTAAGATGATTAAGACTCAAACTTGGGAGAAACTAAGGCAGTGGAAGAGCTCAGAACATGTGAAATACCTTAAATAAAAAATAATTGTGCCTGTTACAAATAAAAAAAAAACACACACTATTGTAGAAACAAAAAAAGAGAGGGGGATTCTGCCCATTAGGATCCTGTGTGAGTTGTGTGCATGGAGAGTGGGGAAGTCTAACCATTGAGAACTCTTGATCTAGGATTGATCACTTTTTAAACATTTTAATGTATTTTTATTGATATTTTACAGAGAGGAAGAGAGAGAGATAGAGAGCTAGAAACGTCAATGAGAGAGAAACATCGACCAGCTGCCTCTTGCACACTCCCTACCGGGGATGTGCCCGCAACCAAGGTACATGCTCTTGACTGGAATCAAACCCGGGACCTTTCAGTCTGAAGACCGACGCTCTACCACTGAGCCAAACTGGTTTCGGCTGATCAGTTTTTAAAAAATAAATAGCCGAAACCGGCTTGGCTCAGTGGATAGAGCGTCAGCCTGCGGACTCAGGGGTCCCGGGTTCGATCCCGGTCAGGGGCATGTACCTTGGTTTCGGGCACATCCCCGGTGGGGGGTGTGCAGGAGGCAGCTGGTCCATGTTTCTCTCTCATCAATGTTTCTCTCTGTCCCTCTCCTTTCCTCTCTGTGGAAAATCAATAAAAAATATTAAAAATAAATAAGTGAATGAATAAAGAACGCTCCCACTCGTTCACCACACCCAGACCCAGACCACGCTGTTCCCCAATGGGGGGGCCTTTGCACTAGCTGTTCCTCCTGCCTGGAATGCCCTTCCCCAAACCCACCTGGTGACTCCTTTGCCTTTAGGTTCAGCACGGCTGTCCCCTCCTCCAAGTGGCTTTCCCTGAACACCATATCTGAACGCCACGTCTCCCCAGGACACAGCACTTACCATGGTCTGTAAGCATCTTTTGTTTTGATTTTATTCCTTCTTTCTTGTCTGTCTCCTCCCCTAGAATGTCAGCCCCACTAGGGCAAGAATTTGTGTCGATTTTTCCCACTGCTTTATCCCGGGCTCTAAAGTAGTGCCTGACGATAAATATTGGCGGGAAGAGAAGGGGCAGAAGGAAACAAAGAAATACAGGTTCAATGACTGAGGAAACAAGTGAATGATGAATGTGTGTGTAAAGCGAAGGAAATGAAATAGGATCGATGAGTCGGGGGGTGGGGCCAGCAATGGGAAAATAAGGAGACATGTGTGGCCCAGCTAGAGTGGCTCAGCAGTTGAGCGTTGACCTTTGAACCAGGAGATCAGGATTTGATTATGTTGGACATGCAGGAGGCAGCCAATCAACGATTCTCTCTCATTATCTCTAAAATCCCTCTCCCTTTCTCTCTAAAATCAATTAAAAGAATTTTTTTAAAGAAAGTCATGTTATGGTTTTTAAAAAATGTATTTTTATTTATTTCAGAGGTGAAGGAAGAGGGAGAGAGATAGAAACATCAACGATGAGAGAGCCATTGATCAACTGCCTCCTGCATGCCCAACCCTAGGGATCGGGCCCAAAACCTGGGCGTGTGCCCTTGACCAGAATCGAACCTGGGGACCCTTCAGTTTGTAGGCCGGCGCTCTATCCACTGAGCCAAACCAGCTAGGGCAAAAAAATACTTTTTTTTTTTTTAAGAAAAGGGGGAGACAGCCAGAACCGGTTTGGCTCAGTGGATAGAGGGTCGGCCTGTGGACTGAAAGGTTCCAGGTTCAATTCCAGTCAAGGGCATGTACCTTGGATGCAGGCACATCCCCAGTGGGAGTGTGCAGGAGGCAGTTTATCAATGTTTCTAGCT
This sequence comes from Vespertilio murinus, assembly GCA_963924515.1. Classification (NCBI taxonomy): domain Eukaryota; kingdom Metazoa; phylum Chordata; class Mammalia; order Chiroptera; family Vespertilionidae; genus Vespertilio; species Vespertilio murinus. Next base: position 101,342,553 of record OZ004710.1, read on the forward strand.
CTCTATCCCTCTCCCTTCCTCTCTGTAAAGAATCAATAAAAATATATTTAAAAAGGGGGGGGAGACATGTAATACTTTTAATAATAAATAAATTAAAAAGTAAATTTAAAAAACAGGATAGCCAAAACTAGTTTGGCTCAGTGGATAAAGCGTCGGCCTGCGAACTGAAAGTTCCCGGGATCAATTCCAGTCAAGGGCATGCACCTTGGTTGCAGAAACATCCCCAGTGGGGTGTGCAAGAGGCAGCTGATCGATGACTCTCTCTCATCAATGTTTCTAACTCTCTATCCCTCTCTCTTCCTCTCTGTAAAAAATCAATACAATATATTTTAAAAAATAAAAAAAAGGATAGGTGAATAAAAGGGACTTTGGGAGAAAAGGACCCAAAACTCCCACATTTGGAATATAAATGAACTGAGATTTAGCGAAACAAAAAGACCATTATTTTATTTTTATTTTAAAATTCTTGACTGAGAACTGAGAAATTTTGTATAAAAAGGGGCTATTGCTAAGGCAACTGGGGGCCAGTCAGAGACAACAGCATTGGGGGGGTTGGTAGAGAAGAAACGGGCCTTGGGGACCTGGAAGCCGAGGGAAGAAGGCCTTAAGCAACAGCTGCCAAGGGGTCAGGTGCAGAACAGGTGGGGATGGCGTTGGCCTAGTCGTCCCATTCATCGTCCTCGTCGTCATCTCCGGCCTGGTCCTCCCCTTCGTCTAGAGGGGGACAGAAAGAGTGGAACTCAGATGGACAGGAGGGTTCACAAGCCCTGGAGAGGGGGGTTCTTAGGGATTAAGAAGTCAGGACTCAGGGTCCTGGGGGGCTGATGTCTCCTGTGAGGACGTCAGGTCTGGGGCCTGTGCATTGACTAAGGATGAGGCCCCTGCAGAGGAAAAAGAATTAGGGTTTCCGTTTGGGACAAGATATAGTTGGGGTCTGGGGTCTAGTTGGGTTTTAAGTAAATATTATTTTCAAAAATGTATGGTTAGTTGGGATATTATTGTCACACAAAGGGTTAACATTAACAGGCTTGTCACTTAGTGGGGTGAATTTAAATATTATTAGCAAAAATGGACTATGTTACAATATTATTGTTTCACAGCAGGTTAATGTTAATATTGACACAAAAGATATGGAATTTGTTATAAAACTAGTGGCCTGGTGAATGGACTCGTGCACATTGAAAGGAAATTAATTAGAAGAAATATTTTAATGCCATTATTCGCCTTTTCTTTATAATAGAAGTGTCAGTTGCCATCTCCAAGTTTTACTAACCATTCCCTATAAGCAGAATCTTCTGATCTCTTATTTGTTTTAAGAAGCAACTGTCTGAAACATCCCCAAACACTACAGTACTTTAAACTCATTTGTCCTATGGCCGATGGCATAGCATGCAGCACAACACTGAGACATTATAGACTTAGCCTTTTATATGTATTCTGTCAGCGATGTGCTGTCTTTCAGCTTCAGAATGTCAACAAAGACAACCAAATTCACAATCCACAATGACAGATCAAAACATACACATGTGATTGGAGCCAGCAAAAGCTTTATATGTATTGCACATGCACGAGTCAATGTTTATTTTTAAATTGCCAGTGTGCATCATATGTACTGGCCAGTCAATTGGTCAGACAGTCAGACGTATGTACAGTCGGTCACTTAGCTTTTTATATATATAGATATAGATAGAAGATTGTCATATAATGGATTCATGTTAATCTTGTGAATATACTCTGGGATGGATGTTAATATTATTGTCCAAATTGAAATTAATTATATTATTGTCACCTGATAGGTTGAACTCCATATTATCCTCACATAATTGTCATATAACAATATTGTTGACACATTAGGGGATTCCTGTTAACATTATTGCAAAAAGATTGGCTTAGTTATAATACTAGTATCACATAGTTACTGTTAATCTATTAGCAGGTGAAGGTAGGATGAATAATACTGTCAAAGATGGGGTTCTTTCTAATCTCTCTATATAAAAGCCTAAGCAATCATTATGACCAGTCAACCACTCAACCGGTTGACCGGTAGCTATGATGACACACTGACCACCAGGGGGCAGACCAACGTAGGAGCTGCCCCCTGCTGATCAGTGTGCTCCCACAGCCAACTTCCTGTGGCCAGCCAACCTCCCCCGGTCCCTTCCCCTGGCTGGCCAGCCCTATAGGCCATGCACGAATTTCTCTAATATTATCATATCACAGTGGGCTAATGTTAACATTACTGAACAAATGGGGTTAATGTTAATAATGTGGACAGACCTTGTCATTAATGTTAATATTATATGTGCTGCCCAAGCGAGCACATCATTAATGTTAACATTGTTGTCAAAGATAGACTTGATTATACTATTGTTACATAATGACAACATTAACATTGTCAAAAAGGAGACAGCCCCGCCAGCGTAGCTCAGTGGCTGAGTGTCAGCCTATGAACCGGGAAGTCATAGTTTCATAGTTTGATTCCTGGTCAGGACACATGCCTGGGTTGCAGGCTCGCACCCCGTGCAGCAGGCAGCTGATAGATTATTCTCTTTCATCATTGATGTCTCTCTCTCTCTCTCTCTCTCTTCCATCCTCTCTGAAATCAATAAAAATATTTTTTAAAGAGAAATTGATACAAGATTCACCTTATCACTACCATCAACAGATGGGGCCGATGCTACTACTGACGGAGACTGGTGGGGTTGTTTCTGGGCCAACACTAGCCACGGAGAGCAGGGTCACTGTCCTGGCAGGTTGGACCCCAGAGAGGGCAGCCCACAAGTGACAGGGGAGGGCAGACTCTCACCTGAGGAGTGGATGGCTTTGCTTCTCTTCTGCATCACGTGCATCAGGGCACCCACCAGCCCCTCGGAGCTCTGAGGTGGCGGCTGCAGCGCAGAACTCTCTGAGGCTCCAGGGGTCTGCAGCAAGCAGGGTCAGCACAGAGGGCTCAGGGCCTGTGAGAGCATTTCTCCCCACCCCTTCAAGACTCTAAGCCCACCTCTCCGCATCAACCTCCCAACCCTGTCGCTGAACCCCACAAGCCTGGGACCCCCATCAGTTTCAGCCCCAGTCCTCTGACCTCCTTATGTGCACAGTACAACCCAGAATCCCAGGCCCCCAGCCCTTCATCCTGCTGGTCCTCACCTTGTTCAGCTGAATTCCCTGCCGGATTTGATCCAAGAGGGCCCCCCGACCTCCAGCAGGGGCCAGGCCCCCCACAGGCCCCAGAGGAGGAGGGCCTGGGGGAGGAGGCATTGGCCCGTTCCCAGAGCTGGGTGGTGGTGGTGGTGGAGGTGGTGGTGGTGGTATGGGTGGAGCCCCAGCTCCAGGGAGTGGAGGGGGTGGTGGCCCAGAACGTCCTGTGGCTGGAGGGGGTGGTGGTGGAGGGCCCCCTCGGCCTGGAGGTGGGGGTCCCCGTGGAGTTGGTGGTGGCGGCGGCGGCACACCTCCCAAAGGTACAGGGGGCAGTGGACCAGAACGACCCTTGTTACTCCCCACAGTTGGGGGCCGGGGGGGCTGGGTCCCTCCTCGGGATGGCGGTGGGGGTGGTGGAAGCGGCTCTGAGGGGAGGAAATAACACATAGCTATTATTATAGTTTCCTTCCAAGCCTGTTTCACTCAGTTGTAAAATGGGTACCCAAGCCCTAGCTGGTTTGGCTCAGTGGATAGAGCATCAGCCTGTGGACTGAACGGTCCCAGGTTTCATTGCGGGCCAATCCCCAATGTGAGGCCTGCAGGAGGCAGCCGATCAATGATTCTCTCTCATCATTGATGTTTCTATCTCTCTCTCCCTCTCCCTTCCTCTCTGAGATCAATAAAAAACATTTTTTAGTGGGTACCCAACTGACCAACTCCCACGTGTAGCAGTAGAGGGGTTTTAGGAAGACGAAGTGATTACTCTTGGAATCCCACCAGGCTTGGAGAAGAAGGGGGTGTCCAGAAAAAGGGACTCACCCTGGCGCCTCATCTCCTGCCGCACAGCTTCCAGCCCGCCCTGATCCTCAATGAAGTCATAGATGAGTTTGGAGGTCTCAGCATCAGTGAGCTGGGCCTCGCTGATCCCCGCCCTGGAGAACAGGCTCCGCAGATCCGGGTCCAGGTTGTTTACCTGCCCCAGGGGAGAAAGTCAGGGGCAGGGGTGGGTGAATAGGTGGGGAGGGAAGGGACGTGGACTGTCATGGGTCCACCCCAGAGGGGGAGCTGAGAGGGCTTCGGGAAGGGGAGGGTCTGGAGGTAGGTCGGATAGCTGGACTATGGAAGGTTAGGAGGGAGCTGAGTAGGGTCCAGGGGACTTTGGTGTTACTCACGTCAAATCCATTCTGGGGGTCCCACCCCACGTGGCTGACATGTCTAGGGGAGGGGAGGAGACCCCAGTGAAGCTCTATTGCCCTTCCTTCCCTCCCTTCCTAGTGAAGCCCTCCTGCCCTCTCCTCCCAGAGGGGCCAGCATTAACAAATGAGCCATACGTGAGTGGCTGAGAGCAGTAGTTATGGAGTTAGAAGGGGTCCATAGTTTGTGGTGCCCATCTATCCCTTTCATCCCTATTTTCACCATCTATCCACCATCCATTTGTCCCACTAGCCATTCCCATTCACCAGTCAAACCGCTGACCCATATTTGTCTCTCCACTTATCTGCCTACACACATCTGTTTACCCATTTGTCCATCAATCTGTCCTCGCACACACTTGTCCACCCACCTATCCATCTATCCATGTGCTCACCTTTCCATTCATCACTCATTTGTCTCCATTCAACCACATACTTCTGTCCATTTATCCATTGGACTGTTCATTCATCCATAAATCTGGCCATCTATCCATCCCCGTCTACCTTGTCGGTGAACCAATCAGCCTGTGATCCATCCTTCTATCCCCACTTCCTGTTTACCCATCATCCTATCCATCCAACCACCTATCCACTTATTCTCCTCCCACTCATTCATTCATTCATTCATCCATCCATCTATCTACTCACCCATCTACTCACCCTCTAGCCCACCCAGGTTAAGACTAGGGTGAGGCAAGTGAGATGCCTGGGGTACAACATTTAAGGAGGAACTCACTCTCAGTCATGAATTGAACTTGCATGACTGAAAATTTTGCAACCTTGGTGCCTCACTTGTCTTTCCCTAGTCCTGGCCTTGCACCCACACACCCATCCACTCATCTCCCCTCCCACCCACCCCCAATCATCTGCCCATCCTTTCATCCACTTAGCTCTTCTGTCCACCTGTTCATCTTCCCCCCTCCCAGGGACCTGTGGGCCCGCTAGGGAAAGGTTCTCACTTGAATCCACTAGGTGCACCAATATCAGCCTTTCTGATCTTTTTCTTCCCTGAGCGCTTCTTATCAACTGGGCTTGGGCCAGGTACCGGGAGCCCACGGTATCGTGAACTCGTGATGTCCGGGTTCTGGATGTCCACTGTCCCCATCCCCAGGGACAGTGATCCAACTGCTGGGCCTGTGGGGAGATAGAGTAACTAAACCATTGACCCACTTACCTACCAACCAAAGTATAGGGGCAAGAGAGAGGAAGACTTTTTGGGGAAATCTCCGTGTGTGTTTGATGGTCATGGATGGAGTGGGTGGGGGATCTAAGGGGGGTTTATAAGAAGTGAATGGGTGGTTCCCAAAAGCCATTCATACATTCACTGATTCAATTATTTATTCAGTCACCTATGCTTATCACTTAAGTATTGATTCATTCATTCACTGGTTTATTAACTAATTTGTTAAATTATTTGTTCACTCATTCATTCATTCATTCATTCAATAATTAATTTCTTTGCCAATTGAAAGTTTAGCCCAAACCGGTTTGGCTCAGTGGGAAAGCGTCGGTCTGCGGACTGAGAGGTCCCAGATTCGATTCCAGTCAAGGGCATGTACATTGGTTGCGGGCACATCCCCGGTAGGGGGTGTGCAAGAGGCAGCTGGTCGATGTTTCTCTCCCATCGATGTTTCTAGCTCTCTATCTCTCTCCCTTCCTCTCTGTAAAATATCAATAAAATATATTTATTTTTAAAAAGAAAGTTTATATCACTTTTTCATTTGTTCACTGTTCAGGTCATTCACTCACTCACGCATTCATTAATTTACTAAATCTTCCCTCCATCCATTCATCCACTTATCCACATACCAATTTACCTATGCATTTGTACACCTACCTATACATCTATATACCTATTTACATTTTCATTCTCCCATCAATTTATCCCCTTACTCAACCGCCTATCCACCACCAATCCTTCCACCCACACATCCATTCATTCATCCACCCACTCAATCACCCACTTATCTCTGCACCCACCAAATTACTCATCCACCGACCCACCTGTCCATCCAGAGACAAGGAAGAATTAGCACTCACCCCCTTGGTCTCCACCTGGGTGCGAGGGCAGGGGTGGAAACCCTCCTCTTCTCTCTGGGAAGATGGAATGGGTAGAAAGCTCTGACAACCTTGCCACAGGCCCCTGTGCTAGCCTCTTATTATCCTTACTTGCACTAGAGGACTCACCTTCATTGACAGGTGCTGGTGGTGGGGGTAGCTGGCGTCTGTCTGTAGAGAGACAGGTAGACTGGGAACCAGAACTGTGGGAGGGACTTTTACAGCTCCCAACTCTTGCATTCACCTCAGCCCAACCTCCTTTCCTCCCCCAAGGCCTCCTCACCTCCACTTTGCCTCTGATTCCTTTTTTGTATCTTCTCCTGCACCAGGGCCTGGAAGGCCTGGGCCTCCTTCTCATCTGCAAAGTTCAGCCCCACCTGGCAGTCCTGCACACACCTTGGGGTCAGCAGCCTTCCAGGACCCCCATACCTTTCCCATATCCGCCCCCTCCCCCCCCCAACATCCCAAATGAGGCCCAGAGGTCAGGTGGCCACTTACATCTCCAGCAAAGGTGTGGAAGAAGGAGGTGGGAGTGGAGTAAACCAGCTGTGAGTATAGCTCCTGTTCCCAGAGCAGCAGGCCTGTCTGGAGAGGAGGGGAACACACTGGCACTGAGGGGTGCCCTGGGTGGCAGGTCTCTGTTATCTGGGCAGGGAACATGGTGTCCAAATTTGGAGCCCCGGGATCTGATTTGGGTATTTCTAATTCAGCATCAGAGAGTTGGGGGTCTAGAGGTCAAGATGTAGAGGGTTGGGTTACAGTAGGAGAGTTGGACACCGCAGTGAGAGATTTGGATTTGGGGTTTGGGGCCCTAGATGTGGGACTTGGGGGCCTGAACTTGAGGATTTTTGGACTCCAGTGCTAAGAAACTGAGCCCATTCTAGATTCCATCCCATACCCCTTTATGGAGGCCTTCATTTGGGCAGGCAGTATTGGGAGTTGGGGTCAAGAACTGAGGTTCAGACATACAGACTTGGGAATTTGTGGGGAGGGTTTCAGGCAAGGTATGTGCAATTTGAGGTTTGAAGAACAGGGTTATGGCTTAAGAGTTTAGTTAGTATTTGATGGCTCTGGGATATTGGTGAGGGTATGCCGGGTTCATCTTTATGGGTTTAGAAGGATGCATTTGGGATATATGCCTCAGAAGTGCAGGTTGGGAGCTTTGGAACAGATTCAGGAATTCTGGGGCCCATGCTATGGGGTTAAAAGGACAGATTTTGGCATATTCAGGTTTGTGGTTTGGGGAATAGGTGTATGACTTAGGGGCTAAATAAACATCTGAGGTTCAGGCGTTTTGATGGGGGATTTCTGAGACCAAAATGTTTATTTAGAGTAGATTTGAGTTTCAGAAAAAAATATATAGTGCTCACTTTTGGGGTTGGGGGGGATTATGGAACAGATTAGAGTTAGGCAGTATACTAATATGTGGGGGTTATAGACATTGAAATGGAAACTCTAGGGTCAATGATCACAGACTTAGAAAGGCAAACCAGATTTGCCATCTGGATGAAGTCTTTGGTTCTGGGGTCCAGGGGTTCACTGATCTGTCGAGAGCTCAGGGCTCGGGACACAGATCTAGGTTTGCAGGTTGAAAGTGGGTTTGCATAGGCAGCGGGGGAGGGCGGGGATCACCTGAAGGCTGTAAAGGCGGATGAAGTAGGACTTCTGGGGGTTATCCTTCACAAAGCACACAGCCCCACAATGCTTCTTGGTCCAGCGCTCGGCTCCAGGGGGCATCGCCATGTACAGCTGAATCACTGCGGTGGCCAGTGTCTGGGAGGGGAGAGCGGGGTTCAGTGGAGTCTGGGAGGGGGCAACCAGAGGGTCTGGGAACCAGACTTGGTCCTCCATTGCCCATGGCTGTTGTGGCCCTGAAGAAAGAGCCACAACCAGAGAGAGAGTGAATACACATGAAGATCTTCCTGGGATTGATGAATGGGTGTGTGGGGGGGGGAGGGAAGAGGGGGTAAGTGGATTCTAGGAGAGGAGATGATGGAGAGGGAACATAGGAGAGGGAAAAAGAGGAGGAGGAGATTGGGGAAGATGAGGAGAGAGGAAGGGGGAGGATGCGGAAGAGGAGGAGGAGGCAAATGAGGAGGGGAGGAGGAAAGGGAGAAAGACAGGGAGGGCCGGGAGGTCCCCAGCTCACCCAGCATTTCCTTCCGAGCATCTCGAAGACTCGCTGGTTCTCGTGGTCTTGGAGGAGGCTGGAAGGTATGTTCTGCTGAACCGCCTGTGCTCCGCGGCCCCCGGGCCTGCCCCCACTCATGGTGGCTCCTGCCCTCGTCCTCTCCAGCTAGGCTCTGGGTGCAGGGTAAGAAGAGGAACTTCCGCAGTGAGCAGGGGAACAGGAAGTACAAAAAACCACAAGGGAAACAGGTCCTCCACAGCTCCCTCCGTGGGCCTGGGCTCCTCCTCCCTAGGACAGACTTGGACCCTCTGCCCTGAGTTTGGGGTCCTCCTCATTTGACTGGCCAGACCCACCCTTTTGGACCCGCCCATGTCCTGTTCCTTCTTTCTTATTTCCTGGGGCCCATCTCCCTCGGACTGGCTGAGATCCTCCTCCCTCTGATTGGCAGCAAGAGGGAGGCCACTACCGCACTCCAGTAAGGCACTCTGCGGTCGGTCACTGAGAACAGTCATGGGGCTGAGTGGCCTCCTCCTTCCCCAAAGTGTCCAGTTAGCCTGGGAGGCCTGAGGTCCCAGGCCCCTGGTGCTAAAGGATTACTGCACTGAAACTTTGCCTTTCATTACACAGTGAGTGGCAAGTGCCTGGGGTCCCACCCTCCTGCTGAGACCCCAACAACCCGGCTCACTTCCCCATCCCTTACCCCTACCTCCCCACAGCTCCCAAATTATGTTCTGCTTATCACCCCCCCTTTTTAAATTTGTTTTTATTGATTTCAGAGAGGAAGGGAGAGAGAGAAAGACAGACAGAGATCAATGATGAGAGAGAATCATGGATTGGCTGCCTCCTGCACGACCCACAACCTGGACATGTGCCCTGACCGGCAGTCAAACCGTGACCTCCTGGTTCATAGTTGGATGCTCAACCACTGAGCCATGCCGGCCTGGCCATTAGTTCGTTGTAACACTGCTCATTGAGCTCTCACTGTGTGTGAAGCATATCTCCAGTATCTGGCACAAACTAGACATTCAATGAACAGAGGATTGAATGAGGGATGAATGTCCAATTGGCCTAGTGTTTTCTGAGTTTTTTCTAAGTGCCTCACTTTATTAATTCATTTCCTCTTCACAGAGGATACCATGATGTAAGCACAACTGTCCTTTCCATAGGGATGCCGGGGTCCAGAGCTTAGCTAACTTGCCTGAGATCACACAGCTTTGTGGAGCTGAGGTTAATTACACTGAGTGGCCAGATGATGATGATCTCTGAACGCATAATAATCTGGCCACTCAGTGTATATCCTATAGAATAAAAGGCTCATATACAGATTGTCCCCTCCACCAGGAGTTCAACCAGCAGGCAGGCCGGCCAACTGGCCATGTCCCCCTCCCCGTGCCAGGCTGGCCGGACCCCACCCAGGCACGAATTCATGCACCGGGCCTCCAATACACACACACACACACACACACACACACACACACACACACTGAGTGGCCAGATTAGTATGCGTTAAGAGATCATAATAATCTGGCCACTCAGTGTATGTGAGTTCCTCAACTGTTACGTGCCATGTTGGGGCTGAAAAAAAATGCCTCTGCTCCTTCTCTGTGTCTTTGGTTCTCCACCTTCCTGCTCATTTTTAAAAATACATGTTTTTGTTGATTTCAGGGAGAGGGAGAGAGAAATAGAAACATCAATGATGAAGAGAATCATTGATTGGCTGCTTCCTGCAAACCCCACACTGGGGATTGAACCCACAACACAGGCATGTGTCCTGACCGGAAATCGAACCGTGACCTCCTGGTTCACAGTCGGATGCTCAACCACTGAGCCATGCTGGCCAGGCCCTGTCTGTCTTATTCATTGCCGAGCCCCCACCACCCTAGCACGGGACCCTGCATGCAGAAGTTCAACTACCGTGTTTCCCCGAAAATAAAACATCCTCCGAAAATAAGACCTACTTACAGTTCTTTTGAGTGAAATATAAGGCATCCCCCTGAAAATAAGGGCCCCCAGGCTCTGTCTCAGAATGAAAATTAATTTACCGTAAACTGGTCACTGACAGTTGCATTGCAAATGCACTGCGAGCAGGCTACCTTGACAAGAAGTACTCATTTAAAGACAGTGCTATTGCTAAACATGAGAGATTTGGTCCACTGATTCAGAAAGAAATGGAGTCACAAGAAATTCACCAGGAAATTCAGGAATTGGATTGTGATGATGATGTTCCAAAAGATGGTGACATGATTGTCATTGAATACATGAGTAAATTCTTGATACTGTAGGATTCACAGTTTGTCTGGTTTGTGTTGACAACTACCGTACTATCGTACCGTATACAGGTAATAAGTTTCCTTTATTTTCATTTAACAATAAATGTGTACTGTATGCTTCTTCATGGAAAAATAAGACATCCCCTGAAAATAAGACCTAGCGCATCTTTAGGAGCAAAAATTAATATAAGACACTGTCTTATTTTCAGGGAAACAGGGTAGTATTTGTTGAATAGTCATCGTACAGTCTAGATTTCTATACTGTAACTTATTGTCCTCTTCCCACAAGGCTTTCCTTGTCATCTCTTCACCCCCACACCTAGGGAAAAGGGGAGAGAAAAACTCTGAGTGTGCAGGGGCCAGCTCCCCCCACAGAGATGTCCACTGTTCACTGACGCTACAGGCAAATGGGTGCTTTAGGGCCCCTCAGGGGACGTGCAATTGCTAGTCCTGGTCAGTGGAGTGAGGACACGGTGTGCACAGGAAGCAGAGACACCTGAAGAAATAAGAATTGCTCAATGGTTAGAACCACCGATTCTGGAGCCCTCCAGCCTGGCTCTGGCACTTACCAGCTGCTTCAAGTCTGATAACCTCTCATGCCTCAGTGCTCTCATCCATAAAGTGAAGAGAGTAATGGCAGTTAATGTTGCTGTGAAGACTAAATGAGATGATTCATTAGAGTGATCAGTACAGAGCTGATAACATGTTATAATTCTGTATTGTTGTTTTTATGAAATAGCTAAATTGGATAAATGAATTAGCATCCCTTCAGCCTAGCATTTCCTGTGTCTCCCCACCACCCCCACCCCCATCCTCTCCTCACCCTCCATCATACTGTCAGGCCCACCACCACTGGCGGGCGGTCAGAGACCCAGAACACATGGCCACCTTCCACTGCCCTTTCTCTACCTCTCCCTGCTGCAGAGCCCACCTCGGAGATCTATTCCGTGGACCCACCCGTGCAGTCCTTCAGAACGGTGACATGTTCTTGGAGCCCTCCTGGCCAACCTCAGAGGTCTCACCTGTCACATTTCCCACCCTACTCCCCCCACCACCACCACCACAAGAAACCACTGTGACAGCCAGCTGTCCTTCCCTTCTGGGCCTGTGGCCGCTAGCCAGAGGTCCTCTCCTAGTCCCTGCACTGCCCACACCCACAAGGTCACCACCCTCTCTCTACACGGGTGTTCTCTTTGGCCCTGCACCCCAATCCACGTGACCCAAGTGTCCATTCCCCAGCCTGGGACACCCGAAGTGTCCACAGCCATGTGTGACCCTGAGAGTATCTACTCCCCAGTGTGTGTGACCCCGTGAGGGCCCAAACCCCTGTGCGCATGACTCAAGGAGTGTCCACTTCCCAGTCTGTAGGTCTCAAGGGCTGCCCACACCCTTGACTCTGTGATCCCAGGAGTGTTGTTTCTGTTTTCCAAAATAAAGTGTTATTAATTCTGATGTCTTCAAAGAACCTGGGGGGTGGGGGGTTGGGGGTAAGAAATCACTATTCCCGCATTTCAGCCCCGGGTCCAGAAACCGAAGGGCTGCTCCCGGAGGCAGCGCAGGCCCAGAGGCCAAATCAGTCTGGGTCCCCTGCTTAAAGCAGCCCGGCCCGTGGGTTTGGCTCTTAGGGAGTCTCTGGTTGCCTCCGTTTGGAGAGTCCAGGCCCTGGACTAGGGATGAGAGATCAGGAGTCAAGTTAAGAAATCTGGGCCACTCGGTTTTGGCGCTCTGGCTAAGGCAGCCAGAGGTCAGAGTTCAGATATGGAAGCCAAAGCCACTCAGTTCTGTGGCTACATCACACCTCAGCAGGGGCAGGCAAGTCACCCGAAGCCCATGCGGGCATGCCGCTCTCAGGAGCACTGCTGCCCAAGCAAGGAATGTTCTAGGCTGCCCTGGGGACGGTGGGTGGTGAGACATTGGTGCTGATGTCCGGGCTAAGGCTGAGGTCTAGGGGCGCCTAAGATTTGGGGGTGCTCCCCCTCGGGTACCCCCAGCCCCTTCTCATCCCCCTGGCTTCATTTCCCACGGGGACACTCAGAACAGAGACCAGGGCCAGGGGGCCAGGGACCCTCAGTGGGGGCAGGCGAAGTGGGGGGGAGGTGGGGGGAGTTCAGGCAGCGTAGGGGGCTGTCACTGCTGCAGAGAGGGCCTTGGGCCCCAGCCAGTGCCTGGAGGGAGGGGTTGTTTCTCAGGTGTGGGATGTGCCAACGGGGGATTATTGCTGAGGGAGGTCAAGCCACCGCTTCCACCACAGTCGGAGCCGTCCACGTTAAGGCCACCACTGCAGCCGCCACCACCGCCCTTATGGAGCCTCTGCCAGCGGGGCAGGCGCCAGAGGACAATGGCGCCCAGGTTGACAGGGCCGCCACACCGCGCGCGTGCCCCAGGAGCTTAACCGCCGCCGCCTGGACCGCACCACAGCGGACATGGGGGGGGGACGCAAAATGGAACAGTCCGCCCGGGATCCCAGCGCGGGGGAGGGGCGGCCATATTGCAAAGACCATTATATTTGCGGGGGAGGAATACGACGGCTGCCTCATCCCCTCATGGAGAGGGGACTGCCGAAATCCCGGCGGCCCCTGACCCTCATTCCCATCTCCCCGACTCCCACCCGCCTGGGCGAGCCTGGTTCTCAGGTCGCGCCGGCCTCTCTCCCATCCGCCATTTTGACCACCGCCCCGCCCCGCGCGATTGGCCGGCACCAGAGCTGACAAGCGCCATCGTGGGCTCTGATTGGTCCACCGCCACACTCTAGTCCCCGCCTCTCTCTGAAGCTACCTGGCCTGGGAGAATAACGTAGCCCCGCCTTCCCTCCCGTGCGCCAGGCTCCCATTGGTCACGCGTTCTGGGCATGCGCAGTGGCTGCCAGCGGGACTTTGGGGACTCGCGGTGGTGGGTGAGATTATTCACCGTGGAAGGGGCAGAAGTGGTGCTCGCTGCTGGGAGTTAGTGACATCACACGCAGGCTGGGCGGTCCAGTCATCAACTCTGTGACAAGCCCAGTAGGGTTTTTGTGCCTGCACCTGATGGTTGTTTTATTCTCTAGTTGACTCAAAACAAAAAGTGTCCTTTGAATTTGAGTTTCAGGAAAACTCTCAGAAGCTATAATAGTAAAATTAAATCCTGGCGCAGTAGCGCAGGCATGGTCTGGCTTTGTCATAAATAAAAAAGTGGACATCTTGTGGTCTTTGAATTCAATACACTAAAGTTACTAATTTGATTCCTGATTACAAAATACATAGCGGTTAAAAGCCCTCACAGTGAGGCCTTTGACAAAGTGTGTTTAAAAGAACCAGCACTTTGCCCTAGCCGGTTTGGCTCAGTGGATAGAGCCTTGGCCTGCGGACTGGAGGGTCCCAGGTTCAACGCTGGTGAAGGGCACATGTCCAGGTTGCGGGCTCAATCCCCAGTGTGGAGCGTGCAGGAGGCAGCTGATCCATGTTTCTATCTCTCCCTCTCCCTTTCTGAAAGCAATAAAAACATCTTTAAAAATAAATAAATGCCCAAAGCACTTCTAGTATTAAACATAGACATAGTGTGAACTATACAAGATCATTCTTTAAATATACATAAAGATTTTTTAAGAGAGGAAGGGAGAGGGATAGAGAGAAACATCGATCGGGCGGAATCAAACCTGGGACCTTTCAGTCCTCAGGCTGACGCTCTAGCCACTGAGCCAAACCAGTTTTGGCCAGAAAATCATTCTTTTCCAAAGCATTTATTTCAGTTCAGGGTCTCCGGTGGCAGGACCCTATCCCTATAGCTCCGGATGCAAAGAGAGACCCAACCCTGGGCAGGACAACCCTCCATGGCAGGACACACTCACCCCACACCCACACTCACTCAGACTGGGGCAATGGAGACGCCACAGCTTACTCCACAGCGCTGGGAGTCTGGGGAGAAAACCCATGCAGACATGGGGAGAACCCGAAAACTCCACACAAATTTTTTTAAAATATATTTTATTGATATTTTACAGAGAGGAAGGGAGAGAGATAGAGAGCTAGAAACGTCGAAGAGAGAGAAACATCGACCAGCTGCCTCTTGCACACCCCCTACCGGGGATGTGCCCGCAACGCCATTGACCGGAATTGAACCCGGGACCTTTTAGTGGTAGGACGCTCTACCACTGAGCCAAACCGGTTTCGGCCACACAAATTTCAATACAAAATTTAAAAGGCCTATAAAAATAAAATAAGCAATTTTAATGTTTTTTTTCCTCTCTAGGTCTGTTTTTTTTTTAAATTTTATTTTAGAGAGGAAAGGAGAGGGAGAAATAGAAACATCAATGATGAGAAAGAATCATTGATTGGCTGCCTCCTGCACGCCCCCTACTGGGGATCCATACCCCAATCCGGGCTCCAACCCTGACTGGGAATCAAACATGATCAGCTTAGTAAGTAGGTCGACACTCAACCACTGAGTCACACTGGCTAGCCAAAATGGCCTATTTCAATATATTTCAGACCCTTTCAATATATGTAGAACCCTAAACTCCAAATCTGCCCTCTTATTAAACCAGGAAGCTGCTGCTGGTGACAGGAGGTGATAAACCAATGAGAGCACCATCAGCCATTCCTTCCCCAGCCTTTAGAGATTTCTTTAGTGCATCCCTGCATCCACGAATTGGAACTTTCAGGATCAACTTCCCTTGTGTTCTAATATATAATTTGCAAAACAAAATTATTTGGCCTCTGCTGGCCTGCATCTGGAGTAACCACTTACTGGTTTGGTTAGCTGTCATCGATAGTGGAATTCTTTATTATTATTATTATTATTATTACCTTCTTTGAGAATGTATTGTTTATTTTTTAATTAAATCTTTATTGTTAAGAGTATTACATATGTCCCCCCCTTTCCCCCATTTACCCCGTCAAGCCTGCCCCCACCCCCGACCCCAAGCCTCCGTCACCCTATTGTCTGTATAATAACGTACATGCCCTTGTCCAGAATTGAACCCTGGACCCTTCAGTTTGAAGGCTGATGCTTTATCCACTGAGCCAAACCGTCCAGGGTGTAATAGCATAACTCTTTTTTTAAAAAAAAATTTTTTTTTATTGATTTCAGAGAGGAAGGAAGAGGGAGGGGGAGAAAGAGAGAAACATCAATGATGAGAGGGAATCATCGGCTGGCTGCCACCTGCATGCCTCACACTGGGGACCAAACCCACAACCCAGGTATGTGCCTTTGACAGGAATCGAACCTGGGACCCTTCAGTCCACAGGCTGATACTCTATCCACTGAGCCAAACCAGCCAGGGCAGCAGAACTTTTGATGCCTTCATAGTCCACTAAGTCTAATCTACTCAGTTTGCAAAGCCAAGGTGAGTTGGATCTAAAACTGGTATTTGCCCGGAACACTTCCTTGCTTTAATACAGGGGGGCTGACCCAAGGAATTGTTATACTATAAATCAGAAGACGCCTTAATCAATAAGCCAAATTTATTTGGAGTCTTTTTCATTTCACTAGCGCTAGTAGGCCCAGAGGAAATAATGCTTCTCAAATTCTGGGGCCCCAAATAGAGGTAGTCTTTCCATATATACCTTTTTCAGTTCTTTGTCTCCCAAATTTGGAACAAGACTTCTGGACCTTCTGAGAACAAGTCCTGGGTGCTGGGACAGAGCAGTGAGACCATATCTCAAGGCCTGGCCTGGCGCCAGCACTGACAGCTCTGTCTGGGGCATAGGTTATGGCCTCTCTGGAATGGGAGCGGTCTTATCTTTCCCCTATTATTTAAGCGAGCAAGTATTTACAGAAGCCAAGAGAGCAGGGTTAAAATTCCAAACAGCAGTTTTTACCCAAGATGGAGGTTACTGTGCTTCAGAATGATTGAGGTATCTCTACCCCATCAGATTACCAGCATGCTTCCAGATGCTATGCATACAGTCTTTCCTTTAACCGTCAGAACAAATGCATGAAGAAGCTACTTTTGTCCCCATTTTATTACTGAGGAAACTGAAATGCACAGAATTCAGGTGACCCTTCTGATCAAGGCCACACAACCAGCACAGATAAAGCTGAGCACTATGTACTCTAAAATCTTGCCCCCAGCCGAAACCGGTTTGGCTCAGTGGATAGAGTATCGGCCTGCGGACTGAAGGGTCCCAGGTTTGATTCCGGTCAAGGGCATGTACTGTGGTTTCGGGGGTACATCCCCGGTGGGGGGTGTGCAAGAGGCAGCTGATCGATGTTTCTCTCTCATCGATGTTTCTGACTATCCCTCTCTCTTCCTCTCTGTAAAAAATCAATGAAGTGTATTTTAAAAATAAAAAATAAATAAAAATAAAAAATAAAATCTTGCCACCAGCTGCCCATCCCTTCATCTCACTCCCCTATTAAACTCCTATTCATGCTTCTGATCTTAGCTGAGACCTCCCTTTCCCTGGGATTTGTACCTTGACACCCTGAGTTCAGGTTCTGTGCCTCTCATGTGTGTTCCCATGGCCCCTTGAACTTACCCATCACATTTACTACGCTCATGTATCCCTCCTCTGCGATTACTACACTGCCAGCCTTACTTCCCAATTTCAGGTGTACAGCCGGTCAGGAAAGAGCTGTTGGAACGCATGAAGAGACATTTGACATCACTCATCATCAGGGAAATGCAAATCAAATGACAATGATATATCACTTCACATCTGTTAAAATGGCTATTATCACAAAGACAAGCCCTAGCCGAAACCAGTTTGGCTCAGTGGATAGAGCTTCGGCCTGGGGACTGAAAGGTCCCAGGTTCGATTCTGGTCAAGGGCATGTACCTTGGTTGTGGGCACATCCCCAGTAGGGGGTGTGCAGGAGGCAGCTGGTCGATGATTCTCTCTCATTGATGTTTCTAACTCTCTATCCCTCTCCCTTCCTCTCTGTAAAAAATCAATAAAATGTATATTTAATAATAATTAAAAAAAAACAAGCCCTAGCTGGTTTGGCTCAGCGGATAGAGCATCAGACTGTGGACTGAAGGGTCCCTGATTCAGTTCCAGCCAAGGGCACATGCCTGGGTTGCAGGCTCGATCCTCAGTGGGGGATGTGCAGGAGGCAGCTGGTCAATGTTTCTCTCTCATCGACATTTCTACCCTGTTTCCCCGAAAATAAGACAGTGTCTTATATTAATTTTTGCTCCAAAAGATGTGCTAGGTCTTATTTTCAGGGGATGTCTTATTTTCCCATGAAGAAGAATACAGTACACATTTATTATTAAATGAAAATAAAGGAAATTTATTACCTGTACACGGTACGGTAGTACGGTAGTATGGTAGTTGTCAACACAAACCAGACAAACTGTGAATCCTACAGTATCAAGAATGTACTCATGTATTCAATGACAATCATGTCATCATCTTCTGGAACATCATCAGAACAATCCAATTCCTGAATTTCCTGGTGAAGTTCTTGTGACTCCATTTCTTTCAGAATCAGTGGACCAAATCTCTCATGTTCAGCAATAGCACTGTCTTTAAAGGAGTACTTCTTGTCAAGGTAGCCTGCTCGCAGTACATTTGCAATGCAACTGTCAGTGACCAGTTTACGGTAAATTAATTTTCATTCTGAGACAGAGCCTGGGGGCCTTATTTTCGGGGGGATGCCTTATATTTCACTCAGAAGGAAACCTGTAAGCAGGTCTTATTTTCGGAGGATGTTTTATTTTCGGGGAAACATGGTAGCTCTCTATCCCTCTCCCTTCCTCTCTGTGGAAAACCAATAAAATACATATTTTTAAAATATATTTTTGAGAAACAACAAAAGGAAGAAATAGCAGTTGAACGAGTGACTAAATGAAGGGGTGACCCGCATTCCAAAGGTTTCCCCCACCTCCCAGCGCTCCCCATCACAAGAGGCGCCCCCTTGTTTAGAGCTGGCCGGCCCGGCCCCCTGGGTGGGCACAGGGCACAGAAACCAGTGGGTCCCACCTGGTGGCCAACTGCTAATTAGGGAGACAATGCGGAGAACGATGGGGGGGAATGCAGGGTGGTGGGGAAAACAGGGGGGCGGGGGAAGGAAAAGAAGGCGGCTTAAGGGAGGTGAGGCAAACAACGCTTGGCTGGTCCAAATGCGTTTCTCAATTCAAATCCGTCTGAGAATTACCTGAATATGCATTGTGAACGGACACCTATAGCGGGAGGCGGTGGGCGGTGATGAACCAAGGGCCTTGTGTGCATCGCACAATGGGGCGGTGAGGGCCTGGGGGGGTGGCAGTGGGCTGGAGGGGGCCAGTGGGAGGGGGAGAAAGAGGACGTATGTAATACTTTCAACAATAAAGTTGTTGTTTTTTTAAAGCAACTGGCATCCTTAGAGTCAGATGCTGACAAATGGGATAGACGCACACTTCTACCTGTGAGCGAGTTAGTACCCAAGTGGACTTCATTACCAGCGGCTTATTATGTGCCTGCAATTCCAGGGCGTTCCGCTGGTCCCTTTGTCCCCTTCTCCAGCCCAGAGCGTGCGCTCCTCAGCCGGCCGTTCCCTTCCCTCCAGACTCCACGCCCCGGCCTCGCTCAGCCGGTTCTCTGCACAGAACGGGGCTCAACTCCCAACAAGGATGAGACCACTGAGTGACTCATATTTCTGCGCTCCATCCACAGTGCTCGGGTCAGACCCAGAGAAAGGTGGCCTGGCCGGTGTGGCTCAGTGGTTGAGCATCGACCTGTGAACCAACCAGGAGTTGACAGTTCGATTCCTGGTCAGGGCACATGCCCGGGTTGTGGGCTTCATCCCCAGGGTGGGGGGTGCAGGAGGCAGCCTATCAGAGATTCTGTCTCGTCCTTGATGTTTCTATCTCTCTCTCCTTCTTCTTAGAAATCAATAAAAAAAAAATATGTTTTAAAAAAGAGAGCCCTAGCTGGTTTGGCTCAGTGGATAGAGCGTCAGCCTGTGGACTGAAGGGTCCTGGGTTCGATTCCTGTCAAGGGCATGTACCTTGGTTGCGGGCACGTCCCCAGGAGGGGGTCTGCAGGAGGCAGCTCATTGATGTTTCTAATTCTTTATCCCTCTCCATTCCTCTCTGTAAAAAACAAAAATATATATATAGATAAAGGTATGTATGTGTGTGATAAGTAATGTATGCTTTCTTATCAGTAAGTTCAGCAATCTGTTTGTCCCTCAGAGCCTAGCAGACTGTCCTGGTCTGGTAGCTTCAACAACACCAGCTCCAGGCAAACACCACACCTGCCAGCACCTGCCGGCAGCCCCAGGGCAGGTGGAGCAGCCGAAGGAATGTTTACAGGGAGCAGAATTAGAACTTCCAGCACAGGTTTCTGTGTCAGAATGTGGGAAACGTACAGTTTAATTCTTTATGCTCTTTTTGCGATCCTGAAAGGAAGAGGGGTCCCCTATTTTTATTCTGCTTCTCCCTCTGTAATAGATCTTTGTTTCTTTGCTAATAAGAATAGCTAGTATGCCGAAACCGGTTTGGCTCAGTGGATAGAGCACCAGCCTGCGGACTGAAGGGTCCCAGTTTCGATTCTGGTCAAGGGCATGTACCTTGGTTGCGGGCACATCCCCAGTGGGGGGTGTGCAGGAGGCAGCTGATCGATGATTCTCTCTCATCGATGTTTCTAACTCTCTATCCCTCTCTCTTCCTCTCTGTAAAGAATCAATAAAATATATATTTTTTAAAAAAAACAAAACAATAAAAGAATAGATAGTATTTTTGAATGAGGGAAAATAAAAGCAGTCTTGGCACATTGCTGCAATGTTGCAACTCCAAAGCCAAACGATGGGAATGGGGGAAATCCCCTGTGAGGCAGTTATGAAATTCTCAGGATTGATGAAACAGAGGCCAGGACTGATAACATATTTGCTGTCAGAAGTTGGGCTAAAATACAGGAAAGTCAGATAAAGGAGGGAGTGAGGCTCTGGATGTGGGATTGGCCGGGTTGCAGATCAAAGGCATTGCCCAAGGCCGGCGGTGCTGTTTGCTATCTCTGGGGCTGCTTTGGCCTCGGGAGAGGAGTCTCCAGGATTAGCAAGGCTCCAGAGTGTCCACCAGAAACCATAAAACACAGAAAAACATTTAAAAAATGAGTGGCACATAACTTGGTCGTAGAGCAAAGTGATTTGTGCAGAGACCTCAGAGGTCTCAACCTCAGTTGGAGACAGGAATGTGGGGGGTAAGATAGGACAGGCTTAGGACATTTTTGGAAATGAGGGGTCCATGGAGGAAGCACAGTGCCGGGGAGCAGCAGAAGGTATATTCCCATAGAATGGGGGCGCTGGGAGCAGCAAAAGTCTATATTTACAGAATAAAGAGAAGGAAGCCCTTCATCCAGAGGGAGAAGAGAGCCCAAAGGCTACTGGGGAACTATAAGGAAAGGGGGGGGGAACCTCACACGTCCCCTGTGAGGTTCAACTTTTTAAAATATATATATTTTATTGATATTTTTTTACAGAGAGGAAGGGAGAGGGATAGAAAGCCAGAAACATGGATGAAAGAGAAACATCGACCAGCTGCCTCCTGCACCCCCCCCCACTGGGGATGCACCCGCAACCAAGGCACATGCCCCTGCCCAGAATCGAACCTGGGACCCTTCAGTCCGCAAGCTGACGCTCTATCCACTGAGCCAAACCGACCTCGGCAAGGTTCAACTTTTTAAAATATATTTTTTATTGTTTAAAGTATTACATATATCTCCCCCCCATTGACCTTCCCCCAGCCTCCCCACCCCCTGTCGCACGCCCTCATCCCCCCTCCGTGTCTTGTGTCATTGGGGTGCTTATGTGCATGCAGACAAGTCCTTTGGTTGATCTATCTCCCTCCCTCCCCAACGCCCCCTGCCTCCCCGCTGTCATGTGACAGCCTGTTCTGTTCGGTGCGTTACTGCTCTGTACCTATCCTTTTATTCATCAGGTTATAATGTTCTCGAGGTTCCACTTTGGAGCCCAGCAGTTACTATAGTAACCGGTCCAAGGGAATAGTGACCAATCAGAGGGGATATCAAGGCACCAGGATCTGCACCCTTTATAAGCCACAGGGAAAGGCAACTCTGCCACCCTCTCCCCCTCCCGTTCTATGGAAGTCTCTCCTCCCCTACGCTATCCACTGAACCAAACCGGCTAGGGCTCCACCATTCCTTTTCACTCATGTCTCTGACACTCGACAAACTATACCTTTTGTTCTCATCAAATCATCTAAATATTGAAATTAGTATTAAACACTTATATAACAAATGTTTCAAGACCTGCTTTAAATCTCTTATATATAGCCCTATGGGGTAAGCACTGTTATTATCCCCATTTTATTTTGCATTTGTAAAAACATGTTTTCTTGTCCTACCCGGGTAGCTCAGTGGTTGAGCGTCAACCCACGAACCAAGAGGTCCCTGGTTCGAGTACCGTCAGGGCACGTGCCCGGGTTGTGGGCTTGATCCCCCCGTAAGGGGTGTGCAGAAGGCAGCTGATCAATGATGTTTCTCACGGGTGTTTCTCTTTATCTCTCCCTTCCTCTTTCCTTAAAAATCAATACAAACATATTAAACAATAAACTGTGACACATCGAGACAAGGGCACAGCATTCAGGGAAGAAGGAAATGAATCATCAGGCTAGGAAAAGACGTAAACACACATTACTACGTGAAAGAAGCGGATCTGAAAAGGCTACCTCCTGTCTGACTCTACCGATATGACATTAGGGAAAAAAGCGAAACTATGGAGACAGTAAAAACATAAGTGGTTGCCAGGGGTTACAGAGGAGAGAGGGACGAACAGGCAGAGCGCAGGGGATTTTCAGGGCAGTGAAGATGCTATAATGATGGGTACGTGTCATGATGTTTTTGTCCAAATCCATAGAATGAACCCTAAAGTGAACCATGGACTTTGGATGGTAATGATGTGTCAGTGTTGGTTCACTGACCGGAACAAACATACCACTCTGGGGCAGGTGTTTGGGGGGGGGGGTTGTGTGTGTGGGGGTACAGGGAGTATATGAGAACCCTCTACAATTTCTGCTCAATTTTGCTGTGTACCAAAAAACTGCTCTTAAAAAGTCTATTTTATTTTTTAAAAATTGCAAAAGACCATTTTATAGTCATTTTAGGCATATTGGCAATCTGGGATTATACACCAGGTTATGCTTATAACGAAGGTTATGCTTATGATCAACCCAAAACTACGATTTGCCGCCAACCGCTCTCTCAAAAAATCTTCTAAACTGTTAATTTGTGAGCATTGATTAAGCTGAATGACAATGCAACGCGCGGTGAAAAACACTTTTCATCTGTCCTCTCCAAAGCAGAGTAGTTAATGGCAAAAAGGGAGCCACCACTCTTGTCTTCCTCGCTCCTTTCAGACGGAGGAGAGCAATTCTCAAATTGTCTTTGATGGTATTTGTGTGACACCATTAATTCTTGTCACTCAGCGGTTTTTTTCTTCTAGCCCTTTGCATGGGAAAAGAGGAGGAACAAAGAGAACCCCAGGGCTGGCCCCGGAGTCTCCTGGGCCTTCTGTGAAATCAATGGCTTCCTAATTGGGCCACAGGTGGGGAGGAGCCCCCCTGCTTCCCCTGACTCCCTGCCTCCCGCTGCTCCCCTGCCCCCCTTCCTGCTGCTTCACCTGCCCCCCCGCTCCCCGCTGCTCCCCCAGCCCCCTTCCTGCTGCTTCATCGCCCCCCCCCTGCTCCCCGCTGCTTCACCTGCCTCCCCCTGCCCCCCTGCTTCCCTGATCCCCCGGGCCCCCCACCGGCTCCCTGGCTCCCCGCTGCTCCCTGCCGCTCCACCTGCCTCCCAGGCCCCCCAGCTTCCCGCTGTTCCTCTTCGGCCCTCTGGGCCGCTCTGCGCCAACGAGAGATCCCTACTGCCACCTTGTGGGCAAGCGAGGAACCAAAGCCAACGTTGATTATGGTCCAGGGAAAACGTGGATGTTGCTGAAGATACAGCTTTTTAATGAATTCCTTTACTACGCAGTTGGCACGTGTTTGCAATCTTCACGGTGGAAATAGCATCCCCTCTGGGCCTTTAGCACCGAATTCTGCCGCCCTTGTTCGGCCGCAGTTCTCCAGGGATTCCCAAGGGACTAGAAATTGTTTTGGATTTTTAAAAAATATATTTTATTGATTTTTCACAGAGAGGAAGGGAGAGGGATAGAGTTAGAAACATTGATGAGAGAGAGACATCGGATCAGCTGCCTCCTGAACACCCCCTACTGGGGATGTGCCTGAAACCAAGGTACATGCCCTTGACCGGAATCGAACCTGGGACCTTTCAGTCCGCAGGCCGATGCTCTATCCACTGAGCCACACCAGTTAGGGCTGCATTTTTATTTTTAAATTAGAGGCCTAGTGCACGAAATTCGTGCAGGGTGGGGGAAGGGGGTCCCTCAGCCCGGCCTGCACCCTCTCCAATCCGGGACATCCCTCTTTCTTTCTTTCTTTCTTTCTTTCTTTCTTTCTTTCTTTCTTTCTTTCTTTCTTTCTTCTCTTTCTTTCTTTCTTTCTTTCTCTTTCTTCTTTCTTTCTTTCTTTCTTTCTTTCTTTCTTTCTTTCTTTCTTTTTTTTTGACATCCCTCTTTCAATCTGGGATCCCTGGCTCCTAACCACTCACCTGCCTGCCTCCTGATGCCCCTAACAGTTCCCTGCTGACCTAACCACCACCATGGCTTTGTCCAGAAGGACATCCAGAAGATGTCGAGTATAATTAGCATATTACCCTTTTATTCATATAGATGGTGAAACATGCATTCACAAGTTATTGATACTGGAAAACTGCATATGATGTAACAGTGCATGCAGAAGTGAAAAAGTATGCCCCCAAATGATATGTTAGGTCTAATCAGATCATTGAATCGATACCCCTCCCCTGGGAACTGACCTACGGCCACTTTACAGAGGACATGCCCTTTCGCTGAGACCACATTCCACTGGCTAAGACCACATTCCACTTGCTAAGACCATTATCTCTCCCCTCAGGATCTTCCCAGGATCCAGACCCGCCCAGAGAATTCTCCCGCCCAGAAGAAGCGCCTCTAGAGACCTTTAAAATCTCTGACGCCTGTCCCTGGGTGCTGGTATCATTTGGGGCTCAGCCCATCTGGTGTCCAGATGACCTAATAAATTTATAATCTCTCACCACTTTGCCCTTGTGCATTCCTCCTTCGGCGACCCCAACAATATGTCCAAGTGAACCCAGTTTTATATAAACATATTGATGTACATATACACATGGAGATGTAGAAATGCATAAATGTAAAGCACAGAAATGAGAAGTTATTGCCAGTATATTGGGTTTCTGCCTGCCCTTTATTTCTACAACAGAGTTCCTTCTTTTCTGAAACACTTGCAAGCAGTGTGGATGCCTTTGCGAGGGGTAAGAGAAAGTACTAATGCTGAAATGAAAGTGAAAAGATCAGGAACCAGCCGAAACCGGTTTGGCTCAGTGGACAGAGCGTCAGCCTGTGGACTGAAAGGTCCCAGGTTCGATTCCGGTCAAGGGCATGTGCCTTGGCTGCAGGCACATCCCTGGTAGGGGGTGTGCAGGAGGCAACTGGTTGATGTTTCTTTCTCATCGACGTTTCTAGCTCTCTATCCCTCTTCCTTCCTCTCTGTAAAAAATCAATAAAATATATATTTTTTTTAAATAAAAGAAACATGGATGAGAGAGAAACATCGACCAGCTGCCTCCTGCACACCCCGTACTGGGGATGTGCCTGCAACCAAAGTACATGCCCTTGACCGGAATCGAACCTGGGACCTTTCAGTCCGCAGGCCGACGCTCTATCCACTGAGCCCCACCAGTCAGGGCTACATATATTTTTAAACGTGTACAAGGCCCTGCACCTTACAGCTTGGTAGCTGCGGATGGCTCACCCCTCCAGACCTTTAGTTTCCAGAATTTCTGACAACACAGGACACAGGAAAATTGTGGGATGTAATGTGGCGCTCACCAGGGCGGACTCACAAAGCCTGGGTCAAGTAGAAATAGAGTTCTGGAAATGTGAAAGGTGGAATTCCAGAAACAGTATCTGATGAGAGATGGCAGCGTAGGCCTCAGATCGATTCCGGATTCAGAGAAGGAAGGCGAGTCCCGAGCAGTGAGCACATGTCCGGCAAACCCCGCAGGCAGCCTCCTTCCCAGAAGCCTTCAACTTGGCCACATTTTCCACCAGACCCTGAGGGTGGGGAAGCAGCCATGCAGATGGGGTAGGTTGAGGGAATGCGAGGGTTTTGGGCATTTCTGGAGCAGCACCGTCACCAAGAGGAGCCTCTGATGAAGCGGCAAGCCGCATGGACAAAAAGGATGAGCCTGTTATATGGGAAGGAAAGGCGGGTTAGAGCTGAAAATCCCAAAATCCTGGGCAAAGGCTCCGGGAGGCAAGTTGTCGGCGATCCCACTGATTGCCGATGGGACAGTCTGAGCATCAACAAGGATTATAACTGCAGTGGCTTGACACACATTGAATGTAAGCATGCTCACAGTCCGCAAGCCCAGGATGATACAGATAAAGATAGCTCATTGGTCAACTTGGGAAAGAGATGGGGAAACAAGGCTTTACATTGAAACCTGGTAAACACAGGGACAAAGCAAGCGTTTATTCTGCTTTTTTCTTGTATAAGCCAAAGAGTTGGCAAGGGGAAGTTCTTTATAAAAATACTAGATGCCCTGGCCGGTGTGGCTCAGTGGATAGAGCGTCGGCCTACGGACTGAAAGGTCCCGGGTTCGATTCCGGTCAAGGGCATGTACATTGGTTGCGGGCACATCCCTGGTAGGGGGTGTGCAGGAGGCAGCTGGTTGATGATTTTCTCTCATCGATGTTTCTAGCTCTCTATCCCTCTCCCTTCTGTAAAAAATCAATTAAAAAAATTTTAATGGGAAAAATGGCCTTGGGTGAGAATTTAAAATCCTATATAATAAAAGCCTAATATGCAAATTGTCCCCTTGCCTGGGAGTTCGACCACTCGCTATGCCATGCGCTGACCACCAGGGAGAGGCACGGAACATGGCGGGCATGGGCAATGTGCTGTGACCTCTCCCGGCTACCTGGGGTGGGGGTGACAGGGACGGAAGCGCGGTGAGAATGCAAGGTGTCCACTGAGCTCGTTCTCACTCCCCCTGCTACCCTCTCCGGGTCACCAGGGCTTGTGCACCAGCGAAGCCCTCACGCTCAGGTGCCGGGTGCCCGTGAGGAGCCCACCCCACATCCACGCAGCATCTTCCAGGTGAGCCAGGCCGCAGCTGCTGGGACTGCAGGGGCCAGTGGCGCTCCCCCTGGGGGTTCACACAGAAGCCGGTCTGTGAGGCCAGCTGGGAGAGAGTCTGCTGCCCGCTTGGCTTCCATGTTACGCCGCTAGGCAGCACAGAGGTCCACTCTATAGCCCAGCCCACAGCACCTGGCTGCGCTCACCGCATCTCCATGCGGGGACTCAGGCACCATGACTCAGGCAGGGGGAGGGGGGTGTGTGCAGGGGCCCAGGGGCCAGGTGCTGTCCAGGGCCCAGAGGTCAGCTGGGACCTGCCCTTTCACACCAGATGCTTGTGCTTCCATCACTGGCCAAGCCTAGGGACCACACCCGTGCACGAATTTCATGCACCAGGCCTCTAGTTAATAAAATAAATAAATGGAAACAGCAGTTCAGTCCATGTTCAGCTTTTTCTTTCTTTCTTTGTTAAAATAAATTTTATTGATTTTTTTTGCAGAGAGGAAGGGAGAGGGAGAGAGAATCAGAAACATTGATGAGAAACATCCATCAGCTGCCTCCTATATACCCCCTACTGGGAATGTGCCCACAACTGAGGTACATGCCCTTGACTGGAATCAAACCTGGGACCCTTGAATCTGCAGACTGACGCTCTACCACTGAGCCAAACCGGCCAGGGCCAGCTTTTCTTTTTCTTTTTTTAAAATATATTTCATTGATTTTTCACAGAGAGGAAGAGAGAGGGATAGAGAGCTAGAAACATCGATGAGAGAGAATCACCCATCAGCTGCCTCTTGCACACCCCCTACTGGGGATGTGCCCGCAACCAAGGTACATGCCCTTGACCGGAATCCAACCTGGGACCCCTC
The DNA here is from genome assembly GCA_963924515.1 of Vespertilio murinus. Taxonomy (NCBI): domain Eukaryota; kingdom Metazoa; phylum Chordata; class Mammalia; order Chiroptera; family Vespertilionidae; genus Vespertilio; species Vespertilio murinus. The sequence continues at coordinate 101,370,329 of OZ004710.1, forward strand.
AGTCCACATGCTGACGCTCTATCCACTGAGCCACACCGGCCAGGGCCAGCTTTCCTTTTTCTAGGTAAATGCACACTTGAATTAATGTGGTGCTGCACTTTGCATATTCTTGGAACTAGGTTTTATTCATAGCGTTCTGGTAAACACAGTCAGAGGTTCTCCCCTTGCCCCAAACCACCTCATAGGTAATTGCACATGTAAGAAAGCCATGTTTTAACCACTTGTGAGAAATGAAGCTTCTGTCCGCAGTCAGCAGTGCTGTCTGTGTCGCTTAAAACCTTCCAATGACTTTCTGCCAAATAGAAGACACATTCCTTCCTTCAACCTGCAAGATCATCTCCTTTCAAACCCTAACCCTAACCCTAACCCTAACCCTAACTTTAACCCTAACCCTAACACTAGCCCCCCCCCTCCAAAAAAAAAAGTTATCTCCTTTCTCCAGCCACATTCCTCATGGCTTCGCTCTTGGACTGTACACTTCAAAAACTACAATCACAATGTGGACCCAAGTCAGGCTCTCCATATGGCTTTGTATCCATAAATTATATTTCTTTTAAAAATATATATATACATTTTATTGATTTTCTACAGAGAGAAAGAAAGAGGGATAGAGAGCTAGAAACGTCGATGAGAAAGAAACATCGACCAACTGCCTCCTGCACACCCTCTACTGGGGATGTGCCCGCAACCAATGTACATGCCCTTGACCTGAATCGAACCCGGGACCCTTCAGTCCACAGGCCAACTCTCTATCCACTGAGCCAAACCGATTTTGGCGCAGTTATTCTTTTTGGTGTTTACATTGCTCCACCTTTGTCTAGGGAAGCCTTTGAGACTTGGTTAATGTAATCCTAGTAATATTCGATAAGTTCCTTGCTCTGGAGTATGACAAGACATTTGAAATAGAATATCATTATATATAACATGATTAGTATATACTAGTGGCCCAGTGCACAAAATTCATGCACAGGTAGGGTCCCTAGGCCTGGCCAAAATGATCTGTGGGGCGACTGGCAGGGTGATGGACCCCCCCCCCACCCCGCTGGCACCTGCTTGCCGACTCTGCCCCCTGGCGGTTGGTGCACATCATAGCGACCATTCTGCCATTCAGTTGATTTGGCTTTTATTATATAAGATTTACAAGATTCCAAATACAATAGTATTTATGTATGTAGCTTCCTGTCTCCTCCCCCTTTACCCCTTCTTCCCTCCTCCCATAGGAAATCACATTTTCCTAGTTTAACTGATGGTCTTAAAAAACAGCTATTTGTTTATTTTTTGGCTTATACTTCCATTAAAAATATGTAGACTGCTAGTTATTTTTTAAAAAATAAATTTAATAAAAAGTAACTTCCAGGCAATGAAATTCTTGGGTCAAATGTGTATAAAGTGAAAACTGATCAATATTGCCCTACTTCCTCCAAAACTCTTGTTTAATTTTATACTTTCACCTGCTGTGTATTATCACATTTCCTCATATTCTCGTGTGCACTGGCTACTAGAGAACATATACATTTCTATCATTCTGAAAAGTGAAAAGAATATCCCATTGTTTGATTAGACTATTTTCACTAATGAATGAAATTGAGTATATTTTTACATGCTTATTGACTATCTTCCTTTTTGTGAGCTTTCCATTCATCTTTTGTCCATTGTCTAGTCACTTTTTGTCTTTCCTTATTGACTCATAAATAAAAGAAGTTAGCCCTTTCTTTTGGATTCGGGACCCAATTCCACTGTGAGGGGGCATTTCCCTACACATCCAACAAGCATCTTCTGACTCAAGCTGGGTGTCCTATGAGTGAGCTCCATTCTGACAGGCTCTAACCAGAAATAGCACCAGATTCAACAAGTTGAGGGCTCAACCCACAGACTGTCCACAGTCAACTTCATCCTTTTTGTTGTTCATCCTCACCTCGGGATATTTTCCCATTGGCTTTTAGACAGTAAAAGGGAGGAGGAGGAGAGAGAGGCAGAACCGTTAATGTGAGAGAGACACATCCACTGGTTGCCTCCCTCACGCACGCACCCGGATCAGGGCTGGGGATGGACACTCTCCACTGACCCAAACCCGCTAGGTCCCAGTCAACCTCAGACCAGGCTCAAGGCCAGGTTACCCACAGTATTTCTGTCCGATTTGGCTATAAATAGGACGTTCTTGCAACCCCAACTTGGGTTTAATTTGCTCAAGTGGGTCAAAGAGCTCAGAGCAACATTTACCTCCTAGATCACTGCTTTATTAGGAAAGGAAATGACTCAGGGACGGCCAGATGGAAGGGATGCTTAGGGCATGGTTTGGGCAAAGGGTACGGAGCTCTCTGCCATGCTGTCTTTCAGCACGCCGCTCTCCCCAGACCTCCTCGTGTTCACCAAAAGAAGCTCTCCGAACCCCGTCCTTGTCTCTTTTTTCTCTTTTCAGCGGGCTTCATCAGAGGCATGGCTGATTAAATCATGGTCTTGGGTCATTGAACTCAAGCTCCAGCCCCCTCTCCCTTTCCCAGGGGCCAGGGGGGTGGTACTGAAAGTCCTAATCCTCTAATCACTTGGTTGGTTACTCTGGCAACGGGCCGAAATCCTTAGGTGCTTTGCAAAGTGACCTCGTTAACATAACAAGAGACACCTTTTTCGCTCCCAGCACTTAGGAAATTCCAAGGGTTAGGGGAGCCCGGAGCCAGGAACTGTGGACAAAGACAAAATATAAATATAAATCACCATTTCACACCCTTTGTCTTTCATGTGTGGCAAATATTTCCCCCAGTTTAGCTTTTGTCTGTGGATTTTGTTTGGGGTACATTGGGATTTTTTTTTCCAACTATATCTTGAATATGTTAAACGATGCATTTTGCCCTGAGATCATATCTTATGCATTTTGGTAGGCAATGTTTTCACAACAAAAAACATTGCCACTCTAGATGTTCTGCAAATTTTGGTTGATTTATATGTTGATGCAAACTTTTCTTTCAAAGCGACTGGAGTTTTGTGATTAAAAAAAAAAAAAATCCAAGTTTATTTCATTTTGGCCAAAGAATGTAATGTGGATTCATTCTTCTTTGGGAGATTTATTGACATTTTCTTTGTGACCTGACATGAGTATCGATGATTGTTAATGCCACGTGGTTACTGACTAAAAAATGTTTTCGTGTGTATAAGAGAATAAACTTGCTACAGCTTTAATAATTATACTATTTCTGCTGTGACTACTGGATCTATCCTAGCTTCTGTTCCCATGCTCCATTTCTTGCATTTCCGGGAGGTTTTATTTTTGCATCTTGCCACTCTAGTATTTAGAATTTAGTACATTCAGGCTTATGACTGGCACAGCGGAACTGTTCCCTTCAGCACCGGAAGTGCTTGTGGAGTGGTTCTGGACCTCTAGCACTACATTTTGAACAATGCCATACTTTGCTTTCTGGTCATTTGACATGTTTTCAGTTCGTGTTTATGTGTTGTTTTTCTTTCTTTTAAAAAATATTTTATTGATTTTTTACAGAGAGAGGAAGAGAGAGGGATAGAGAATTAGAAACATGGATGATGAGAGAGAAACATCAATCAGCTGCCTCCTGTACACCCCCTACTGGGGATGTACCCACATCCAAGATACATGTCATTGGCCGGAATTGAACCCAGGACCCCTCAGTCCGCAGGCCAACGATCTACTAAGCCAAACCGGCTAGCACTCATTTTACTCTTGATCCAATCCCAGAGGTTTCCCTGCTTTGCTTTCTCCCACCTCCCTAATCTATCACCAATGGATTTCCTGTCTCCTCCTTTGATCATAATGTATAAAACAAGGTGAAAAACTGCCATTCTCAATATGTTGAGATTCTGCTTTCTGGCGATTGTTGACAGCTTGGCTCAAACAAACTCATGAAAATTCTTTACAGGTTTGAATGTTTTCATACATTAACCGCCTCTGGGACCTTCAGGTGGTTGGTAGTCCACAGCTTTCTGCTGCATCACTCTGATGTCTTCCTCCACAGTTACGTAGCTTTCTCCCCGTGTGGGTCTAGTTCTTCTCATGAGGATGCTAGTGAGGGGGTTTGGGGCCAACCCTAATCTGGTATGACTTCATCTTAATTTTAATTTACGTCTGAATTACATCTGCAAAGACATGACTTCCAAATGCGGTCACATCCACAGGTACCAGGGGGTAAGACTTGAATAATTTCCTAATGAAATATGATATGGGCCGAAACCGGTTTGGCTCAGTGGATAGAGTGTTGGTCTGTGGACTGAAGCGTCCCAGGTTCGATTCTGGTCAAGGGCATGTGCATTGGTTGCGGGCACATCCCCGCTGGGGAATGTGCAGGAGGCAGCTGGTCGATGTTTCTCTCTCTTAGGTGTTTCTAGCTCTCTATCCCTCTCCCTTCCTCTTTGTAAAAAATCAATACAATATATATATATATATATATATATTGTATTGGTTTTTTATTGGTTTTTTACAGAGAGGAAGGGAGAGAGATAGAGAGCCAGAAACATGGATGAGAGAGAAACATCGATCAGCCGCCTCCTGCAGGCCCCCCACTGGGGATGTGCCTGCAGCCAAGGTACATGCCCTTGACCAGAATCGAACCTGGGACCCCCCAGTCCGCAGGCCGACGCTCTATCCAGTGAGCCACACCGGTTTCGGTGATATATATATATTTTAAAGTCTTGCCACTGGCACCCAGGACAAGTCACTCCCTCCACAGGCTGTGCATCGGGAACAGGCCATGTCCCCCTCCTCTAGGGACTTGGAGACTATTGCCCCCCAACTCCAATGCGCTCTCGTGGCTCATCAACGTGGCGGGTGTCATGCTTCTCCAGGCCAGTGTCAAGTCATGGCAGATGGGAGCGGACATTGTGTGCACAAATGGGACTTGTCTTCCCTCCCCGCCGGGGCCCCTGGCTCTCCTCCCGCGGCTGCCGGGGTGTGGAGAGCAAGGGCGCGGCCAGGCTTGCCGCCTAGGAATGCAGGGCTTACTGTTCAAAGAGTTCTCGAGGAGAGCCAGTTGGAGGGTGTGCTTTTCCCCATTGATGCTATCCAATTCCAGACGGGAAACGTAACACGACCAGGAGAGGAAGTCTTGTTCACATTTTCTTGCCGGCTCTGCATCCTGTTTGCTTTTGTGGTCCTTAACAAAGCCCCGGAACGATTTCTGAAGGAGGAGGCGTTGTGGGAAGCCAGTGTTTAGGGGCAGCCCAACGAATGGAGCAGCGCCCGTCACCGGTGAGACATAAGCAGTATTAAATCGATGGTATTAGGGACATACAGAGGCAAGAGCATCTTTATTTCCCAGTGTGAACAGGTCCTAAGGAGCCAGGCATTGTGAGTAAGAAGGGTGCTGCTGCCCTCTTGTGGTGGAAGATGAAGTTTGCAAGGAATGTCTCCTTTGACAATACAGAGCATCAAAAATAGAAGATGGTTCCTGGACCCGAACAGGAAGAGTTGGGGCCTGGACACTGCGAGGATTCCTCAGGTGCATTAATTAGACAATAAACAAGTAAGGAGGGCCCTGACCGGTGTGGTTCAGTGGATAGAGCGTTGGCCTGCAGACTGAAGGGTCTCAGGTTCGATTCCGGTCAAGGGCATGTATGTTGGTTGCGGGCACATCCCCAATACGGAGTGTGCAGGAGGCAGCTGATCAATGTTTCTCTCTCATCGGTGTTTCTGACTACCCCTCTCCCGTCCTCTCTGTAAAAAAATCAATAAAATATATATATATTTTATTTTATTTATTTATTTTTTTTTAAATATATTTTATTGATTTTTAACAGAGAGGAAGGTAGAAGGACAGAGAGTTAGAAACATCAATGAGAGAGAAACATCGACCAGCTGCCTCTTGCACACCCCCTACTGGGGATGTGCCCGCAACCAAGGTACATGCCCTTGACCGGAATCGAACCCGGGACCTTTCAGTCCGCAGACCGACGCTCTATCCACTGAGCCAAACCGGTTTCGGCTAAAATATATATATATTTTAAAGTAAGGAGGTACTTCTTCTTTGCACTTTGTTCTAAATCTTCAATAAATCACAACAGCCCAGCTGGTGTGGCTCAGTGGTTGAGCATCAACCTATGAACCAGGAGGTCACGGTTCCATTCCCAGTCAGGGCACATGCCCGGGTTGTGGGCTTGATCGCCAGTGTGTGGCGTGCAGGAGGCAGCAGATCCATGATTCTTTCTTCATCATGGATGTTTCTCTCTCTCTCTCCTTCTTCCTTCCTCTGAAATCAGTAATAAGGAAAAACTCACAACAGCTTATTTGGACCCATGATTTTGTAATAGATTTTTATTCAAATTATTTATATAGACACAGATCCTGTGAAAAAAATACCTGTCTAGGGTCCACACGCCTTAGGGGCAGTGTGGTAGGCCGCTTCCAAGGTTGTCCCCCATGACCCCCCACCCCACCTCCTGGGGTTCATGCCCCTGTGGAATCCTCTCCCTTCAGGGGTGGCCTGGATTTGCTGGCTCCCTTCTAACAAAGATAATATGGTAGACAGGATGGGATACCATCTCTGAGGTTAGTGTATCAAGAGATTGCAGCTTCCATCTTAAGTGTGCTCTCTCTCCCTTGTTGGTTCTCTCTCTCTTTCCCCTCCTTCAATTGGAGCGCAGCCAGGGGGAAGAAGTGCAGGCTATCCTTCTGGGAAAACCATATGGAAAAGAGAGGCCATGGAGGATAAAAGGATGCATGGGGGGGTGGGGGGGAGGGGGGACGCCAGCGGCCAGCATCAACCACCAGCCACGTCAGTGGGCCTTCTTGGCAATGAACCCTACCGCCCCAGATGCAAATTCCTGACAAAGCCTGCGCCACAACGGTCCACCCCAGCGGCACCCAGATTCCAGACCAATAGAAACAGGGAGATAATACATGTCTGTGGTTTGAAGCCATTCCAGGAAAAAAATGTTAGATACAATGTCTCTAAGGCCAATGATTAAACCTATTTTCCCAAAGACGCCAGGGAATACTATATCTGATTTATAAAAATGGGTGACAAAATAGATGAATAATTTTTATGAAGAATATGCGAAGGATATTAAGTAAGGGGCTTCAGTAAGTCTGGAGTAGGTTCTAAACACACACACACACACACACACACACACACACACACACACACACACGGATGTGAGACACATCAATTGGCTGCCTCCCCCATGAGCCCGACCAGGGCCAGGGATGGAGCCTGCAACCGCGGTAAGTGGCCTTGACCAGAATCGAACCCGGGACCCTTCAGTTCGTGGGCTATCTACTGAGCCAAACAGGCTAGGGCTTTAAAAATATGTTATTTATTGCAGAGCGAGGAAGGGAGAGAGAGAGAGAGAGAGAGAGAGAGAGAGAGAGAGAGAGAGAGAGAGAGAGATCAATGGGGCCCTAGCCAGTTTGGCTCAGTGGATAGAGCATCGGCCTGTGGACTGAAGGGTTCCAGGTTCGATTCCGGTCAAAGGCACATGCCTGGGTTGCAGGCACATCCCCAGTAGGGGGCGTGCAGGAGGCAGCTGATCAATGATTCTCTCTCATCATTGATGTTTCTAACTCTCTCCCTCTCCCTTCCTCTCTGAAATCAATATAAATAATTTTAAAAAAGAAACATCAATGGGATTGTGCCCACTACCCTGGCATGTGCCCTGACCAGGAGTCAAATCATGACCTCCTGGTGCATGGGTCTATGCTCAACCACTGAGCAACACCAGCCGGGCCCTGGAGAGTACCTTCAGGCGGACATACTACAAAATTCAGTTGCTGTTGAAATAAATTTATCAGAATAATGACTCATTTGAGTCAAACACAAATATACATTTTTCGTATCTTAAACAATACATTGGAGTAAAAGCTGCTTATTTGGTCAGTAAACCTGTGTAAATTTAGGAAAGAACAAACTCAAATACTGTAGAATAAAATGCACATTTGTATTATACTTAACATTGATAATCAGAGAAAACATAATTGTTTTTATTAAACCAAAGTTAGTAAACTGGTTTCATTTGCCAAAGATTTTCCTTAATTATGTCAACCTGGATTTTGTAAAAGCCTCTGAGGTAGGTTATGAAAGAAGAATTTTTTTCAACTCTACCACACGTCAATGTCCTTGTTTTCTTGGAATTTTAGGAATATTTGACTTGTATAAGTGCTTAGCTCTTTCCATATGCCAATCAGAACAGAGCTCTTTGAATTTTAAAAAATATATTTTATTAATTTTTTTCGCAGAGAGGAAGGTACAGAGATAATTAGAAACATGGATGAGAGAGAGACATTGATCAGCTGCCTCCTGCACATCCCCTACTGGGGATGTGCCCACAGCCAAGGTACATGCCCTTGACCGGAATCGAACCCGGGACCTTTCAGTCCGCAGGCCGACGCTCCATCCATTGAGCCAAACCGGTTAGGACCAGAGCTCTTTTAATTTAACAGACTTCACAAAATAATTTTTTGATGCTTTCTGGAGACAGGAATACGTTATACACATACATAACACTGAATGAATGACAGACTCAGAGCACTTAAAGCTTCACCTCTGAAGAGGCGAG